>OZ017742.1:188340047-188665047 GCA_963969285.1 Odontomyia ornata | reverse complement strand
GTTCAACTGTATCTCCAGGTTTTCTTTCCAGTGACGATCTTCAGCATATAAGTTTTGTAATTCTTGTACCATCACCATACATGGAACTCTTTGCTTAGACTCAACCTTATTCCTTAATTTAATTACAAGATTACTTCGATTTAAAGACCTTACAACTATATATATATATATATATATATATATATATATATATATATATATATATATATATATATATATATATATATATACATATATATATATATATATATATATATATATATATATACATATATATGTATATATATATATATATATATATATATATATATATATATATATATATATATATATATATATATATATATATAGCCGAGAAGCGCTCCACTTGGTGTTGAGGAGACGATGGCCAAATTGTTAAGATTAAATATTTGCTGAACTTGTTTTTACACTAATGTGATGATTCAACACTAATAATAACCTGTTTCGGGTACGCTTCTTAGGCTGTTTTTTCCAATACCACTACCCACTAGGACTAGTCTAAATTTAGTATATCACCCTCACTAAAACTACGATATGAATATCTAATTCAACTTCAAGCCCCTTTTGCGAAACAGTATTAACTCGTTCTGACCAAGACTGAACCTTGCCTACACGGACCAAAATACTCCAACTTTGTTTTTTTTTTTTTTTGTGGTGGGGAGGTGAAGGCATTTACGCCCGCCGAGTCTGGCAGTGTGGGACTCCCATGGAGGATACCCTTGGACTACCCACTAAACACCTCCCCTGTCAATCTGAGAACCTAGCCTGGAACCGTTTGACACATTACTTTGGGCCAGGTCTCGTTTTGTTACGCCGTGGGGCGCCTTCAAGCTGGGGAGTCCCTTTCCTAGCGGGAGGGGAGAGGGGAAGAGGAAATGCCAGAAGAGCGATCCCCAGCCCCAGCGCCTCCGGCTGCTGTGAGTACCATTTATATTTCAGGACTGCCCGAGCATAATGTGCCAGCTGGTTCGATTTGTCAACCGATTCGAGCATCACCGCAACTATATTATCCGAGGTGAGCTCTCCCGTCTCCCTGTAGGCATTAACCTTAAATCATTTGACTCTGGAAACTGATTGCCTATCTACTTCCTCTTTAGGCTTTTCCAAGAGGAGAGGTAACGATTAACGATTCATCATACATCGTTCGGGAGGGAAAAAGCAGGAAAGAAAAGAGGGAAAAAAAGAAAATAAGAAAACAAAGAGGGACAGAAGAAGTGACAAAACCAAGAAAGTGGAAAGCAATCTGCCAGTAATGAAGCCAACCCCATAACGGTAGGTCCAAATTGGATTTTGAATTCCAGTTTAACGCAATCAAAGGTTTATTTTCAATCCATTCTAACCTATGTAGCATATGCCAGAAATCTTGTAAATTCAATTCAAATTATAAATAAATCCACATTCATTTCTTACTCAAATTCTAACTCAAATATTTAAATAACACCTTGCACATTTCTTAAAAGATTACATTACACGCATGGCATGCATCAGAACATCATAGTAAACAAAAAACCTTTGTTTACCAATTTCATTAAGTCCTTCGCGCTCAAAGACAAATTCATCGTCCACATCTAATAGGGTTTCAGATTGCAATTGCAATGAACTTGACTTTGACCATGCCGATGCATTGTCTTCGAGTTCAAAGACAATTTATTGTTTTTGTTTATAGAGTTTCAACTTACAGACAATGAAAAAGATTTCCGCCCGCGGCTAAATGTATTTGGATCTCCATATGGAGAATCCAGTACCAGGAGAATGCTATCGATGCATTTCTAATGTGTAAAATTTTTCTTTATAGGCTTAGATGAGTAGATTTTTTTTCTTATAGATTTAAATGAGTGAAATTTTTGTAGATAAGTATGTGTATATTCTTTTCGTAAAAAAATTTATGCGATACACGTTTTCCTTAGTAATGCATTATTCAGCATAAGAATTTTTTTTTAATAGCTTTTCATATGTACTTTAGATTTTAGCCTATTAAGGACAAGCAGAAAATTTTTGTATAAATAGGCTGAGAAATCGTAAGAAAAATACAGTAGTTCTACAGCACTCAAATCGGCCATTCGCCTTAGTTTTCATATTTAATCAGGCAAAATTGCCTTTGAGAACGTGGCCATGTAGCCCAACTGTCTGGCATTCTGCCTAACCTCCTTGGATACTTAATCAGGTAAAGTATTTATTATTGTCCGTCTCCAATACAACATTATTTAGCATAAGAATTGTTTTAATAGCTTTCATATGTACTTTAGATTTTAGCTTATCAAGGACAAGCAGAAAATTTTTGTATAAATAGGCTAAGAAATCGTAAGAAAAATTCAGTAGTTCTACAGCACTCAAATCGGCCATTCGCCTTAGTTTTCATATTTAATCAGGTATAATTGCCTTTGAGAATCTGGCCATGTAGCCTAACTGTCTGGCATTCTGCCTAACCTCAATGGATACTTAATCAGGTAAAGTATTTATTATTGTCCGTCTCCAATACAATATGGCAATCCTGCCAACTCTTCCCAAAACAACGGTGGAGGGCTTCGATGAACATTCGGAAGCCTATAAGCCCCTATATAGATCTATGGAAAAATATCAACCTGAACCAGCGGCAATAAACACACCGAGGTACGAGGTGACAAAGAAAGAAGAGCAAACCAAGACATTGAACAATCAACATCAACATCAATGCAATAAAAGAGAAACCCCTACAAAAGAAAAATTACTAGGACCACAACCAGTGACAATAGAAGAGTACAGGCAACGTCAAGCGAGGCGGCCAAAATCTTCGTCACCAGCACCAACTACACCACAAAAAATTAAAAAACGAGGCGGAGAGGCCTTCAACAAACGGAGAGCAATCGCAATTCTCTATGAGAATTACCAATTTACCAGCGATAAAAAACTTACTTGTAAAAATGTTAGAGTTAAATTCACTAAACAAATAAAATCTATATTGTAAAACTAATTCTTCCAAATTCAAAAATGGGTATCGCAGTTACAAACATTTAAAGAAACTGTCGTTATTGCATATTGCATACCAAAATGCTAACGGTCAATACTCTGCGGTTCAACTTGCTACATACATAATAATAGTTATAATCATAATGTTTCTTATATTCGGAGCATACATCTTAAGCAAACGGTTCATTAAGAAAACAACTATTTTTTTTTTGTGGTAGGGAGGTGAAGGCATTTATGCCCGCCGAGTCTGGCAGTGTGGGACTCCCATGGAGGATACCTTTGGACTACCCACTAAACACCTCCCCTGTCAATCTGAGAACCTAGCCTGGAACCGTTTGACACATTACTTCGGGCCAGGTCTCGTTTTGTTACGCCGTGGGGCGCCTTCAAGCTGGGGAGTCCCTTTCCTAGCGGGAGGGGAGGGGGAAAGAGGAATTGCCAGAAGAGCGATCCCCCAGCCCCAGTGCCTCCGGCTGCTGTGAGTCCCTTTTATATTTTAGGATTGCCCGAGCATAATGTGCCACCTGGTTCCATTTGTCAACCGATTCGAGCATCACCGCAACTATATTATCCGGGGTGAGCTCTCCCGTCTCCCTGTAGAGTTCCCTTCGCAGCCTGGCCCATTTGGTACACGCAAAAAATGTGTGACAGGCATTGTCCTCCTCTCCTGGGCAAAACCGACAATCGGGAGACCGTGACTTGCCGATCTTGTGCAGGTAAGACTGAAAACACCCGTGCCCGCTCAAAAGCTGGGTCAGATAGAAGTCAGTCTCACCATGTCTTCGATTTAGCCATGGTCTCACATCCGGGATGAGGCGCGCAGTCCACCTTCCCTTCGTCCAATTCCTCCAAGACTGCTGCCAATCGTTGAGCGAGCGTTGTCTCTCCTCGCGAACAACGATCTCCCTCGCATCCTCGTTTCGGCGCAGGTAAATAGCGCGGTGCTGTCTAGCAAGGAGGGCGACAGGTATCACGCCTGCAATCACTCTCACCGCCGAGTCGGAGACTGTTGGATACGAAGATGCAATTCTCAGTGCTCCTCTTCTCTGTACCTGTGCCAATCGTTTTCGGTATACCTCCTTGCTGAGAGCGTCGCCCCATACCTCTGCTCCGTACAGTAGCACTGACCCTACAGCACTCATCAAGAGGCGTCTTCTTGATGGGCTGGGTCCCCCTACGTTGGCCATAAGTCGACTCAGGGCCGATATTCCCGAAGCAGCCTTCTCAGCCGTTGCCCTGGTTTGCTCAGAGAAACTCATCTTCGAGTCGATCAGTAGCCCCAGGTACTTCACCGCTGGCTTCGATTCGATCTGTATATCTCCAATACTGATCATCCTTACTCTAGGGATTCTCTTTTTTGTCAAGATGACCACTTCGGTTTTCTCCAGTGCTAAACTGAGCCCGCGAGCAGTCATCCAGTCCCTCACTCGGCGCATTAGCATACCTAGCCTAAGTTGTGCTTGTTCAACGGTGCGTCCGGCGACCAGAGCCGCAACATCATCCGCATAGCCGACCAAGCGCGACTCATCTGGCATCTCAAGTCTCAGTAGCCCGTCGTAAGACACGTTCCACAGGTCCGGACCAAGGATAGATCCCTGGGCAACACCCGATGTAATTTCCATCCTTCGTTGGCCCTGTGTCGTGTCGTAGAGCAGGCTTCGGTCCTTTAGGTAGTTCCTCAAAAGCCGCATTAGATATTCTGGAACTTGAAAAGAGTTTTCCAGCGTGTCCAGAATATCCACCCATCTAGCGGAGTTGAAGGCATTCCTGACGTCGAGTGTCACCAACAGGACGATCCGTCGTTTGGTGCGACTATATGCCTCTGCCTTTTGGACCGCGTTCACCACCTCTGCAATCGCATCAATGGTAGAACGTCCTGCTCTAAAGCCGTACTGCCGAGGAGATAGGTCCCCAGCAGCACGAATCGCGTCAGTGAGTCTTCCCTTGATGAGTTTCTCTAGCACTTTCCCAGCCGTGTCTAGCATGCATAACGGGCGGTATGCAGACGGCGATTCGGGATTTCCCTTCCCCTTGCTGACCAGCACGAGCCTCGCCACCTTCCATCGTACCGGGAAAACCCCGTCCCGTAGGCAAGCGTTGAATGTGCTGAGCAGCAAGTCAGGACAATGGTGATAGAC
The DNA here is from genome assembly GCA_963969285.1 of Odontomyia ornata. Classification (NCBI taxonomy): domain Eukaryota; kingdom Metazoa; phylum Arthropoda; class Insecta; order Diptera; family Stratiomyidae; genus Odontomyia; species Odontomyia ornata. The sequence continues at coordinate 188,659,942 of OZ017742.1, read as the reverse complement.
GAGCTGCAAAACCTCAGCTGGAACACCATCTGGACCTGGAGCCTTCCTCACTTTCAGGGAGAGGACTGCCTCCTCCAGTTCCAGCTGTGTGAAGAGTGGGCACTCGACTGCTGTTTCACCATGGACAGCGTCAACACGGACGGGATGGGCGGGGAAGAGTCCCCGCACTATCGCGTCCATCTTTTCTGCGTCATGTATACAAGGCTTCCGTAGGGCACCAAGTTTCCCCATGACCAGCTTGTAGCCAAGGCCCCACGGATCCCTATTTACATCGTCCACGAGGTCTTGCCAGCATCGGGCCTTGCTCTTGTTAATAAGCTTGCGAAGATATTTCCTGCCGGACCTGTATGCTGCTAGCCTAGTGTCTGCCTCCTCCCGTGTTCGCTCCCGCTGGGCCTCTCGCCGACATTTGTGGCACTCGCTTCTTTGTTCGGCGATCTCGTTTGACCACCAGTATACTGGAGGCTTACCATGTCGGGGTCTCCGACGGGGCATGGAAGACTCACAAGCAGCTATGATGGTACTCATAGTTGAGTTCACCAAGTCCTTGGCTGTAGGCCCTCCACTCCCTGGCGGAGCTCCCAGCAACGGTGCGCCTGCCGTAAGCGCGTCAGTGAAACTCTCGACGTCCATCCTCCCAGTCCTCCATCCGAGGATTGAAGTTTGAGCATATGCACGCAGAGTGGCACCGTCGTAAATCTCAACAGCTATATACTGGTGATCACTAGCCGAGTAGTCCTCTAGTACTCGCCAGTTGTGTACTCTGGGTACCAGGAACTCCGAAGCGAGTGTCACATCGGGTATGGTTCCTATGCAACCCCAGCGGCGCAAAGTAGGGGTGTTACCAGTATTTAGGACAAAAAGCGCTGTTCTGGCCGCCATGTCCAAGATTTGCTTTCCCCTTGGGTCGGATTGTGGCATACCCCATTCGATGGCTCTAGCGTTAGGCGTCAGATAAACACTGAAATATATTATCCCTGAACACCGCACCCACACAAAACCATCCCCGCGTCTATGGCCCTGCACCTGAAGGCGGGCGCTGTCTCGAACCCAGATGGCCGAGGTACCAGATTTGTCAGGGTACCACGCTTTCGAGTCCTTGTTATGATGTTGCTCGCTCAGCAACAGGAGGTCAGCTTTCTTATCCCTCGCAAACTGCTCAAGTAGGTCCTGGGCGTTTGTGCTTCGGTGCAAATTGACCTGCAGGATACGGATCATTTGAGTATCGATTTGGCTTTAGTTAGGGCCTCCTTGAAAACCCAGCATCTCCCTGTCCCCGGCTCATGTTTGAGGTCGCCGTGTGCTAGCTTAGCATCCTTGCAAAGAATGCATTTTGCCTCGTTCGTGCACTCCTTCCTTTTGTGCCCCGTTTCACCACATTTGCAGCACAGAAATCTCCTGTCGGGTCCCCTACAGCCATACGCGGTGTGTCCGTATTCGAAGCATCTGAAGCAGCGGATAGGGATCGCTCTTCTCGGTATCCTGCAGATCACCCAACCTATCTTAATTTTGCCCTTCGCCAGGATTTGCTGGGCGTCTTTATCAGCTAGTTCGACAATAGCCATGCGTTGCCCCCTTGTGTTTTCACGTGTCAATCTTGCCTTGACTTCACTTAAGCTGGGGAACTCCCTCCTGATGGCATCCTCTACTTCAGCTTTGTCCGTGACGCAGTCGAGGTCCCTGATTTCCAGGGTGGCCATTGGTTCAAGCGAGGCAACCGTTGCCGCATCTCCAAGAACCTTTTGAACCGCGTCACGGAATGCATCTTTGTTTGTGGCCTCTGGCCCGAATTCCACCAGCAAGCCACCGGTCCGGGTTGGTCGAACTGCTTTGATGGCAGTTTTGGTGTCGTCTGGCTTGACCGCTCCTTTAATTTCACGGAGGACATCTGCGTAGGTTCGGCCCTTAGCGGGTTTAATAAGCAGTGCCTCTCGCAAGGGTTTGCGCCGCGGTTTGCTTTTTGTTTTCTGCGGTATATCGGGGGTTCTTTGTTCTTTTCGTGGTTGAGCTCTTTGTCTGTTTTTTCTAGGAGTAGCTTTTTGGCCGCTTTTTTCGCTGCCTTGTTTCGCACCACATGAAACTCCTCGCCTGGAGTGTCAACTTCGTTTATGGTCTCGTCCTTCCTCCTTTTCTCACAGTCGCCTTCAATTGGGCTACCGGCCATTCTTTTGCTGCTGCTAGGACCCACTGATGCCTCGAGGGAGAGCGTGTCTTTTTGGTGCTTTTCGGTTGCAAGCCACCTCCGCCTGTAGTGCGTTATGCGGCCAAAAAGCTCCTCCAGTTCAAGAATGCCATTCTTGACACTCTTGCCTATGTTTTTCTGCACTTCGCCGGCAGCCCTCAGTTGTTTGACGATATTCCCCGCTTTCCGAGTAAGCCGCTCCTCTTCGGCGCGGTCAAGGGCGATTGTGTTATTTGGCGCCACCTCTTGGGAGAAGCCCCCCTTTCCTAGCCCTTTTGCTTCTATCGCTTGGGTCGCGTTTGAAGTGGCGTCGGCCAACGGCAAAACTTCTCCCTCCCCCAGTCTTACACTGGCCTCCGTTGGTGTCGCAGCTTGATCCGGATTGTGTACGTCTTGCACTGGGCGCTCCGGGGTGCGCATAGTCCTTCTACTGCGCCCAAAGGCCGCAATGATGCCAGGTTGCACAACGCACTCTGCCTTCTTTCGTTCGTTAGTCCGTCTGTGGTCTGTCTCCGATGATTTAACCTGTGATGTTGACTTTGACAGTGTTTCTGGGGTTTGCTGCCTCCCCCCGCAATCGGTGACTTGTTTAATCGGTGTTCTTGCCAACAGCGGTTTTTGCCTGAAAGGGTTCTCCATGCTAGCGTCCTGTTTGCTTGTGGTTTCATTTGTTTGCTCCATTTTATTGGGTCCCCCCTCGGAGCCGCTATCTCCGTTCGTGTGTGTAGTCGCCTTTTTGGTCCAATGGTTATCTTTGCAGAGCAGGGAGGCCATGCGAGGGTTGGCACAAGCCCTTATGGGGACAAGTGCTCAGAGCCAGACCAGCGCTAATCGGGAGTCCGTCTCAACCGAACCTACACCACCAACCCAATGGTGCGAACTTCGAACGTACTCCGAGGCCTGCCAAGGTTTTACCGGGACGGAGACGGTATGATAGTTGAATTGGAGCCGTTCACACACGAGTTTCACCTCGGCGCTACTGTGCAAAGCAACTAGGTCCAAACCATCATATCCGCCAACCCAAAGCGTCGATTCCAGTTCGTTGTCCAAAGCGTAGTCCAGATACAATAAGAGGGAACCTCACGGCACCCCCCATATCATCGGGTCCGTGGGGGCGGCACTCCCCAAAGAATGCTAGCCTCCAAGAACGTTCTTGTCGACCGGCTTTCTCCCTGCGGGAATTTCCACGGGTACGTGGGGGCGGAACTCCCAAAAGAATGCTAGCCTCCAAGAGTGGTCTTGCGACCGGCATTCCCCCTGCGGAGTTTCCTCGGGTACGTGGGGGCGGAACTCCCCAAAGAATGCTAGCCTCCAAGAGAGCTCTTGTCGACCGGCATTCCCCCTGCGGGGACCGACCGGCATTCCCCCTGCGGGGAACAACTATTAAACAAATAAATAAAACCAACAACGTTTGAGAGTACCCAGTTATCTGCACTAAAAAAGATATACGAAAACTTAAAAAAAACCCAATGGTTCTTATAGCGAAACGTACCCATTAAATACCATCTTCAAACTAGATAAATCAAAAACTCTCTTTGATATTAAAATACAGCTCTTAAGTGAACAAGACAAACTAGAACCCAAAAAGAAATTCAAGATTTATTACCAAAATAATATCGAAATCATATCAGACAATCGAGAAAATTTAGAAACAATGGTAACGACGGACATATTCAATGGCTTAAAATCCATAACTGAATTTTTAGATAAACCAAGTGACTTAAACAGATTTCTAATCGTAGTGAAAACCATTGAAAAATCCATTCCGGCCGAACGAAAATCAGACTTTCTACAACTTGTGGTAAACACCAAGTTATCTTCAAAATTAAATTCCCTAGAACTCCCGAAAACAGTGACTGAGCTTGAAACAAAATTAACTTCCATTTTTAAATCAAAATAGACAACTAGCAACATAGTACAAAAGTTAACAAGTTACACCCAGAATCAAAATGCCATATCCCAATTTGCAGACACAATAGAAAACTTAATCGCAGAACTTATTCTAATCCAAATTGAGACAGTAGGTGAACGGGATAGAGATAAATTAAAGCAAACAAATGACACCCTCGCATTCAATACTTTCAAAAATGGGATCACAAATAGAAACATTGAACAAACTATCGATGCAAGTAGGGACAGCAAAAGAATGCAAAACCATGCACTATCAGAGGCCCAAACTAAATATAAACAAAACTAATGAACATAAATATAGACGCAGAAGCAATAATAACCAAAAATTCAGGAGTAACAATGAATTCAGAGGTAGAAAAAATACCCAATATAACAATAGTGAACAATCTTACCGCAATTATAGACCTAACAATTACCACCAACCAACGTTCAGTGAAAACAGGAGAAACTATAACACCCAAAGATACAATAACTAAAATCAAAGATATAACTCAAGGGTATACATGACAGAATCACAGGGAAACGACGAAACCCCAGATACCACCCAGTAAATAAATTTGATCAATCGGGGAAAAATTACACTAACAAGTATATTATCAAGAAATATTTCATAAGTCTAACAAACTACAATGCAGACATATCCAACCATATTATTCTACGACTAAACAACAAATAACACACATTCTTAGTAGATACAGGCGCGGACATATCTATCTGTAAAAATCTCTTCAAAAACATTCATATAAACAGTTCTGAATCTTTTACGTTGTCAGGTATAACCACACAAAGCATTCAAACTCTCGGTACTTCCAACTTGGAAATAAACTTTCCTGAAGAGAATATTCTATACGAATTTCAAATAGTAGAAACTAGCTCTCTCCTTCGAACTGATGGCATCATTGGCAGAGATCCCTTACATAAGTATTATGTGAACATAGATTTCGAGACCCTCCTCTATTCCTTGCAATATGACAACAAGCATATTACACTCCCGTTAGAAAGAAAAATCTACAATATTAGAACACTGCCCCGTTCAGAAATTATCCACTCACTTACTGTCAATATAACCGAAGACAGCTTAATCTGCGGGAAAAGAATCTCAGAAGACGTTATCATTAGCAACACAATCATCCCAGCACAAGGAATAAAACACATCAGAATCCTAAATACTTCAGACTCCGAGACGACCATAAGAACTCTATAACTCGAAATTAAACCCTTGTGAAATTTGATATTCTCTGTACCACAATACAAGAAAGACACAATAACGATGGAATAAATTTAAAGAGATTCTACAAATCAACTCCAGTGATAAAGATGCCAAAACTTTCATAAAAGATATCTGCAGAAAATATGACGATATATTCCGTTTAGAAGGTGAAAAATTAACCTGCAATAATTTTTACACACAACATCTGCATACAACTGATAACACTCCTGTGTACATAAAAAATTATCGAATGCCTCATGCACACACTGTCAAAATTAATAACCAAGTCAAAGAACTGATCGACAAAGATGTGATAGAACCATCTACAAGTCCGTACAATTCACCCATGTTAGTAGTCCCCAAGCACTCCAGTGATGATACAAAAACAAGGCGATTAGTAGTCGATTATCGTCAACTATGTTAAATAAAAAATTAATCAATGAAAAATTCCCCCTCACTCGACTTGATGATATACTAGATCGCATAGGAAGGGCCAAATACTTCTCTACACTCAACACGATGACCTTATTTCATCAAATAGAACTCGACCATGAATCACAGCCCATGACAGCATTTTCGTCCAGCAACAATTCAAAAGGTTGCCTTTAGGATTAAAAATATCTTCAAATAGTTTTCAACGCATGTTAACCATCGCTTTATCTGGATTAGATGCAAACGCGTTCCTACATGACGACGACATTTATTTATTTATTTATTTATTTATTGTAATATCTATATGTACAGAGTAAACTCCAATTATAATATAGACAAGTAAGAAAAACAATGAAAAAAGGCAGAAATTATTAATAATAAAAAAGCAAAAGAATTTATATTAAAACATATAAAAGCATAAAGAAATTTTTAATCCGCTAAACAGTTAAAAATGAAAACTTAATTAATAAAAACGAATTCAAGAACATCCCGTTTTAAACGAGATTTGTATTCGTAAAAAGAAGGTATAGGACCAAGACCACGAATGTTGTGATTGCGGGGTATCCGAGCAAAAGGCGAGTTAAAAAAATCTCGGTTCTGGCGAACGGGATATTAAAGATTACTGAAGATCTACTCATACGTTCAGGAGTAAAGGCCGATATATTGTCGCACAAAGCTGGTTGCAAAAGATGGTAATAAAGTTTGTACAGGAGGCATTCATCCAGGAAGATCCTGCGAGATAGTAAAGAGGGGAGCTGTAACATAATGAGACGCTCGCTATAGGAAACGTATGCAATATGAAATTTGAAAATAAGAGATCTTGTGAATCTACGCTGCACTGTTTCAAGCGCATCAATTAAATAACGTTGATGAGGACACCATACTTGAACACAATACTCTAATAGACTACGAGCCAGCGATAGAAATAGATAGGTACAAGACCGTATATTATTGAAGCCTTTAGAGGTCCTTAAAATAAAACCAGACATTTTAGGTGCCTTCGAAACAATATAAGAAATGTGGCGATCAAAGCGGAGTTTATCATCAAAAATTACACCAAGATCTTTATGAGTGGTCACTACCCCAAGCGCAGTGCCACTGATCGAATAAACAAAAGAAAATGGAGATTTTTTACGTGAGTAAGACATAAGGAGACACTTGCTAATATTTAAAGGAAGGTAGTTAGAGCTGGTCCAGGAAACAAGATTATCTAGGTCTGCTTGCAGTCGAAAGCAGTCATCTAGAGAATGAATAATTTTGAAAATTTTCAAATCGTCAACATACATAAGCGACGAAGAGTTAAATAAGGATGGCAGATCATTTATGAAAGCTAAGAATAATAAGGGCCAAGTATTGAGCCTTGAGGAACACCAGACTGAGGACAATAGGAGGAAGACTTACAAGATTTATACGTTACCACACACTCACGATTAGAGAGGTAGGAGTATAGCCAGTGGAGAAGGGTCGAGTTAATATTTAATGCCTTGAGCTTGTTCAGTAGAAGACCATGGTTGACAGAGTCAAAAGCTTTTGAGAAGTCAGTATAAATAACATCTACTTGATTTCTTTGATCTATAGCAGAAGCCACCGTATGAGGGAAGGAGAGAAGATTAGAAAGAGTGGATCTGCCTTTGATAAAACCGTGTTGCTGCATAGCTAAATTAGGAAGTAGAAGGGAATATAAGTTGTTATAAACTATGCGTTCGAAAATCTTGCTAACAGAAGACAGAAGGGTTATGGGACGGTAATTTGAGATCGCAGCTTTATTCCCAGCTTTGTGAATAGGAAGGACAACTGATCTCTTCCAGAAAGTTGGAAAAGTGCCGCAGGCTAGGCTATTGTTGAACAGAATTGATAGCGGTACGCATAAAGATGAAGAGAGAGTTTTGGCGAAGATGTTCGGAATGCCATCTGGACCGCTACTGCCATATGTATCTAACTTATTAAGAAGCAATTCTACATCAAGTGGGCTAATATAAGAAAAAGAATCTGTTGGCGAGAATTGTTGGAAAAACTCGACATTGGAAGAAGATGTCTGCTTAGCATAAAATGATGAAAAATATTGAGCAAACAGCTCACAAATCTCTTCATTATTGGAAGTTTCAATGCCTTCGTGAATCATAGAGCCAGGAAAGTTATTGCCATTTCTTAGAGACTTAATGTAAGCCCAAAATGGTTTCGATTGGTTATTACATATTGAGCCTTCTACATGCTTAAGATAATCTAGTTGGGTCTCAGTTATAAGTCTTTTAGCTACCAATCTAAACCTTCTGAATAGCTGCAAATCCGAACACAAACCACTTACTAGAAACGCTTTACGAGCCGTATCCTTGGCTTTTAAAGCTGCCGCAATTTTCATATTGAACCACGGCGCATCTTGACTTTTTTTGGGACGGACTGTAGGAGTATGTACTGCTATTAGAGAGTCAAGAAAGTTATAGAATTTACGTACAGCATCCTCAATATTTAGATTACATAAAAAAGAAAACCAATTGACAGAGCAAATCTCTCTTTCTATAGCTGAGTAATTTGTTTTGTTGAAGTTGTATCGAATAGGAGTGATACTCTTTCTAACGGATTCTAAGTCCACAGATAACACCAGATGAAGAGGAGGGTGATGGGGGTTGGAGGCAACGTAAGACTCGAAGGCTGAGCCCAAAAAGAGGGAGGATTTCGGAAAATTAGTAAAAACTAAGTCGAGAATTTTATTGTTAATGTTTGCTGTGGAATTAAATTGTGAAAGGGAGCAAAATGAGATGAAAGAAGCAAGAGAAATCGAAAAACTGTCATTGGAAAGTATGTCGGTATATGACTCATTCCATGAGATATTAGGAAGGTTGAAGTCTCCACAAATCAAGACAAAAGTTTTAGAACTAAAATCGTTAATAAACGAGGACAACTCAGCGAAAAATCTTTCGTAGACAAAAACAGAACTGTTACACGGAATATAAACAGAAAAAATAACTAGTTTTATGGCCGGAGATAAGGCAACGGTAGCCGCAATACATTCTACAGGTTGAGGAGGATCAAAATTTGAGCAGAGACTCGAACTAAAAGATCTCCTGACTCCCACAAGAACACCACCTCCGTCCAATTTACCAGAGAGTGAGCGGTTACGGTCCCGTCTGAACACGATGTAATAGGGAAGAATTTCATTGTCAAGTATATCTTTACTAAGCCAAGTTTCCGTGAGACAAACAATATCATCCGATGCGATACAGGAAGCCAGTCGAAATTCGTTGGTCTTGGTCCTAAGCCCCCGAACATTCTGGTAATACACATTAATCGAGTTAACTATTTTGGACCTTTTTGGAGGACTATTGATCGAAAATTCCGTGGTCTATTGATGAACTCCTTAAAGAAGACACCCTTTGGCCAGAAGTCCTTGTTCAGTAGATTCATAATACCTGAGCTGATTGTTATCCTGAATGACGAGATTGTCTGAGTAGACAGATTATCGGGAGTAAGTTTTTTGCAGATAAGCAGAGCCGGTTTATAATCCAGTTTTGCAATCACATAAGTTCTAATAGTTTCAGCCGTGGTATGATAAGCCAACCGAGATACAAACACCTGAACCGGCGACGCCATAATGGAAAGTTCCGGCAAGTCAGGAATCGTTGTGAGGACATTAGAGGCAGCTGAAACTGTAGCTTGATCCGGATGTATTGATGTGATTGCCGGAGTCACCGCAGGCGTAACCGGGGAGTTCGCTACTGAATGAGATCTTGGCGGAGATAAATCTTGCTGTCGACGAATACCAGTTTTCTTGCTTCTCGTGATTGGATGCTGCCTCGGCGGACTTAAAGCACCTTCAGTCAAGTTAGATGGAAAATTGATAGAGTTCGCGACGTCACAGTTCATAGGCTGTTCATTCCCAGAATGTAAAATATTCGACATTCCTGATGATTTTGGTGAAGTAGAAGCTTGAGAACGGTGTGCAATATTCACTAAATCCTTAATTTCTACGTGGGCACCATCGAGCATTTCCTTCAAACTACTGAATGATTTAGAAATCCGTTCAATAGTGTTCTCGGCAGTTCGTAATCGTGATATGTAGGCTAAGATCGAGTATTTTCGGCAATCAGAGCAGTACCAATATATCCCATTTCCACTGCGCATGATGGGATCGGCGCTTGGACCTGACAAATTAGCACATTTGGCGTGAAAAGGTAGGCCACAGAATCCAAAGCACGACACAAAAGGCGATTTATTATTTTTATCCCCACAAGATTTTGCTGCGCAAAAGGTCGAAGCCATGTCGGATATCAGATGGATATGTTACAATTTCAAAAATCAAAACAACAACAAAAAATTTATAAAATTAAGAAATTTTTACTACAGAAATTTGCTTTTTATCAATAAAGTTTGATATTCACTGAATAGCGAAATAGCAAGAGCAAGAGCACCGCAAATTCCCCACGGTGACATAGAGATGGCGCTCACTGTGATTAGAAACAAGTCAATCACCAGTGCAGTGTACTAAAGGGTCGAGTCACTGCTAGTGTTAGTAACAAAATAGCACAGCACGACAGCACTATCACCAGGCAATAACCGTGATATCGAGGAACAAAGCCACTGAATAGTTCGCACAATCACTAAAAAGTGGCTATAATCACTTTAAAATGAACTTGCTGAACTCAATGATCAAAATAAAAACCAAAATAAAGATCAGCACTTAAGATTGGAATCACTTTTTCCAACAAACGCGCGGAAAAGAGAACTCAAAATAGCAGCGCACAGATGCACAGTGATCAACGCCAATCGAAAACACACAGGCAGTAAATCAAACTATCGCGGAATTTATCAAAACTATTAAAAATCACGGAACGCAAACTATGCAGTGTTCGTCAGATGACAGTCGACTATGTTAAGTTGTACTAAGTAAGAATATATTCGTATTATACAAAACCGAAAACATCATAGTCTTTGGTTGTTCCTTAAAGCCTCACAACCAAAACCTCATAAAAACTTTCAAAGGACTTTGTATGTACAATTTAAAATTCGTACAATCCGAGGTCGTTTACTTAGGACACCTAATCACCATCAAAGGTGTAACAGCCGATCCCACGAATTGCGCAGCTGTCAACGACTATCCAATTCCACAAAACACAGATGATGTAAGAAGTTTTGTCACCTTCTGTAATTACTACAGACGATTCGTCCAAAATTTCGCAGCCATTGCAAAACCCCTCAATGAGCTGCTCAAGAAGAACAAAAAATTTGACTGGACCGAAAAATGCCAAGTGACTTTCCAATCCCTCAAAAGTTCCATTACTTCTCCACGAATTCTACAATACCCCAACCTTGGAAAAGAATTCATACTAACAAAGGACGCATCTGATTATGCACTAGGAGCCATTTTTTCACAAGGTATCACTGGAGAAGATCTCCCGATATCCTATGCTAGCAGATCCCTAACAAAACATGAACTCAATCAATCGGTAGTAGAAAAAGAACTCCTCGCAATCTATTGGGGAATAAACCATTTTCGCACCTATCTATATGGAAAGAGATTTACGGTCGTCACAGACCACCGACCCTTAGTATCCTTATTCGTAAATCGCAGTCCCTCCCCTAAATTAACTAGAATTCAATTATTTCTTACGGACTATGATTTTGACATTATATATCAACAAGGTAAAATAAACGCTAATGCAGATACTCTATCGCGTATAAAAATAGATTCAAATGATTTAAAAGAAATGATACATAAAACAATAAACGTTATAACACGTAGCAAAACTAAAAAACCAACAAACACTGTGACCACAAACACGGCAATAGATACCTCCAACGTCGAGCCTGATCAACGCAATATGTGGGAATATACTTCAATTTCTTACATAAGAAATTTGCCAATACTAAAATTTAAGCTCAATAAAAATGAAAATAATAAAAGTTTGCCAACTACGATAATAATAAAAGATAAACATACAATAATCGTGAAGTATAGTGATAATCCATCCTTAGACTTAGGCCAGGTTTTAGAGAAACTCATACTAGAACTATCAATAAATAGTATCATGAAGATAGGTCTATCTAAAAATGATGAAATATTCAAATATATAAACAAAAATTAACTAATAAATATGTATAATAAAAAGCATGCAAAAATTATAAAAACCAGGCAAACGAAAATACAAATAATATTATATAATGCCCCGAGACACGTTGAACAAAAAGCCGATCAAATAAAATTGATCAGTCAAAGTGTGGAGGTCACACGGGTATAACAAGAACCATAGCAAAACTCAAACAAAAATTTGCGTGGAAAAATATGAAAAAAATGGTTAAAAACAACAATGTGAGACTTGCAATAACAAAAAAATAACCAGTCATACTAAAGAACCATTAACAATAACTGATACACAGACCAAATCATTCGAAATCATATCTATTGATACTGTAGGCCCCTCGCGCATTTCAAATGGATTTAGGTATTTACTTACAGCACAATGTGAACTTACTAAATTTGTAGAAGCCATGCCAATCCCTACTAAAGAAGCGAATGTAGTAGCAAAAGCAATAATTGAAAACATTATCCTGAGGTACGGCCATTTTAAAACAATCAAAATAGATAGAGGTAATGAATACGTCAATGAGCTATTCGAAAATATCTGCAGAGCTCTGAACATTGAATATAAGATATCAACTCCCTACCACAGTAAAACATTAGGAACTCTAGAAAGAAATCACAGAGTACTAAATGAATATCTACTTATATTTTGTGAAGATAACGAATGGCACAACCACAACCCTTTCTACGCTCTTGCTTACAACACCACACCCCATAGTGAAACAAATTACACACCCCACGAATTAGTTTTTGGTTGACTATCAAGCCTCAGCAGTAACTACGATAGCTCTACACCCATCTACAACTATGACAGTAACCTGACAGAATTTAAAATTAGACTATATAACGCACAACAGACCGCTCATAAAATCTTAATCGAGTCAAAATCAAAAAGGGTACTAGCAAATAAAGACAGTATACACCCAATTAAACTTCAGACAGGTGACTGGGTATATTTGAAAGCTCAAAGAAATAATAAATTAAATAGTCCATATGAAGGACCATACCTAGTAGTTGAAACCCAAGGAGTAAATAGTGTCATAAAGAAACACAATAAAAATTTATTGATTCACAATAATAGATTAAAAAAGAAATAGAATAAGGCAAGCATTATTTATATATTAGATAGAATCACAGCAAAACTAGAATAAACTTAAATTTAAATTACACATATCTGAGAAACAAGTAACTTACACTACCAATGCTGTAATAACCATTGTACAAACAAAATTTTTTTTAAGGACCGAGGTGTAGCATATGCCAGAAATCTTTTAAATTCAATTCAAATTATAAATAAATCTACATTCATTTCATATTCAAATTCTTATTCAAATATTTAAATAACATCTTACACATTTCTTAAAAGATTACATTACACGCATGGCATGCGCTAGAACATTTGTCTACTAATTTCATTGAGTCCTTCGCGCTCAAAGACAAATTCTCCGTCAGCATCTAAAAAGGTTTCAGATTGCAATTAACTTGACTTTGACCATGCCGATGCATTGTCTTCGTGCTCAAAGACAATGTATTGTTTTTGTTTATAGAGTTTCAACTTACAGACAATGAAAAAGATTTCCGCCCGCGGCTAAATGCATTTGGATCTCCATATGGAGAATCCAATAGATATTTTTCTATGAATAAGTTGAAATGCACATGAGAACTTCAGGTTACCAGTAGAATGCTATAGATGCATTTCTAATGTGCAAAATTTTTCTTGATAGGTAAAGATGAGTAGATTTTTTTTCTTATAGATTTAAATGAGTGAAATTTTTGTAGATAAGTATATGTATATTCTTTTCGTAAAAAATTTATGCGATACACGTTTTCCTTAGTAATGCAGTATTTAGCATAAGATTTTTTTTAATAGCTTTTCATATGTGCTTTAGATTTTAGCTTGTCAAGGACAAGCAGAAAATTTTTGTATAAATGGGCTAAGAAACTGTAAGAAAAATACAGTAGTTCTACAGCACTCAAATCGGCCATTCGCCTTAGTTTTCATATTTAATCAGGCATAACTGCCTTTGAGAATCTGGCCATGTAGCCCAACTGTCTGGCATTCTGCCTAACCTCCTTGGATACTTAATCAGGCTCAGTGCACCTAGTACTTCGGCACTCGTTTGCATCTACTACATGCGCACCTAGACGCTGTAACAGTTTCTAGGTAAAGTATTTATTATTGTCCGTCTCCACATTACCTCCAATACAACACCTAGTTTTTATTTGTAACTTTTTTTAACCAATATATCTCCCACCCTTTAGCCTCACACCAGAGAAATCTCAACGACTTGCTAATTTCCTTCCAATGCTTCTGTTTTAGGGAGGAGGGGACAAAGAACGACCCTTCTCGTAGAGCCAAATAAGGAGAATGTTCTCATAAACAAACGGGCTCAACGAGAGAGTGGAAGAAAGACAAGCAACACAAAGACAGGACTAATCACGCTAAGAAAAGAAGAGAAAAAGATACGAATCTACACTCCAAAGCTAACAAATTGCTTTCGGTTCTTAAAATCCTCAACTCGGAGACGATATGTTTACCCAGACAGTTTTTCCTCGTTACGATAAGGACCCAGAAACTCGGTGGCTGGTTTGGCAGAGAAGTATCTAGCCGCATCAGAAGTCAGGTAATTCTTCCTCCAGAAACGATACGATCTCCCACTCGTTAGGCTACGTTACGCTTTCGGAGATTGTATCTTTCGCCATCCATCCATTTTCCTATCTCCACATATACCTTTCCCAGCTCCTCCGCTCTGGATTCTGGGCTCGTCTCCACCTGGGAATCTCTTGGAGCTTCGGTACAAACACGAAAGGTTATCATCTCCCTTCCAAAATGATAAAAGAGACGTTCATTACCTCGTACCTATATAAGCTACATTTTGGTCCTATCCACGCTGATTTTCTATCGCGTATGAACGCAAGATTCACTTGATGTGTTGATTTTCGCGTTCAGCTGGATTTGCCTGTGGATGATACAGCGCTGTGAACTTAATGAGTGTTCCATAATCCTTGGGCAACTGTTGCAGTTTTAGTCCCCGAAACTGCACCCCATTATCGCAGACTAACCATCGAGGCACCCCAAAGAACAGAAACACTTGCTCCTGCAATAAACGGTAAATCCCTCTTGTCGTTGCCTTTCACATTGGAAATAGCAACGAAAACTTCTTGACGTAATCTAGTACCGTTAGAATGTAGCAGTGTTTATGGATGGACTCCAGCAATGGCCCCACTAAATCGACGTATCATTTCCCAAGGCTGGAATGCCTCTCCATTGAACGATGAACCCAGCCTGGGCCCTTCTTTCCAATTCAACTGCCTGGCAGACTTCGCACTTTCACACATAACTACGAGCATCTAATGCTAACTTTGGCCAATAAGAAGACTACATCAACCGATTAATTGTCCGGTCAATCCTCATGTGCCCCGGCTTTTGGTGGTCATGACAAACCTGCAGAGCCTTCTGCCTTTCTGATGTGGGCAACAATACCTTCAACGCTTCGACTCACTCTAACTCGGGATACTACCTGGTATATGATTTCCCAGCGTATCATCTTTCACCCTCCAGTTGGCATATAATTTTCCGTCGTCAAAGCTCAAGCTCTTATCCGCTCATACCAGACATCCGTGACCTTCCTCCCACCTCAATTGAGTCTATAACTACTGCCCTCGACAAAGTATCTAGCACCAAATGCTCACTACCTCGTCGATGAATTACCTCGTAATCAAACTGTTGCAGACGAACAGCCCATTGAGCTAATCTTTCTGCTGGATCCTTTAAGTTGTTGAGTCAAACCAGGGAGTGATGGTCTGTAATCACCTGGAAATGAGACCCCTCAATATATGGCCGAAGTTTCTCCACCACCCAAAGAACTGCCAAACATTCCTTTTCGTTGGTAGAATTTTTACGCTCTGCTTTAGTCAGAGCGTGACTCAAATAACAGATGACCTTCTGCTCTGGCTCAACACTGCTCCAACTCCCACATCTGAGGCATCCGTCTGCATGTTGATCGAAAGTTTAAAATCGACAACTTCATTTTACAGCCCTCGAAGGTTAACTCGCATTGTGTCGTCCAGTCAAATTTACGATATTTCTACAATAAATTTGTTAACGGGGCTACCAAAGATGCATGGTCCGGTATAAACCACCGATACCACGACTCCATTCCAAGGAACCGAACGTAGCCGGAGTATATTTATCATGCACTCTACTTTTTCAAGATCCACATGCAAGCCGTTCTCGTCAACGAAGTAGCCAAGGTATTTCAGCTAGGCTATATTAAAGCGACTTTTTGCGTGATAACTTAAGCCCAGCCTCCCTCAGGCATCTGATCACTTATGCTAGGATCTTTAGATGTTGTCTAAATGTTGAAGTCACTTCCCGCAGGGGAATGCCGGTCGACAAGAGTATTTTTGGAGACTAGCATTCTTTGGGGAGTTCCGCCCCCACGTACCCGAGGAAATTCCCACAGGGGGAATGCCGGTCGACAAGAGCACTTTTGGAGGCTAGCGTTCTTTGGGGAGCGCCGCCTCCACGGACCCGAGGATATGGGGGGCACCATGAGGTTCCCTCCTGGGATGAAAGGTAACGACTCTGATTGTATCGGGACTACGCTTTGTACAACGAACTGGAATTGACGCTTTGGGTTGGCGGATGTGATGGCTTGGACCTAGTTGCTTTGCACAGTAGCGCCGAGGTGAAACTCGTGTGTGAACGGCTCCAATTCAACTATCATACCGTCTCCATCCCGATAAAACCTTGGCAGGCCTCGGAGTACGTTCGAAGTTCGCGCCATTGGGTTGGTGGTGTAGGTTCGGTTGAGACGGACTCCTGATTAGCGCTGGTCTGGCTCTTAGCACTTGTCCCCATAAAGGCTTGTGCAAATCCTCGCATGGCCTCCCTGCTCTGCAAAGATAACCATTGGACCAAAAAGGCGACCACACACACGAACGGAGATAGCGGCTCCGAGGGGGGACCCAACAAAACTGGAGCAAACAAAATCAAAAGACCAAAAACATCCAAAAAAGAAACAAAAAATAATAACAACGACGACGCAACCAGCGGTTGTAGCAACGATGTTAACAGTACACCGAAAGCAGTACTAATCACGACAAAAACGAAAAATAACACAATGACAGTGAAGGCAGACGAAAAACGGAGAATAGCAGACAGTCTGGTTTAGACTGATATTTCTGCGGCGTTCGGGCGCAGCAAAAAAAAAATGATGCGAACGCCAGAGCGTCCTATTAAGTCAAAGCGGGAAACTCTGCAGGACGCTTCAGGTGTTCGAGTGGTGAAAGATAACATAAAGAGCACCGAAAACTCGATTGTCATGACTGCGACTGTTACCGAAGCGACCGATGCAAGGGTCAAAAATCCCGACATTACAACGAAAAATCCAGAAGCCAACGAGGAGTTTACGGCACGAAAAGCAACGAGTGACTAGACACGTGATTGCACCGCCAACGTCGAAAATGTGGCGGAAGTACTGCAATCGGAAACGGAACGCGATAGCGTCTGCCAAGGATGGTTGCAAGGTACGATTCCCGCCCAGCGATACGAAGAAGAAAGGCTACTCCGAAAAGCGGGAGATATTCTGAAAAGAATACAATCTGCATGCGACTCCCCAAAAATCAGGGAAGCAGCAAAGGCAGAGCTCCTTGAACTAGAGGAGCTCCTAGATCGTATAGGGCACTATCGGTGGAGCTGGTTAAGGGCCGAAGATGAACAGAAGGCTAAAGAGGCTCTTGGGGCGAAATCTAAAGGTGATATGCAGATAGCTCCACCATTAAAAGTCAATAAAAGAATGGCGTCTAGCCCAATCGGAGGAGATTGACATAACAGAAGGAAGGAAGAGGCACTCGATGGGCGTGGAGCACCAAGTCACGGGTTCCAGACAGTGCTTACAAAAGGAGCCAAGAAAGCCGCAAACGAACTCCTTCAAAAAAAGTCAGAAAGTAGAGTTCGCACAGACGCCCAATTGCAATGATGCAATACAGGAGAGGCAGAGACCCCGATGAAGACCCTGGCAGCAGGCACCGCTCAAAAAGCCCCAATATGGCCGATCCTATGCCGAAGACATCAATACTACCATTAAAGTGGTACGACCAACGCGGTCGGGTCACATACTGTGACGCAGTAAAGATAGTCCTCGGCAAAAGCGCAACTATAGCCCCGCTCGAGCCGATGGCAACGATCGAAATATGAGACATTGACTGCGTGACGGATCTGGCCAAGGTAGAAGAGGCCATCAAAAGGGAGTTCCCTGGCGTGGGAAGGATCAAAGCGAGACTGACACCAGAAAACAACAGGGGACAACGCATGACCATAGTTGACTTGACCAAAAAGGACGCCGAACAATTCCTGAACAAGGGCAAAGTACAAATAGGGTGGGTTGTCTGTAGGATACGGCGAAGAGCAACGCTTCTTCAATGTTTCAGATGCCTTGGTTATGATCACACCACACAAGTATGCAAAGGACCCGATAGGAGTTCTATTACGCACGAGAGTGTAAGAAAAAAAAAAACAAAATTTAAATATTTTACACTTTATTAATATTAGACTATAATACTATAACACTTTTAACTTAATTTAATTACAATTATTAGCGTGCACGAGCTTATTTCCACGACAAGATAGTTCAGACTAAGCGCGAGTTGTAAAGTAATTAGAATATTTAATACTTCAGACTGCTGGCGATGCAGTGTCAAGTCGTTTACTTGTTTGGTGAGAAAATTTTCATTCTCATGAAATTTTGCCCACATTCATCAGAATGCGCAAGTTAATGCAGACGCTGACTAAGTGGTCACGTTGCATGAGCTTGCGATCAAATCTATTTATAACGTGAAATTAGCACGCGCGTAACACCTTCCCCCTATGTATAAGGTTGTCCTCAACCTTTCACAAATATCGTGTTCTTAAACGTTTATTTTCATTTTCTGAATTTATACTAGCATTTTCAAAAACTGTAATTTTTTCGTCTTCCTTTTTGTTCTTGAAAGCTATGGTATTTTTGCCAAGGTTTACTTTATTCTTTCTGTTAAAAGATTCTTTCAAAAATATGATACATAAGTTACCATTAGCACATTTGTAAATTAAAAATCGTACTATTAAAAGGACAAGTATTGCAATCACAGTGGACACAATTGCATTTTTTCTAACAATTTTAGGAATCGGTTGAATGGCTTTATCCCAAAAAGAAGCCTGTTCAATAGTTTCCGAAGATAAGTCTTTTAATTCGTATATATTGTTGCTAGTAAGTTTTGTAATTTTCATATCATTTTCTTTAATTTCAGTTATATTAAAATTATAACAACAATCTTTCATTTCTATTAATTTAACTTTTTTCACAATAATCTCTGTACCATTCTTAATGGGGAAGTAATCATGTGCTACGCTATGGATAGTACAATCATCGGGTAAAGTAGGCAAATTTATTCCCGATATTTTCAAGGTTTTCGTTTGATTACAATGACATTCAAACTTTGTTTCTAAAGAGTTTACAGACAGTAATTGTAAATTGCTTCACCTATGCAGTATATCTATTTCTGAGTTGATGTTTTTGAAATCACATCCTTTGTCTGTTCTGTTTTGTCATACACACTTTTAAGTGGCAATGGTTTACAAATTCTAAAATGAATGATATTTTTACAATCAATTTCATCAAATGATACATACAATTCTTTGTTTTTATTCATAATCAAATATTTCTTCTGGCCATTTATTTAGATTATTGTTTTTTATTTATGTACGGAAACCCAATCACTTCGTGCTGTTCGAAATCGTCGTTTGTTACTTTGTCGAGCGAAATTTTTACGTATATATTTTTGTTTTTAACGAACGCGGTCAACTGCAAATCCTTAGCTAAGTCCCGATAATTCGATATTATTGGTGATTTGGTGATTGGTGAGCCAATGATTCATTTTGTTTCACTTTCCTTAATTCTTCAACAAGCTGAGAATGTTCAAGGATATAAGGATGTAGGACTCCAGTTTGGATAAAAAGTAAACTGTTGCGAAGTATTTCGATCTCTAAATCGATTACTTTCACTTTATGATTATTTTTTGTATATAATTCCTCATATTAAAGTTGTGAAGTTAATTTCTTTTCCTGCTCATTGGTAACATTATTGATTCTTTTAAGCTCATTCACAATTTCGTCAATTTTGATTCGGATGGAGCTTTGCTCTGTGGATATAATTTTCGATTGTTTATTGATCTCGTTCACAGGGTAAGTATTTTTAATTATTCCTTTACTTATGTCGAATTCGTTTGTCTCAATGAAATCAACGGCGGCTTTGAATTGGTCAAAGTCGTTAGAAGTAGACGCCTGGATAGTGTATTTCCTTAACAGATATATCTCCCAATACTAGTGATCCTGCGATGAGGATGATCTTTTGCTTTTTTCTTAATATTCCAATTAAACTCTATAGCTTGTTTTCTTATTTTCTTAAGTGAATCAATCCGTTTATCAATCATTGAATCATATGTCTCGTTTTCCTCTTCAGTTTTGACCTGATCGATTGGCAAAGTTTTTCTTCCAAACAATAATTCTTCTGCTGATAAACCAGTTCTTTGACTAACACACTGATTGAAACATAAGCTTGCCATGCCCAAAGCTTCCTGTGGTCCTAAGTCTGTTTTATTGACAACACTACGCAAAAATTCCTTGAGCCTTGCGTGTGATCTTTCCACAGACCCATTTGATTGTGGATGTCTGGAGCTGATTGAGATCATTTTTATTCCAAGTCCTTAACAAAGCTCGGCGACAATTTTTCCTGTCAGGAAATTACTATTGTCCGATAGAATTTCTTTCGGAATACCGAAGTATGAAATCCATTCGTTAATAACAGCGTTAGCAATATGTTTGCTTTCTTCTCTTTTTATGTATATAAACTTCAAATATTTCGATAAATTATCTTGTATCATCAATGCTTTAAAATCTTTACGATCTTTCCATTTGAAAGATACTACATCCATTGATATCCGGTCAAATGGTTGCTCTTTCAATTTTTCAATTGTCATTGGAGTTTTGAGGTTTCGGTGGATGATTTTTTGTCTCTGACATTTATCACATCTTTTGACGACATCTATTTTTGTGGCAAATTTCATCCATTGATATCCGGTCAAATGGTTGCTCTTCCAATTTTTCAATTGTCATTGGAGTTTTGAGGTTTCGGTGGATGATTTTTTGTCACTGACATTTATCACATCTTTTGACGACATCTATTTTTGTGGCAAATTTCATACACGTATAATAAAACAGTGTTGCTTCTCCCCAATCTTGTTTTTCTGTGTATCCATTATTGTATGCACTACCTCACTAGCTGTTTCTCCGTTGCCGTGGCTGTAATTTTTTCGTTCATCGTTTGGATCTTTTTCATTGATTTCTTCATTATTACTCTCCTCCCCCTCTATGTCCTGAATATCGTCCTCGATTTCATCTCGTTCAGTCGGATTGTCTAGTTCATCAAGATTTATTTCTTCAATCTTACCACTTTTGAAATGACTGATTATTTTATTTCCGTTTTTGCAAATCAACTCACCATGTTTATTAATTGTATAATCCTTAATTATTTTAGAATGTTTGTATCCCAAAATATCTTCTGATACATCATGATCATGGTCACCATCTATTTGGATATGATTTCCCGTTCCTGTAGGAATCAATCAAAAAAATCATTTTCTTGTGACAAGACTGCTCCTATCCCGTTGTTGCTTGCATCTGTAGTAAGTATGAACCTTTTATTAAAATCAGGATATATTATGGTAACATTCTCCTTTAAAATTTTCTTAATTTTTTCAAACGCAGACTGACACTCTTTGGACCAACTAAATTATGTATCTTTGCGAAGGAGTTTGTTTGAAGGCTCTACAGTTTTCACATAGTATGCACAAATCTACGATAGTAGCCAGTCAAACCCAAGAATGACTTTATCTCCTCTTGGTTTTGAGGCGCTTTTAGTTTGTCAATTGCCTCGAGCTTTTTGGGATCCATGCTGACACCATTGTCAGAAATTATGTGTCCAAGGTATGCTACTTCTTTGCGCAAAAACTCGCATTTATCGGGCTGAACTCTAAGGTTATTCAGCTTCAGGCGTTCAAACACCAATTTTAATTTTTCGTTGTGATCCCTTAGTGATTCACCATAGATGACAACGTCATCTAGGTAAATGAAGCATTTTGTTCCTTGCAATCCGGCAAGCACAGTATTCATCATTCGCTGAAAACATGCCGGGGCATTTTTCAAACCGAATGGCATACGTGTATACTCGTAGTGTCCATAGGGAGTGCTGAAAGCAGTTTTGCATTGATCTTTCCGTTTTACAGGTATTTGGTGAAACCCGCTTGTTAGATCTTTTGTTGAAAAATATTTCGCTTTTCCCAATTGATCCAATATTTCAGAAATATTAGATAATGGATAATTATCCATAACCGTGACTTCATTGAGCTTACGATAGTCTGTAACTATGCGCCATTTTGTTTTACCGCTTGCATCGACCTTCTTCGGTACCACCCAAAGAGGCGAATCCCATGGACTATTGCTTTCCTTAATAGTTCCATTTTCTAGAAGTTTATCAACTTGTGATTTAACTTCCTCTTCATGAATCTTCGGAAATCGATATATGTTTGTATGTATCGGTTTTATACCAGAAAAAGTATCTATAGAATGTTCTGCTGCTTCTCTGAGTTGATTTGGATCGATATCTCTAAATAAACAGTTATATTTTTTTATAATTCCTCAAATGCTATTTTTTTCCTCTTGATTCATATGATCATCTCTAATACATACTTCAGTGTTTTCCTTGCAATTCAGAATTCAACTTTAATTCCTAGTCTCCTTCATTTAGTATGACTACGGGAACTTCCCTATTCATATTCACTTCAACCAGTGAATCTGCAATTTTCATTTGACGCTTTTGAATTCCCATAACTAAAAGGTTTTCACCTGGGTTTTCATTGACATGTAAATAGTACATTGTTTCTGTAAGCGGTCTGGCAATGAAACTTTTCTTTGATAATCGCAATTTATTATCTCCAATTACTAAAGTTTGATTATTCAAGTTAAGCAAAGTCTTTTGTTCAACTAAAAATGGAGAGCCCAATATTCCGTCGAATTTATCGAAGAGACGATTAGTTGCCACTTGAAATGGTATATCGTATTTTTCTTGACCATAATACAGAGATAGAGATGAAAGGCCAAAGGTATTCCCATCTACGCCGTTTATGCATCGATACTTTATACCCTTTGACTTATCGACATCTCCTTCAAAGCCATATTTCACGGCAATCAAATTTAATGAACTTCCTGTGTCGACAAGAAATTTCAAATATTGTTTACCTAGCCTAAGAAAAAGAAAACGAATATCTTCTATATCTAATGAGTTTATTCTATTTTCGTTATTTACATTCTTATTATGCAAGCCGTTCTCGTCAACGAAGTAGCCAAGGTATTTCAGCTAGGCTATATTAAAGCGACTTTTTGCGTGATAACTTAAGCCCAGCCTCCCTCAGGCATCTGAATACTTATGCTAGGATCTTTAGATGTTGTCTAAACGTTGAAGTCACTTCCCGCAGGGGAATGCCGGTCGACAAGGGTACTTTTGGAGACTAGCATTCTTTGGGGAGTTCCGCCCCCACGTACCCGAGGAAATTCCCACAGGGGGAATGCCGGTCGACAAGAGCACTCTTGGAGGCTAGCGTTCTTTGGGGAGCGCCGCCTCCACGGACCCGAGGATATGGGGGGCACCATGAGGTTCCCTCCTGGGATGACAGGTAACGACTCTGATTGTATCGGGACTACGCTTTGTACAACGAACTGGAATTGACGCTTTGGGTTGGCGGATGTGATGGCTTGGACCTAGTTGCTTTGCACAGTAGCGCCGAGGTGAAACTCGTGTGTGAACGGCTCCAATTCAACTATCATACCGTCTCCATCCCGATAAAACCTTGGCAGGCCTCGGAGTATGTTCGAAGTTCGCGCCATTGGGTTGGTGGTGTAGGTTCGGTTGAGACGGACTCCTGATTAGCGCTGGTCTGGCTCTGAGCACTTGTCCCCATAAAGGCTTGTGCAAATCCTCGCATGGCCTCCCTGCTCTGCAAAGATAACCATTGGACCAAAAAGGCGACCACACACACGAACGGAGATAGCGGCTCCGAGGGGGGACCCAACAAAACTGGAGCAAACAAAATCAAAAGACCAAAAACATCCAAAAAAGAAACGAAAAATAATAACAACGACGACGCAACCAGCGGTTGTAGCAACGATGTTAACAGTACACCGAAAGCAGTACTAATCACGACAAAAACGAAGAATAACACAATGACAGTGAAGGCAGACGAAAAACGGAGAATAGCAGACAGTCTGGTTTAGACTGATATTTCTGCGGCGTTCGGGCGCAGCAAAAAAAAAATGATACGAACGCCAGAGCGTCCTATTAAGGAAAAGCGGGAAACTCTGCAGGACGCTTCAGGTGTTCGAGTGGTGAAAGATAACATAAAGAGCACCGAAAACTCGATTGTCATGACTGCGACTGTTACCGAAGCGACCGATGCAAGGGTCAAAAATCCCGACATTACAACGAAAAATCCAGAAGCCAACGAGGAGTTTACGGCACGAAAAGCAACGAGTGACTAGACACGTGATTGCACCGCCAACGTCGAAAATGTGGCGGAAGTACTGCACTCGGAAACGGAACGCGATAGCGTCTGCCAAGGATGGTTGCAAGGTACGATTCCCGCCCAGCGATACGAAGAAGAAAGGCTACTCCGAAAAGCGGGAGATATTCTGAAAAGAATACAATCTGCATGCGACTCCCCAAAAATCAGGGAAGCAGCAAAGGCAGAGCTCCTTGAACTAGAGGAGCTCCTAGATCGTATAGGGCACTATCGGTGGAGCTGGTTAAGGGCCAAAGACGAACAGAAGGCTAAAGAGGCTCTTGGGGCGAAATCTAAAGGTGATATGCAGATAGCTCCACCATTAAAAGTCAATAAAAGAATGGCGTCTAGCCCAATCGGAGGAGATCGACATAACAGAAGGAAGGAAGAGGCACTCGATGGGCGTGGAGCACCAAGTCACGGGTTCCAGACAGTGCTTACAAAAGGAGCCAAGAAAGCCGCAAACGAACTCCTTCAAAAAAAGCCAGAAAGTAAAGTTCGCACAGACGCCCAATTGCAATGATGCAATGCAGGAGAGGCAGAAACCCCGATGAAGACCCTGGCAGCAGGCACCGCTCAAAAAGCCCCAATATGGCCGATCCTATGCCGAAGACATCAATACTACCATTAAAGTGGTACGACCAACGCGGTCGGGTCACATACTGTGACGCAGTAAAGATAGTCCTCGGCAAAAGCGCAACTATAGCCCCGCTCGAGCCGATGGCAACGATCGAAATAACTGACATTGACTGCGTGACGGATCTGGCCAAGGTAGAAGAGGCCATCAAAAGGGAGTTCCCTGGCGTGGGAAGGATCAAAGCGAGACTGACACCAGAAAACAACAGGGGACAACGCATGACCATAGTTGACTTGACCAAAAAGGACGCCGAACAATTCCTGAACAAGGGCAAAGTACAAATAGGGTGGGTTGTCTGTAGGATACGGCGAAGAGCAACGCTTCTTCAATGTTTCAGATGCCTTGGTTGTGATCACACCACACAAGTATGCAAAGGACCCGATAGGAGTTCTGTTACGCACGAGAGTGTAAGAAAAAAAAAACAAAATTTAAATATTTTACACTTTATTAATATTAGACTATAATACTATAACACTTTTAACTTAATTTAATTACAATTATTAGCGTGCACGAGCTTATTTCCACGACAAGATAGTTCAGACTAAGCGCGAGTTGTAAAGTAATTAGAATATTTAATACTTCAGACTGCTGGCGATGCAGTGTCATGTCGTTTACTTGTTTGGTGAGAAAATTTTCATTCTCATGAAATTTTGCCCACATTCATCAGAATGCGCAAGTTAATGCAGACGCTGACTAAGTGGTCACGTTGCATGAGCTTGCGATCAAATCTATTTATAACGTGAAATTAGCACGCGCGTAACACCTTCCCCCTATGTATAAGGTTGTCCTCAACCTTTCACAAATATCGTGTTCTTAAACGTTTATTTTCATTTTCTGAATTTATACTAGCATTTTCAAAAATTGTAATTTTTTCGTCTTCCTTTTTGTTCTTGAAAGCTATGGTATTTTTGCCAAGGTTTACTTTATTCTTTCTGTTAAAAGATTCTTTCAAAAATATGATACATAAGTTACCATTAGCACATTTGTAAATTAAAAATCCTACTATTAAAAGGACAAGTATTGCAATCACAGTGGACACAATTGCATTTTTTCTAACAATTTTAGGGATCGGTTGAATGGCTTTATCCCAAAAAGAACCCTGTTCAATAGTTTCCGAAGATAAGTCTTTTAATTCGTGTATATTGTTGCTAGTAAGTTTTGTAATTTTCATATCATTTTCTTTAATTTCAGTTATATTAAAATTATAACAACAATCTTTCATTTCTATTAATTTAACTTTTTTCACAATAATCTCTGTACCATTCTTAATGGGGAAGTAATCATGTGCTACGCTATGGATAGTACAATCATCGGGCAAAGTAGGCAAATTTATTCCCGATATTTTCAAGGTTTTCGTTTGATTACAATGACATTCAAACTTTGTTTCTAAAGAGTTTACAGACAGTAATTGTAAATTGCTTCACCTATGCAGTATATCTATTTCTGAGTTGATGTTTTTGAAATCACATCCTTTGTCTGTTTGCTTGAAAAAAAGATTTATAATACAGGAGTTGTCATAAACACTTTTAAGTGGCAATGGCTTACAAATTCTAAAATTAATGATACTTTTACAATCAATTTCATCAAATGATACATACAATTCTTTGTTTTTATTCATAATCAAATATTTCTTCTGGCCATTTATTTGGATTATTGTTTTTTATTTATGTACGGAAACCCAATTACTTCGTGTTGTTCGAAATCGTCGTTTGTTACTTTGTCGAGCGAAATTTTTACGTATATATTTTTGTTTTTAACGAACGCGGTCAACTGCAAATCCTTAGCTAAGTCCCGATAATTCAATATTATTGGTGATTTGGTGATTGGTGAGCCAATGATTCATTTTGTTTCACTTTCCTTAATTCTTCAACAAGCTGAGAATGTTCAAGGATATAAGGATGTAGGACTCCAGTTTGGATAAAAAGTAAACTGTTGCGAAGTATTTCGATCTCTAAATCGACTACTTTCACTTTATGATTATTTTTTGTATATAATTCCTCATAATAAAGTTGTGAAGTTAATTTCTTTTCCTGCTCATTGGTAACATTATTGATTCTTTTAAGCTCATTCACAATTTCGTCAATTTTGATTCGGATGGAGCTTTGCTCTGTGGATATAATTTTCGATTGTTTGTTGATCTCGTTCACAGGGTAAGTATTTTTAATTATTCCTTTACTTATGTCGAATTCGTTTGTCTCAATGAAATCAACGGCGGCTTTGAATTGGTCAAAGTCGTTAGAAGTAGACGCCTGGATAGTGTATTTCCTTAACAGATATATCTCCCAATACTAGTGATCCTGTGATGAGGATGATCTTTTGCTTTTTTCTTAATATTCCAATTAAACTCTATAGCTTGTTTTCTTATTTTCTTAAGTGAATCAATCCGTTTATCAATCATTGAATCATATGTCTCGTTTTCCTCTTCAGTTTTGACCTGATCGATCGGCAAAGTTTTTCTTCCAAACAATAATTCTTCTGCTGATAAACCAGTTCTTTGACTAACACACTGATTGAAACATAAGCTTGCCATGCCCAAAGCTTCCTGTGGTCCTAAGTCTGTTTTATTGACAACACTACGCAAAAATTCCTTGAGCCTTGCGTGTGATCTTTCTACAGACCCATTTGATTGTGGATGTCTGGAGCTGATTGAGATCATTTTTATTCCAAGTCCTTAACAAAGCTCGGCGACAATTTTTCCTGTCAGGAAATTACTATTGTCCGATAGAATTTCTTTCGGAATACCGAAGTATGAAATCCATTCGTTAATAACAGCGTTAGCAATATGTTTGCTTTCTTCTCTTTTTATGTATATAAACTTCAAATATTTCGATAAATTATCTTGTATCATCAATGCTTTAAAATCTTTACGATCTTTCCATTTGAAAGATACTACATCCATTGATATCCGGTCAAATGGTTGCTCTTTCAATTTTTCAATTGTCATTGGAGTTTTGAGGTTTCGGTGGATGATTTTTTGTCTCTGACATTTATCACATCTTTTGACGACATCTATTTTTGTGGCAAATTTCATACACGTATGATAAAACAGTGTTGCTTCTCCCCAATCTTGTTTTTCTGTGTATCCATTATTGTATGCACTACCTCACTAGCTGTTTCTCCGTTGCCGTGGCTGTAATTTTTTCGTTCATCGTTTGGATCTTTTTTATTGATTTCTTCATTATTACTCTCCTCCCCCTCTATGTCCTGAATATCGTCCTCGATTTCATCTCGTTCAGTCGGATTGTCTAGTTCATCAAGATTTATTTCTTCAATCTTACCACTTTTGAAATGACTGATTATTTTATTTCCGTTTTTGCAAATCAACTCACCATGTTTATTAATTGTATAATCCTTAATTATTTTAGAATGTTTGTATCCCAAAATATCTTCTGATACATCATGATCATGGTCACCATCTATTTCGATATGATTTCCCGTTCCTGTAGGAATCAATCAAAAAAATCATTTTCTTGTGACAAGACTGCTCCTATCCCGTTGTTGCTTGCATCTGTAGTAAGTATGAACCTTTTATTAAAATCAGGATACATTATGGTAACATTCTCCTTTAAAATTTTCTTAATTTTTTCAAACGCAGACTGACACTCTTTGGACCAACTAAATTATGTATCTTTGCGAAGGAGTTTGTTTGAAGGCTTTACAGTTTTCACATAGTATGCACAAATCTACGATAGTAGCCAGTCAAACCCAAGAATGACTTTATCTCCTCTTGGTTTTGAGGCGCTTTTAGTTTGTCAATTGCCTCGAGCTTTTTGGGATCCATGCTGACACCATTGTCAGAAATTATGTGTCCAAGGTATGCTACTTCTTTGCGCAAAAACTCGCATTTATCGGGCTGAACTCTAAGGTTATTCAGCTTCAGGCGTTCAAACACCAATTTTAATTTTTCGTTGTGATCCTCAAGTGATTCACCATAGATGACAACGTCATCTAGGTAAATGAAGCATTTTGTTCCTTGCAATCCGGCAAGCACAGTATTCATCATTCGCTGAAAACATGCCGGGGCATTTTTCAAACCGAATGGCATACGTGTATACTCGTAGTGTCCATAGGGAGTGCTGAAAGCAGTTTTGCATTGATCTTTCCGTTTTACAGGTATTTGGTGAAACCCGCTTGTTAGATCTTTTGTTGAAAAATATTTCGCTTTTCCCAATTGATCCAATATTTCAGAAATATTAGATAATGGATAATTATCCATAACCGTGACTTCATTGAGCTTACGATAGTCTGTAACTATGCGCCATTTTGTTTTACCGCTTGCATCGACCTTCTTCGGTACCACCCAAAGAGGCGAATCGCATGGACTATTGCTTTCCTTAATAGTTCCATTTTCTAGAAGTTTATCAACTTGTGATTTAACTTCCTCTTCATGAATCTTCGGAAATCGATATATGTTTGTATGTATCGGTTTTATACCAGAAAAAGTATCTATAGAATGTTCTGCTGCTTCTCTGAGTTGATTTGGATCGATATCTCTAAATAAACAGTTATATTTTTTTATAATTCCTCAAATGCTATTTCATATGATCATCTCTAATACATACTTCAGTGTTTTCCTTGCAATTCAGAATTCAACTTTAATTCCTAGTCTCCTTCATTTAGTATGACTACGGGAACTTCCCTATTCATATTCACTTCAACCAGTGAATCTGCAATTTTCATTTGACGCTTTTGAATTCCCATAACTAAAAGGTTTTCACGTGGGTTTTCATTGACATGTAAATAGTACATTGTTTCTGTAAGCGGTCTGGCAATGAAGCTTTTCTTTGATAATCGCAATTTATTATCTCGAATTACTAAAGTTTGGTTATTCAAGTTAAGCAAAGTCTTTTGTTCAACTAAAAATGGAGAGCCCAATATTCCGTCGAATTTATCGAAGAGACGATTAGTTGCCACTTGAAATGGTATATCGTATTTTTCTTGACCATAATATAGAGATAGAGATGAAAGGCCAAAGGTATTCCCATCTACGGCGTTTATGCATCGGTACTTTATACCCTTTGACTTATCGACATCTCCTTCAAAGACATATTTCGCGGCAATCAAATTTAATGAACTTCCTGTGTCGACAAGAAATTTCAAATATTGTTTACCTAGCCTAAGAAAAAGAAAACGACTATCTTCTATATCTAATGAGTTTATTCTATTTTCGTTATTTACATTCTTATTTTCATAATTAGTATTTTGCTTGCTAGAACTTTTGGATGAATTCTCGCTTTTTGATGTAGAGGCTCCATTTTTCTGTGATGACTTCATTGAGCTTTTATTTCCTGGTTGTCCAGATTTGTTTGTTTGGTTACTTCTGCAATCGCGTTGAATGTGTCCTATTTTACCACACTTGTAACACTTCTTATCTGAGTGCAACTTGTGAACTCTTGGAAGAGTATTCCGATCTGTAAAATCTTTCTTACTAGACACTTTCACTAGTCCAAGTCGCTGCTCTTCCTCCTGAGTGAAACGGCTAGCTTCCTCCAGTGTTTTTGGTTTCTGCGTTATCACAAACAGTGTGAACGCATCCTTCAATCCGTTGATGAAGACGTTCCACACTTGTTCTTCTATGAAAAGGTTTTCTCCGATCGATGACTGATCTGATCGAGCAGTCAGTATCCTCCGATGAAGGCCTAATAGCCTTGGGTGGTATTGAACCACCGTTTCACTGCTACTTTGTTTAAAGGAAAACAACTCCGTTTTTAGTTGCAGCATTGAGTGCGGTTCGGCATAAATTTGTTTAAGTTTAGCCTTCAAAGCACTCCAACTACCAAATTCTTCGTTTAGAATTATGGTTTGAGTGAACTTGACTGGACCTTTCGCCAATCTCATCACGTCTTCATATGCATACATGAAGTTGACAGCGTCTTCTGCTTTCCCTTCAAACACCGGAATAAAACTTTTCAAGTCGCTAAAACTAACACTGATTTCACTATCAACACTATTTTCATTTTCACTATCACTTTTCACGTTTGATGCCGAAGCAGTTAAAACAGAATTGTTACCCGTAGCCATTACTTCCGTGAAAAATTCTTTACAAATAATAGATCCTTCCAAAGTTTTATCCCAACTTTCTTCGTTGCCTTCGTCTTCCAAAGAGGACTCACTGGTAACACGATCTCTTTTACCAATACGGTACTTAGCTAAGTACTCGCGAAACGTGGCGAAATCGACGTAATCACCACCAAGTTTAACTTTAACACTTTCGCGATTAGGAAGTGTAAGAATTTCCTCGACTTTAAGCATGGATTTCGTTAATCCTAGTTCAACGCGGTATTCACTCATAAACGCGAAGTAATTGGTATTTCCGTTTGAACACTTTGATTTTTCTTTTCTTAAAACAAAATACATTTAATTTTCCTTATAAACTTGGTAAAGGTTTTCGCACTTTATACCAAGGGCGTGTCAAAATCTTATCACGGAGGAACAGTGAAAATTTCGGGTTTGACAA
The DNA here is from genome assembly GCA_963969285.1 of Odontomyia ornata. Classification (NCBI taxonomy): domain Eukaryota; kingdom Metazoa; phylum Arthropoda; class Insecta; order Diptera; family Stratiomyidae; genus Odontomyia; species Odontomyia ornata. The sequence continues at coordinate 188,628,386 of OZ017742.1, read as the reverse complement.
CACAATGAAAATTAACTTACATCTAAAATGTGAAAAATTTATTTGTTTCAAATAAGGACTTACAAATGGATGTTCGACATTCCTTTGATTTGGTTCTTCTGCAATTCCGTAGTCAGATTAGTTCCTTATTTTCTGCTTTGATTTCGCTTTTATTTTCCCGCGATGGGTCAACCGCAGGCTAGAGATGCTTCCAATCCTTTTTCCGATTATCCCTCGATGGGCCAACCTATTTAACGCAGGCTAAAGGTGCTTGGCCAACGGTGGTAGTTCTCGTGAAGGGAGAAACTACGTTTCCAATCCCCTTTAATTATCCCTCGATGGGCAAACCTACTTCACGCAGGCTAAAAGATGTTTGGCCAACGTTGGAAGTTCTCGTCAAGAGAGAAACTTCTTTAATTTTTAAACTTTTTTTATTTTTCCCACGTTGTCCCGCGTTGAGAAGAAAATACCTCCTTATCCAAATCACTTGTTTTTTTATTCGGTTTTTCACAAAAACCCAATCAGATACTTTGCAAGTTAAGATAGTCAATTAACTTTCACTGTTTATTTAAAAACTCAATTTATTATGTCCATCCCGCCGCAGCCACCAAATTTTGTTACATGCGAGAGTGTAAGAATAAAAAAAACAAAATCTAAATATTTTACACTTTATTAATATTGGACTATAACAGTTTTAACTTAATTTAATTACAATTATTAGCGCGCACGAGCTTATTTCCACGACAAGATAATTCAGACTAAGCGCGGGTTGTAAAGCAATTAGGATATTTAATACTTCAGACTGCTGACGATGCAGTCTCAAGTCGTTTACTTGTTTGGTGAGAAAATTTTCATTCTCATCAAAATTTGCCCACATTCATGAAAATGCGCAAGAGTAGGGGTAGAATGTATGTTCTGGACCACTTTTTTCATACAAATTGCAAATGTGGTCTAGGGTGTGTGTCTTGAGTGTGTGGGTGCGTGTATTAGGGTGGTATAGGTAGGTGCCTGAGATAAGAAGGGGTGAGTCCGGAATAGGTATGGGTATCTTGGGTAATTGCCAGGGGAGGATGTGTGTCTTGGATGTATGGGTGAGTGTATTAGGATGGTATAGGTAAGTGCTCGAGATAAGATGGTGTGAGTCGGGGTTAGATGTGGATCTCTTGGATGGTTTCAGGGGGGAGGGTGTGGATCTTAGGTATATGGGTATGTGTATCAGATTAGCGTAGATGAGTGCATGGGATGAGTATGTATGAGCCTTAGATAAGTATAGATCCATTTCACGATAAGGTGTGGTTGGTTCCTAGTCTCCCATACAAAGTAAAAAATTTGATTCCTGTCTAGGATAGTCTCATATTTCCAATTAATAAATTAAATACCTGGATTTCTCAGCGTGTTTATATAGGGTCAATATAAATGTTTAAGCCTTTGAAGCTTTTAACGATAGATAATTATACTATCCATATTTTTTATTCATCTGGAAGGATTTCCTATCTACTCATTGCTTCTAGTCTTCGAGTAGTTTTGTTCTTCATCTTTGGTAGAAGTGCTTCTCGGGTCTTTAACGCTTCTAGCGGTAGATAGTTTTTTACCCATGACTACTTTAATGTATATGTTAGGAGATCTATGTCTAGAGTTGATAGCTTGAATATTAGGGCTATTAATTCATTAGGGAAGCGCCGTGTGGTTGGATTGCTGCTTGTAGGGCTTGAGATCTTTTAGTGTATCTCACTACTGAGAGGCTTCCCGGGTCGAGTGATTTACTTTATCACATTAGGCGTGCTGAACGTTTTTTATGGTGCGATTGGCTGCGCGGTGGCGGCGGGCGTTTGTATAGACGGATGATTGCGGTATCGATGGATGATGGACGTGCCCACAAGCGCGTACGCTAAGCCATGGGAATTTACTTCATGGGCGCTTGGATGAGGAACGCGTTGCTCAGCGATTGGTGTCTTTGGCTAAGGATAGACGGCTGCGTGTGGAAATGGCCGATTCGCTTGATCATGCTAGCCGTGCCGGAAGTTTTTCTGATGCGAGTAGTTGCGTGGTGATGGAGGGCGCTGCTATAGACGGGTGACTTTGCATTATGGACAGGCGACGGGCTTGCCTTTCGATGGGTGCTCTAAGGCATGAGAATTTACTTAGTGGATGCTTGCTTAAGGTACGTTTTGCTCCTCGTTTGATGTCTGTTGTTAAAGATGGATGGTATTGTAGATGTGATGCGCATCGCTTGTTGGAGGAAGTAATCTGAGGTGTATGTTTCCACCGAGGCGGATGTTATGAGCCATAGAAATATGTCTCGTGAGCGTTTGGTTAAGTTTCCGCGTTGCTCATTCAAGGATGCCTGTCTTTAAGTATGGACGGCCTTGTCGGCGATTCGGAATGATTTGCGTCGCTTTTTGGAGGATCGTGATTGGGGTGTAGATTTATTCGGCGGTGAATGCTGTAAGGCATGGAAATGGTCCTCGGGGATGCGTGGCATGTGCAAGTGAGTTTGCTTGCTAAGAGTAGTGTTTCGTTCGCATAGACTTCCCTGTTGGTGGGAGTTTTAAGGCATCGGAATCTACAGCGTGGAAGAGAAGTGGCGTGGCATACATTGCATTGCAATATGGTTTTGCTTGATGGAGGCGGATTTTTTGTAGTTTTGGTCGTGGGCAGCGGGTAACTTGATGCGCGGCATTGAGACGTGTTTTCATAAATGTCCATTCAAAGATGCGCCTGTTCTAGTTTGCTGATTATTATTTACATTGATCGTTTTCAGTTTCTTTTTGCTTGGATATGTTGTTTCTTTGTTTTGTGACTCATTGCTATTGTATATTATTGCTTTTATCGGCTTCATTGTAATAGTACTTTAAGAATCGTCTACAATGTATTTTGTTCGGTTAGACTACTATGTTGATTGCTCAAATCTATGGATGCAGGGAAAGAGATCTTAATGTTTGTTGTGATGCGTTCTTGATATTTAGTATAGCATTAAATTTTAGTTTGCTTGTAGCAGCATTTTGTTTGTCTTCAACATCACTTATTTCTTCAAGCAGTATCTATACTTCAATCTTTGATTTTACTATTATGTAGAAGTATGACATTATGTTCTTTCATTTTTTCTTTACTATAGTATGCTCATTGGTTTTGTTCAAAAATTCTAATAATTTCTTCCAAGACGAGTTATTGTTTGAAATTAATGATCTTGTAGTGCATGAGATGGTGAGAATTTTGTTCGTACATCATATGATTTGTCCCTTTTGATAAGCGCATGGTAAAGATGCGTTATTTTTTTGAGATCACTATGTTGACATGTATGTTTTGGGTATCTGTTCCGAATTTCAGATTATTTATGGATTTTGTCTAGGAAAGATTTTACGATTTATGGCTTCTGGGATGCTACTTTTTTATGGAGTTTATGTACGATGGATGTAGAAATCATCATGGTGGTCCTAATGAGTGGGAATATTTACGCATCTTCATTGATAAATTTTTGGTACGTACTGAAACGAAGAAGCTAATATAGAAAAAAGAGAATGCGGTAGGTCATTGACATTAGGAGTTTGTTGGTATTATGTTATTATTCTTTGCTTATGTCTATAATGCATGAAAAATTATTTTTAGTCCTATATGATGGCATGAATTTTTATATTTACTTTGAACTACGTGTTGTTATTGTGGGTCTGTATTATTTAGTTTAGGTAGTTTCAGGAGTGTCTGTATAATATAGAGTAAAACTATTATTTTATGCTTGTCTCACATTCTTCACAGTATGTACATATGATTTTTCGACATTTTCGGATCTCTTTGGCCATATCTGCATTAGGAACTTGATGATGTTTTGAGTATGAGAATTTTTAATTTGTTATCTCCTTAGGAATGCTTGCATGCATGGATGATGCCATTTAGCTGATACTTTTCGGATGCATATTATCGCTTTTAGTGCCTATATGATTGCATGAGAATTGACAAACCTCATACCTTGTGTGCTTGTATTAAGCGTAAAGTCACTTCAGCTATATTCATATACACTTTCATTATTTGAGCATTGTAAAATACGTATTTCCTACATTTTATATATGCTAGATTTATCATCATAGGGATTGTCGGGTATGCTCATTGACATATTCAAGTATTATTTTCACATAACTAAAATATGCTCTTACTGAGTTTTTTCTTATCAGAATTTTTTTCTGCTGGATGCTTGGTTGATTTTTTATAAGTTTGAAGAAGATCTAATTAGTTTTCAACATATAGGGTATATTTTGGGTTGGCGCACTGCTACTATAGATCACTTAGGCTAACGTTTATGTAAGATAGTTCGGTATAGATAACGATGTGTGGTAGCATATGAGTTTATGGTAGGCTATTTTTAGATCGATCTCATCGCATCTTGTATAGACAAGTAGCATATGTTATGAAGTGTTCTTGATAAGGATGGTCGCGAGTCATTGTAGGATATTAAGAGATGATCATTACTTTCAGGAGGTTTGTCTGCTGGTAATTTGATGAACAGATGTACACTTGAGTTGAATGAACTCATGCGGGTTTTTTTCGTCCATCGCTAGATATTTTTGAATGGTAGAGTTAAGTGTTTGATATTTGGGAGTATCAGATATGCTAGAAATGTTTAGGTTTTTTTGGTTTGTTGTTTGAGGTATTTGTTTACTTGAGCAGTGTTAGATTAGTTGTTTAAATAAAAAGATTGTGTTTCTTTCTAATAGAAATAATTTATTGAGTAATGCTATTTTTTGTTATATATAAATAAATTTTCATACAATTTACAGGACATCTAATATATGGGTTGATATATTTATGAATTCTATAGCATTTTGAACAATTTACAAGTTAACTTAACCTAAGTTAATTCAGCTGCACTTTTTCTGCGTTAGGACCATACAAATGTATAATAAGTCCTCTCACGTCTTTTTTAATGTTTATTGTACAATTTATAGAGCAATTCAATATCCTCAGCATATATTTGTAGCTTATGTCTCCTTCACTTTAGTGCAAACTGTTGCTGTTTCAATTCCAATATTGTTTTGGTTGTATTTTATGAGAATAGTATGTTCCTTGATGAATTACTGGTGAGGATTTCCCAATACAAAGTGAATATCAATTATAAACTTTTTCATTCTAATAGCGCTCTGATTTTGTTTGGACTGTTTATACTACCCGGTGCTATGAATTATTACTTTGTCTTACGTACGCGAGACTGCAGGAGTATGTACTGTTTTATTAGTGTAAAAATATTTCTTCTCTCTTGATAATATGAATGACAAATGCATGTATCAGTGCCTGATGTCGTATTAGAGTTGGACCATTCACATATTTGATAGTGTATTCCATGTTTGTTAGATACTTTTTCACCCATATTACCATATATAAGCATATAATTCTCGATGCGTATTCGAATATCAAGGTACTCTTCCATGAAGCATAGAATAACCGTAACAGATTTTATTACATTGAAAGTGTATTGACCTCTGTCTAATTAGTTTTCTTGACATTTTTGAATGGATGTACTTAGGACTAGCGGTTTGATGAATTTTGAAAACCTCATAATAATCCATAGAATAATATGTAGTCTAGTGATAGACAAAACGACGTGCTGCCTTCAAGTTAACATACATTCATGTTCTAGTTTCTACAGTAGAGCTAAGAGAATATACTTGGCTACCATGCCTTTCGCAAAAGTATGTTGTTTTTACCAAGCCTTAATATACAATTACACTTGGACATCGTCGGTGTACTACCCAACTGATCCTACTCCTTAACTATTTATATGTTACATCTAATTACATTCCTTCTCACTTAACTTTTTATTAATAACATTCCAAAAACTTATCTAATAACCTCTACTTAATGAACGTCAGAAATTTTTCTGACCCATTTCCTAAATCCAAGTTTAACCTTTTTTCGACAGGTACCCTACTCATTTCCATTGTTTCCCTAATGTCTAACTCGTTAATTTTTCTAGCCTTTTTTACAATTTTTAAGTTCTCGATACCTATTTTGCGTAGATAGTACGGTACGGGCGCTAAATATCATGACTACGATGGCTAGCACCGCTGAATCAGAGACTGTCAGGTATGAAGATGCAATCTTTAGTGCTTCTGTTCTCTGTACATGTGCCAATCATTTTCAGTACAGCTCCTTGCTAAGAGCTTTGCCCCATATTTCTGCTCCGTACTGTAGGACTGACTAACGGAAGCAGCGTTATCAGCCGTTGCCATGATATGCTCAGAGGGAACTCCATCACCGAGGCGATTAGCAACCCCAGGTACTTCACGAATCATTTTAGTTCAACCTGTACTTCCGCAAAACCGATCGTCCCTACTGTGGGGATTATCTTCTTTATCAGGATGAACACATTGGTTTTCTCTAGTGCTAGACTGACCTCGCGAGCAGTCTAAGTTGCGTCGGCTTGATGCTGCGTCCAGCAACTAGCGCTGGAACATTATCCTCATAGCTCTAGCCTCTGTAGCCAAACGCACGATATTTTCCACGGGTTTGCGCTAAATATGGATCCTTGAGCCACACGCGATTTAGGCGTACCCCCCCTCGCGATTGGAAACCTTTTATCTGAAAAAATCAAGAGTAGGCCTTTATGAGCACTACAACAACAAATACGTCAGAAGTCGAAATTCACTCAACTTTGTTAGTTATAGTATGGTTTATCAATTTTACACTTTCTCGAATCTAATCGTAAGGGCATTGTCAAAATCAATAAATAAATATAAGTTTACAAGTTTATTCACAACTGGAAATTTTAGAAAGATCGGATTGTATTTAACAGAGTTATAGGGGTTTAAATTTTCCTGTATTACAACAGCAACTATACATGGCTATGGGGCGATATGCACTTCCAATCAACTAAGACACTACACGTTTGTTGGATTTGCATGAAAGTTTCAGGAATTATATTCGTGGTGAATATCTTGAAGAATTCGTTCAACGGGTGACATCCATAATCGTAAAAGAAAATAGCGGCCATTTCAAATGAGAATATTGCATAAAATTGTTATTTTTTGCGAAGTTCAACATTTAAGGTACATGCGATTCACACTTGATTGAATCTTTTTATGAATAGCTGATAATAAGCAGTCAAAAATAATCGGTGAAAAAATTATGAAGGTAGATCTAATAACTTTATGGTGGAAGTTTGTTCAACTTTGCTAATACTAGTAGAATCTGTAAATTAAACATTTTCGCCAGTAAGACTGTACTCGAATTAGTATGATTTAATTGGATGAACGTAGAGAGTTAGGGGTCCTTTAAAAGGTTCTTATACTCTGTGAGTTTTAGCAGAATGTATAGAATTATTGCCGTTTGCATTTTTCCCCATTACAACGATCAAATACGGTTACTAATACTTTCAATTTATTTATCTTCCCTAAAAATTTAAATAAAAGGAGAACTTGCGTAAACCTGAATCGTAGGAAAAGCTTTAATTATTTTATTTTTTTATAAATGAAAAGTCGAATGGCACACCTTCGCCGATTACTTTTAGCTTGTTATGATTGACTGATTGAGAGGCAGGACACGATTTCATAAGGGTTTTCGAACAAACTGCAAAAGCTTTAAAGACTCAATATAATTGGACGAATCCAAAGCTATTTGGGCTTACCATTAACCCATGAACTATAGTTCTGCTGTGGTTTAATTTCAGAAGATATCTACTAAACGTTAATATAGGAAAACTAAACGTTCAACTTCAATAGAATTTGAGTAATATGTGATCTTAATTTAAACATTTACTCTCCTTGTACAGCGCAATAAACTGCATATCGAGTTTATTCATGAATTACAAAAAAAAGTTCATAATATATGTATGTACATATATCAGAATATAACCCTTTTGGTGGCTCTATACTCCTCTCAACTCATTTTACTAGTTATGTAAATAAGAATTTAAATTGTTTTTTTTTTAAATGTCCTTAAGGTGAAACTTATTCTATGAATAGAAAAATGTATGCGAAAATTAAAACGTGATGTGATTTAAATTTCTAGAATTGATTTTACTTCAAGGTCATTTCATGGAAGCAATTCATTCTAAATTTCAAGTATTGAATTTAAAAATAAAATCATTTGCTATGCTAACTTGATTCATGTCCACCTAGTTAAAATTTTTTGATTGCGTAACGTGTTAAGGGAAATGATGAATGAATACCATATACATACATATATGCATGTTCAAGAATTTATGAGAGAAGGCAGGGGTATGGTCCTACCATAAGGGACTCGTGTGTAATGCTTTGTATGTAAACATATATATCTGCCATTCATGAGTAAACTCAATATGCAGTTATTGGAATGTACGGTAATGTTTTAATTTACAAACTGAAACACAAGTTACTTACATTTTACTTGAATAAGACAAATTAATGCTTAATACCATTCATTCGTCATCAAGTTCTACGCGTAGTCAAGTTTTCATTTTGATTTCTGCTTTGTTTCATTATGCGATTTTGCTATCAGCTAGGGAATTCACATGTATATTTTATTATTTCATCCAAAGTTTACATATTGTCACACAAAAATGTATTTATAACAGTTGCAAAGCCTACTGAAATATTAAAATACCCGCATATGTTCGTTGGCTTGAGCAATTTAAAACTAACTTACATGTTAAAGAAGAGAGCAACCAAAAACATATAATAAAGTGACATCAATGGTCATCAAACATACAAAAATGTAATTGTTAGATTCCAACAGCATAACATTAAGTGACATGATTTTAATTTATTTTATGAAAACTGAAATCTTTTAGAATGAAAGAACACCAATTATCAAATGGACTTTAAGGTACGCAATAAATCCAAAATATTTATGGAAACGGTGACATATCTGTTTTTTGCCTGCTGCTTACGTGATGCTTCAAAAAATGGTACTTCATATATTGAAATAGCCGGTTTCGACTGTAAGGACTTGGTCCACCACGATTATCTCTATGGGGAGCACGGAACGATATGTGGGAAATATTAGATTTTATTCAAAGGTACTGCATAATCTTCCCGGGATGTATGCCAAATGCGCATATATCATAAAAGTGAATAGTTCATTTATGAAATTCGAAAACAAAGCTTAATTCGTGAATAGTGGTCCAGACCACATGCAAAACCTCACAAAACACGCTCGTTGGAGGCACCGTTGCGATGTATTCCGAACATTCGATTTTCTTTCAAATCGTTGTGTGGTAGCTTCAATGGGTTCGACAAGAAATATATAAATTTCCAGGAGAGTAAATTTCTCAGAGCAGAGATATCGCCAAATGTTCCCGCAGCGCCGGTTTCGCCTGTGAGGACTTGGTCCACCACGATTATCTCTATGGGGAACAAGGAACGATGAGTGGGAAACATAAGATTTTATTCAAAGGTACTGGATAATCTTCCCGGGATGTATGCCAACTGCGCATATATCATAAAAGTGAATAATTCATTTATGAAACTTGAAAACAAAGCTTAATTCGTGAACAGTGGTCCAGACCAAATGCAAAATCTCACAAAACACGTTCGTTGGAGGCCCCGTTACGATGTGTTCCGAACATTCGATTTTCTTTAAAATCGTTGTGTGGTAGCTTCAATGGGTTCTTCAAGAAATATATAAATTTCCAGGAGAGGAAATTTCTCAGAGCAGAGATATCGCCAAATGTTCCCACAGCGCCGGTTTCGCCTGTAAGGACTTGGTCCACCACGATTATCTCTATGGGGAGCAAGGAACGATGATTGGGAAATATTAGATTTTATTCAAAGGTACTGGATAATCTTCCCGGGATGTATGCCAACTGCGCATATATCATAAAAGTGAATAATTCATTTATGAAATTCGAAAACAAAGCTTAATTCGTGAATAGTCGTCCAGACCACATGCAAAATCTCACAAAACACGTTCGTTGGAGGCACCGTTGCGGTGTGTTCCGAACATTCGATTTTCTTTAAAATCGTTGTGTGGTAGCTTCAATGGGTTCTACAAGAAATTTATAAATTTCCAGGAGAGTAAATTTCTCAGAGCAGAGATATCGCCAAATGTTCCCACAGCGCCGGTTTCGCCTGTAAGGACTTGGTCCACCACGATTATCTCTATGGGGAGCACGGAACGATATGTGGGAAATATTAGATTTTATTCAAAGGTACTGGATAATCTTCCCGGGATGTATGCCAACTGCGCATATATCATGAAAGTGAATAATTCATTTATGAAACTCGAAAACAAAGCTTAATTCGTGAATAGTGGTCCAGACCAAATGCAAAATCTCACAAAACACGTTCGTTGGAGGCCCCGTTACGATGTGTTCCGAATATTCGATTTTCTTTAAAATGGTTGTGTAGTAGTTCCAATGTGTTCTACAAGAAATATATAAATTTCCAGGAGAGTAAATTTCTCAGAGCAGAGATATCGCCAAATGTTCCCACAGCGCCGGTTTCTCCTGTAAGGACTTAGTCCACCACGATTATCTCTATGGGGAGCAAGGAACGATGATTGGAAACATATGATTTTATTCAAAGATGCTGCATAATCTTCCCGGGATGTATGCCAAATGTGCATATATCATAAAAGTGAATAATTCATTTATGAAATTCGAAAACAGAGCTTAATTCGTGAATAGTGGTCCAGACCTCATGCAAAATCTCACAAAACACGTTCGTTGGAGGCACCGTTGCGATGTGTTCTGAACATTCGATTTTCTTTAAAATCGTTGTGTGGTAGCTTCAATGGGTTCTACAAGAAATATATAAATTTCCAGGAGAGTAAATTTCTCAGAGCAGAGATATCGCCAAATGTTCCCACAGCGCCGGTTTCTCCTGTAAGGACTCAGTCCACCACGATTATCTCTATGGGGAGCAAGGAACGATGATTGGGAAACATATGATTTTATTCAAAGATGCTGCATAATCTTCCCGGGATGTATGCCAAATGCGCATATATCATTAAAAGTGAATAATTCATTTATGAAATTCGAAAAGAGAGCTTAATTCGTGAATAGTGGTCCGTTATAGGCACCGTTACGATGTGTTCCGAACATTCGATTTTCTTTAAAATCGTTGTGTGGTCGCTTCAATGGGCTCTACAAGAAATATATAAATTTCCAGGAGACTAAATATCTCAGAGCAGAGATATCGCCAAATGTTCCCACAGCGCCGGTTTCGCCTGTAAGGACTTGGTCCACCACGATTATCTCTATGGGGAGCAAGGAACGATGATTGGGAAACATATGATTTTATTCGAAGATGCTGCATAATCTTCCCGGGATGGATGCCAAATGCGCGTATATCATAAAAGTGAATAATTCATTTATGAAATTCGAAAACAAAGCTTAATTCGTGAATAGTGGTCCAGACCATATGCAAAATCTCACAAACCACGTTCGTTGGAGGCCCCGTTACGATGTGTTCCGAACATTCGATTTTCTTTAAAATCGTTGTGTAGTAAGTCCAATGGGTTCTACAAGAAATATATAAATTTCCAGGAGAGTAAATTTCTCAGAGTAGAGATATCGCCAAATGTTCCCACAGCGCCGGTTTCTCCTGTAAGGACTAAGTCCACCACGATTATCTCTATGGGGAGCAAGGAACGATGATTGGGAAACATATGATTTTATTCAAAGATGCTGCATAATCTTCCCGGGATGTATGCCAAATGCGCATATATCATAAAAGTGAATAATTCATTTATGAAATTCGAAAACAGAGCTTAATTCGTGAATAGTGGTCCAGACCACATGCGAAATCTCACAAACACGTTCGTTGGCGGCACCGTTGCGATGGATTCCGAACATTCGATTTTCTTTAAAATCGTTGTCTGGTAGCTCCAATGGGTTCTACAAGAAATATATAAATTTCCAGGAGAGTAAATTTCTCAGAGCAGAGATATCGCCAAATGTTCCCACAGCGCCGGTTTCGCCTGTAAGGACTTGGTCCACTACGATTATCTCTATGGGGAGCAAGGAACGATATATGGGAAACATAAGATTTTATGCGAAGGTGCTGCATGATCTTTCCGGTTGATATACACAGAGTTAAAATTTCATAAAAGAGAAAAATGCATATATCAGATTCGGTGTCTATGATGAGTATGTCATATTAGCATATCTAATGAGTTTTTTCGGTTTGTAAAGCATGTGTAGCTGCAGTTATGCATTTTGTAGCCGAAACTTATAGGCTTTAATAATTTCTTATATTTTCCAGCTGTGCTTCTGCCACTAAATTCTTATTTTAGACGTTCAATTTGCCTTTTCGCCCGCGGATCTAAGAAAATGTTTGGAAACGCTGAAATCACCAAAAATTTTTTTTGGCGGTCATGTTAATATTTAAGCTTATCTTGATACAATAGACGTAAGAAAAATTAATTTCTTAACTTCAGATGAAATTTAGAGGTGATGAAAAAGGAAAGAAAATCGTTTCGTTCCAACGTTGCGAATTTCATTCACATATACTCGTATTAGATTTCACCGTTTTATACGGCATAAATTTGAATTATTCATTTCACACCTCCGTAGTCAGTTTATTGAATGCATCATTGGTGTATCTGTGTGCATGGTTGGGATTGTGAATGTTTTTTTCGTTGATTGTGGGAATGAATATGACATGAGAGTTAGAGGTAACTAAATATTAAAATTATGTCCATTGACATTATTTTCCTTTCGGTTGAAGAATCGTTTCTTCCCTCACCTCGCTCAGTGGCCTGGTAGAGTGGACAGGGACGTAGTCAAAATGATTTGCATGAAAGCATTACAAAACACAGATTGTTTCCAATAACTGTATTCAATATATATGATTGCATTGATCAAATTATCCTATATCCTGCGAGCTAGGGCGATCATTGTTCTTTTGACTTTTGGTTAGGCTATTGACGACAGCCAGTAAACTATTCGATTCTATTTAAATTCACCCATGCTAAGCCAAAAATGTTATCTCAGGAATAATTTCCATCACAGATATTTTGATGAGCACTCTTGCTACTACGACTGATTTGCTTAAAAAGGAAACAATAAATCAATAACGAACACAAAATTATAAATACCTGTTGCGAACAACATGCTGTTTTATTATTATAATATTATAATTTAATGACTTTCTATAATAAATTTATGCTTAATAGTTTTAATTTAAATAAAAAAAAAAACAAAAAAAAACAAATCCCAGCAATCGGTGAAAGTTTTGCTTTTCGAACAATTGCCAAAAATGAAAAAATTTTGGATCTCGACTTCTGAAGCAGAAGATGTTAGCGTTTAAGAGTGTTAAGAAGATTGGATTTTGGTTATTGTCTCAAGTCGAATTCAATTAGTTTTCTCGCTCAGTGTGAAGTTGGAGTGTCGAAGAAAAAACAGTTGGTGTAGGCGACTGGAATGCAATAGATTTTGCAAGTGCAGCGGACAAGGAGTGGGAAATACGTTAATTTGGACGGTATGATTGAGATTTAACAGGCTTTAGACTCGGTATTATTGCATCGGTGACAACGATTTGCGCAAGAGGAGAATTTTCGGACAAGATCTAGCAGAAAATTGCATATGTTCTTTGAGCTGTTGGCTAGTAGGTGCTCTAGGCGGCTGCCACGAGTCGAGTGGAGTGTCGGAGTTGGAAGCAGGGTACGAGCGGCGTGAACGAACTCGCAGGGTTGGAAATAGACGTGGGAATCGGTCCTGAACCAGTGCTGGACAAAGTAGAGCAATAGAATTGATTAGCGATCGCAAGAGCAATGGATCTTCGCCGATGGCTGAGTTGGTAATTGAAAAGTGACATAATAAAAAATGTAGCGGAGATGATGGCAAAGTGAAGAAACAAATTTAGAAGTGTGTAGAGAGGTGAAGCGAGAAGTAATGCGTGCTGGTGTTGCAGGTGCACGGTTGAGGATTCGGTTGGTATGCAAGACTACCGTCATCGGTGAAACGTCAAAATCAAACCGAGCCCGAGACGGCGACCGATATCTATACCGATTCGAAGTTGGAGTGGTCTGGTGGAACATCATTGTTCGCTTGTGCGTGATAAATAGACAATTTGCTGCAAGACAGAAAAGATGGAATAGACGAAATAGTGTAATCTGCGGAATCCGAGCCACAGACTTCAACCCGAACTCGAGCAGTATCGGAAAAATGATGGATTAATGGCCAGTTGCATGGTGCGAGCGAGCTGGTACTTGACACTTGTTTATAAATTTGCGCAAAAGGGACTGTGTAGTGGTGTTTGGTATTTTCTAAACAAGAATCTTTTGTAAATCCAGCCGATTTGCGCGAAAACGCTTAGTTCTAGGAGAGAACAACAAGACTGTCGGGTGGCCTATGTGTTTTCCTTAACCGCAATTACGCCGCATCACAAGAACTGATTAAAAAAAAAACAAAACTGAAAAAGTGCAAAGTGGACCTGTACGAACACAATCATCAATGCTATCACTGGTATAAGGGAGCCCCCGAAGGTACCTTTTAATCTCGAATTCTTTGTTTTTATTTAATTGAAAAATAATGAGAATAATAATTACTGATGTTTTTTTTTAGATTAAAATGTAAAAATAATTATTAAAAACCCCGAAATATCGAAAAACACAACAAACGAATTATTAAGTGCTTCCTTCGAAGCTAAAGTAAAGTGCATAAAGATAGTGACTGTACGAAAGTAAACATTATTTTTTTTTGTGAACTGTGAGCAGATCAAGTACTGGCGGCTATAAATTGGCGCATCTTGCTGTCACCAATTTAGGTGACAAAGGACTGGTGCGGCACAAGGATTTTTAAAAAGGAACGTTGAAGCTATTCGATATTAAGTGTATATTGAATATTGTAGATGAACGTTCGTGTACGAACTATTTAAAATCGAAGTTAGAAGATATTCACGCGGTGACGTCATTCCATTTAATTTCAAAATAGGAATATCATTGTAGTTTTTTTTATTTTAAGCGAGTTTAAATTTTTTTTGAATCAATTTAAACTTTATTAATTTTTTTCATTATTCAATTTACTTAATTACTGTAATTTCATTCCAGTCTCTTACCAGTTTTTACTTAATTACTGTAATTTCATTCCAGTCTCTTACCAGTTACGGAGCGCTCAGCAATCAGGAAGGAGTAAGTTTGGTATTTTGTTAAAAATGAAAATTAATTTTTATTTGTGCATGTATATATATACATGTTTTGTTTTTTTGTTGTTGTTATTGAATATATATTTATAATGAATTAATTTAATTTTTATATATTTCACAGGATGGCCCTCTCTATTCCTTTCCCTTCCCTAATCCTTTTCTTCTACCCATCTGGTATTAAGTAATAAGGTGGCTAGCACGGGCGGTGACCTATCTCCTACGAACCCAGACACGGCTGAGCATTAGCCGGCTCAAAACGCCACCGGGAGAAAGGAACATTGGTCACCGCCACAAATAAATGTCTGCACTTGCGGCAAATATCGCGAGTGCAACAGGTGGCGCCCAAGCTCGGTTTTGATATATTTTAATAATGAAAAGTTTTTTTTTAGTTTTGATTTCTTGTTTTTATGTAATTTTTAGACTCATGGGTCATGCATTTTATTGTGATGGTTTTTTTGTTGAGGTTTTATTTATTTTGTATTCCCATTTTTATCGCGGTGCTCGCCTCAGTTGCAGTGGCGCCCAACGTAGTGGACGTCTATGTTCTATAGTTTTTTCTTTTCGGATTTGATAGCATGCATGCTATCAAGGTGTGGATGGTGAAAGGAAGAATTATTCGTGTTGTTGGTTGTATCTTCTTTCATGAGATAGCTGGCTGTCGTGCTAGCTCTTGGAATCAACCAACGCTCTTGATTTTGTTTGTTCATCATCCTTGCTCGTTTGGCTTTGGACTTTGAGCGACTCTTTTCCGAGCTATTATGGAGTCTGTTAGGATCTATAATAGTCTCGTAGTTGGCCCTGAGTGGCGACAATTTTGAACGGAGTCCGCCTCAAGGTTTTTTTGTTGGACGAGGCACCAAAATTCTTGCCTCTGCTCTGTGTAAATTTTATCGCACGTTCCCATTTTTAATTACCCTTCTTTTATCCTTTTCCTTTACAAAGAGGATCATCCTGAGAAATGAAGCCTTTATGAATCAATAGTCAATCGATAAATAGTTGCCCCATAGTTACCCCATTAAATTTCTGAATCGTAGTATCTTGGGTACTTTATTGATAATTAATTAACATTTTTATATTGTTGCAATTAAGTTTTTTTATTGATAAGAAAATCATGCATCGACGAAGTGCCAGTTGGGACCCCGCTTTTAATGCATTAAACCGAGAGCTGGATCGGCTCAGTTTATCCAACTCCCTGACAGGAACCCCGATAAACATGACTGCTCCAGCCAATTCACGAGTCCCACCGACACGAGTATCACTTTTTCCAAAAGTCACCCTTCCCGTACACGCCGATGCCTCACGGGTTCATTATATAGGACCGCGTTTCACCTTTCGGGAAACGCGAGGTGACGGGACCACCAATATTCCCCGCATCCCTATTACCAAATGGGGACTATCATTCGATGGGGGCCTTTCTGGAATAACAGCTCAACAGTTTATATTCCGCATTTCAGCATTGGCTGAAGATTATGAATTATCAGATCGAGAGCTCATGCGCGATCTCCATGTGCTCGCTGAAGGAACTGCCCAAAATTGGTGTTGCCAGACACGTGATCTGTACGGAGGTCTTTCTTGGCTTCGATTTAAATCGGAATTCCTGCAGCAGTTTTCGGGACACCTCACCAATGTGGATATTCGCCAACGAATGGATGCTCGCTTACACAAACTTGGGGGGAGGTTCATCGACTTCTCCGAAGCTATTGAAGCCCTGTCCCTGCAGTTGACAATCCCCATCCTTGATCTTGACCTCCAGAGAATAATAATGAAAAATATGAGTCCCCGTTTACAGGAACATTTGGCTGGGCAGACCTTCCCCACTACACGGGATCTTGTTCGATGCTGCTGTCAGATGGAAGCTGCGTGGAAAGATCTGGATGCTCGGCGAAGCCTATTTGAAAGGTGTACCTCAGCACGAGTCCACGCTTTTGAAGATGGTACGTTAGGACGATTGGGGGACGAGGAGGCATATCTTCCCGGTTCGTATAGAGACTTGGCGTCTGAAAGGCTCGACGTTGATTATGGGACCAACCCATCAACTCCAACCCTTACTTGGGCGAACGCACCAGTGGTATCTCAAGTTCAAGCGCTAGCTACGAGAATGATCCCTACTTCAAACCAGAACCAGCGCAGTATTTATAGGGTATGCTGGAATTGTAAGGACTTGGCCACAGTTTTTTGATTGTGCTATGCCAGTCAAACATGTGTTTTGTTTTGGATGCGGGCAGGAGGGAGTTGTGGAGCCTAACTGCAATGCTTGCTGCACCAAGAGTTTGCCCAAGTGAAATCCGGGTCCTCTTCTTAGGACGGCTTCAATCCAGTCCCCTCGTCCATCAACGTTGATCCCGAGCTGCGACGTTTCCTATGACTATCCACCAAACCTTGCTACGACCACATCGCTACATCTTCCCCGAACCAGCGTGATTTGTTAGTTCCTACCTATAGTAGTGAAACGGCGGGCGATGATCGAGAAACACCCGTGTATCTTAGAGCGAGACCTTTGCGAGACCGCTTCTGAAGATCCTGGAGGTATTTCTTCACCAGACGTCTCTTGAAGCGAGCCTGCATGAAGTCTGTTGTTGCAACTCCTGGCGACAATAGGCCCTACGCCGATATTTCTATCAAGGGTCACAAATTAACGGGCTTACTCGACAGTGGAGCCAGTGCGAGTATCCCCAGAGCTGGAGCCTTGGACCTGCTTTCAGGCTTGGGCTTGCACATGCATGCCATGCATGCCCATGTCCAGACTGCATCAGGTCATAAGGACCCCGTTCTGGGATATATCGTCACATTGGTGCGATCTAACAACATCACAAAATTGATGAGATTCCTGACTGTCCCTTCCTTGATGCACTCCGTGTACTTGGGAATTGATTTTCGGGATCTCTTCAAAATCGCACCAATCCAGGTCAACACTGTCGACGTGGCCGTGGAGCCTCGGAACCCTGAATTCCATCTATTGTCCCCACCCGACCAGCAACGACTCGACTTCATCAGGCAACAGTTTCCTTCGTGTAGCGAGAGAGGCTTGGGTAGAACCGGTCTCTTGTCTCATCACATAGACACTGGTTCTGTTCGACCCATCAAACAGCGGCATTACGCTGTTTCTCACGTTATACAGAAACTGTTGTATGATGAACTTGATCGTATGTTGCCGTTGGGGGTAAGCGGTAAGTCAGAGCTCGTGGAGTTCTCCCGTGACCCTTGTTAGAAAACCCGGTAAGGTACGTTTGTTTTTAGACGCTAGATGCCTCAATGACGTCACTGTTAAGGACGCCTATCCGTTGCCGCTGATAGAAGGTCTGTTGGCCCGATTGCAGAGCACCAGGTTCATTACTAGTTTGAACCTGAAGGATGTCTTTTGGAAAATCCCGTTGGATGAGGCGAGTAAGGAAAAAGCGGCCTTTACTGTTCCCGGCAGGCCCTTGTACCATTTCAAGGTCATGCCGTTCGGTTTATGCAATGCTCCCCAAACGATGTGTCGATTGATGCATAAAGTCATACCACATCAACTGCAAGACAAGATATTTGTTTACCTAGATGACTTACTTGTGACGAGTTCGACATTTGATGAGCATTTGGAACTCCTGAGCACAGTGGCCAAACTGCTCAGGGGTGCCAACTTGACCATCAATGTCGAAAAGAGCAAGTTCGTCAAGAAGGAGATCAAATATCTTGGCTTTGTGGTGAGTGATGGTATTCTGCGCACCGAGCCGGCGAAGGTTTCGGGTATAATTCTATACCCTGAACCCCGAACGGCCAAAGATTTGAGAAGGTTCATGGGAATGGCGGGATGGTATCGGCGGTTTGTTCCGAACTTTGCTGCCGTTATGGCACCACAAACGGATTTGCTAAAGGGCAAACGTGCCTTTAAATGGTCTGCTTCCTCCAACAGTGCCTTCGATAAAGTGAAGCAGTTGTTGGTTTCCGCTCCAGTGTTGACCAACCCTGACTTTTTTTTTTTTTTGTGGTAGGGAGGTGAAGGCATTTATGCCCGCCGAGTCTGGCAGTGTGGGACTCCCATGGAGGATACCTTCGGACTACCCACTAAAAACCTCCCCTGTCAATCTGAGAACCTAGCCTGGAACCGTTTGACACATTACTTCGGGCCAGGTCTCGTTTTGTTACGCCGTGGGGCGCCTTCAAGCTGGGGAGTCCCTTTCCTAGCGGGAGGGGAGAGGGGAAGAGGAATTGCCAGAAGAGCGATCCCCCAGCCCCAGTGCCTCCGGCTGCTGTGAGTCCCTTTTATATTTTAGGACTGCCCGAGCATAATGTGCCACCTGGTTCCATTTGTCAACCGATTCGAGCATCACCGCAACTATATTATCCGGGGTGAGCTCTCCCGTCTCCCTGTAGAGTTCCCTTTGCAGCCTGGCCCATTTGGTACACGCAAAAAATGTGTGACAGGCATTGTCCTCCTCTCCTGGGCAAAACCGACAATCGGGAGACCGTGACTTGCCGATCTTGTGCAGGTAAGACTGAAAACACCCGTGCCCACTCAAAAGCTGGGTCAGATAGAAGTCAGTCTCACCATGCCTTCGATTTAGCCACGGTCTCACTTCCGGGATGAGGCGCGCAGTTCACCTTCCCTTCGTGCAATTCCTCCAAGACTGCTGCCAATCGTTGAGCGAGCATTGTCTCTCCTCGCGGACAACCATCTCCCTCGCATCCTCGTTTCGGCGCAGGTAAATAGCGCGGCGCTCTCTAGCAAGGAGGGCGACAGGTATCACGCCTGCAATCACTCTCACCGCCGAGTCGGAGACTGTTGGATACGAAGATGCAATTCTCAGTGCTCCTCTTCTCTGTACCTGTGCCAATCGTTTTCGATATACCTCCTTGCTGAGAGCGTCGCCCCATACCTCTGCTCCGTACAGTAGCACTGACCCTACAGTACTCATCAAGAGGCGTCTTCTTGATGGGCTGGGTCCCCCTACGTTGGCCATAAGTCGACTCAGGCCGATATTCCCGAAGCAGCCTTCTCAGCCGTTGCCCTGATTTGCTCAGAGCCCCAGGTACTTCACCGCTGGCTTCGATTCGATCTGTATATCTCCGATACTGATCATCCTTACTCTAGGGATTCTCTTTTTTGTCAAGATGACCACTTCGGTTTTCTCCAGCGCTAAACTGAGCCCGCGAGCAGTCATCCAGTCCCTCACTCGGCGCATTAGCATACCTAGCCTGAGTTGCGCTTGTTCAACGGTGCGTCCGGCGACCAGAGCCGCAACATCATCCGCATAGCCGACCAAGCGCGACTCATCTGGCATCTCAAGTCTCAGTAGCCCGTCGTAAGACACTATCCACAGGTCCGGACCAAGGATAGATCCCTGGGCAACACCCGATGTAATTTCCATCCTTCGTTGGCCCTGTGTCATGTCGTAGAGCAGGCTTCAGTCTTTTAGGTAGTTCCTCAAAAGCCGCATTAGATATTCTGGAACTTGAAAAGAGTTTTCCAGCGTGTCCAGAATATCCAGCCATCTAGCGGAGTTGAAGGCATTCCTGACGTCGAGTGTCACCAACAGGACGATCCGTCGCTTGGTGCGACTATATGTCTCTGCCTTTTGGACCGCGTTCACCACCTCTGCAATCGCATCAATGGTAGAACGTCCTGCTCTAAAGCCGTACTGCCGAGGAGGTAGGTCCCCAGCAGCACGAATCGCGTCAGTGAGTCTTCCCTTGATGAGTTTCTCTAGCACCTTCCCAGCCGTGTCTAGCATGCATAACAGGCGGTATGCAGACGGCGATTCGGGACTTCCCTTCCCCTTGCTGACCAGCACGAGCCTCGCCACCTTCCATCGTACCGGGAAAACCCCGTCCCGTAGGCAAGCGTTGAATGTGCTGAGCAGCAAGTCAGGACAATGGTGATAGACGAGCTGCAAAACCCCAGCTGAAACACCATCTAGACCTGGAGCCTTCCTCGCTTTCAGGGAGAGGACTGCCTCCTCCAGTTCCAGCTGTGTGAAGAGTGGGCACTCGACTGCTGTTTCACTATGGACAGCGTCAACACGGACGGGATGGGCGGGGAAGAGTCCCCGCACTATCGCGTCCATCTTTTCCGCGTCATGTATACAAGGCTTCCGTAGGGCTTGTAGCCAAGGCCCCACGGATCCCTATTTACATCGTCAACGAGGTCTTGCCAGCATCGGGCCTTGCTCTTGTTAATAAGCTTGCGAAGATATTTCCTGCCGGACATGTATGCTGCTAGCCTAGTGTCTGCCTCCTCCCGTGTTCGCGCCCGCTGGGCCTCTCGCCGACGTTTGTGACACTCGCTTCTTTGTTCGGCGATCTCGTTTGACCACCAGTATACTGGAGGCTTACCATGTCGGGGTCTCCGACGGGACATGGAAGACTCACAAGCAGCTATGATGGTACTCATAGTTGAGTTCACCAAGTCCTTGGCTGTAGGCCCTCCACTCCCTGGCGGAGTTATATTATATTATATTATATTATATTATATTATATTATATTATATTATATTTTATTATATTATATTATATTATATTATATTATATTATATTATATTATATTATATTATATTATATTATATTATATTATATTATATTATATTATATTATATTATATTATATTATATTATATTATATTATATTATATTATATTATCTTATATTATATTATATTATATTATATTATATAATATAATATAATATTATATTATATTATATTATATTATATTATATTATATTATATTATATTATATTATATTATATTATATAATATTATATTATATTATATTATATTATATTATATTATATTATATTATATTATATTATATTATATTATATTATATTATATTATATTATATTATATTATATTATATTATATTATATTATATTATATTATATTATATTATATTATATTATATTATATTATATTACATTATATTATATAATATTATATTATATCATATTATATTATATTATATCATATTATATTATATTATATTATATTATATTATATTGTATTATATTATCTTATATTATATTATATTTTATTATATTATATTATTTTATATTATATTATATTATATTATTTTATATTATATTATATTACATTATACTATATTATATTATTTTATATAATCTTATATTATATTATATCATATTATATTATATTATATTATATTAGATTATAATTTATTATATAATATTATATTATATTACATTATATTATATCATATTATTATTTATCTTTATCTTTATCTTTATCTTCATTCTTATCTTTATCTTTATCTTTATCTTTATCTTTATCTTTATCTTTATCTTTATCATTATCTTTATCTCTATCTTTATCTTTATCTCTATCTTTATCGTTATCTTTATCTTTATCTTTATCTTTATCTTTATCTATATCTTTATCTTTACCTATATCTCTATCTTTACCTATGTCTTTATCTTTATCTTTATCTTTATCTTTATCTTTATCTTTATCTTTATCTTTATCTTTATCTGTATCTGTATCTTTATCTTTATCTTTATCTGTATCTTTATCTTTATCTTTATCTTTATCTTTATCTTTATCTTTATCTTTATCTTTATCTTTATCTTTATCTTTATCTTTATCTTTATCTTTATTTTTGTCTTTATCTTTATCTTTATCTTTATCTTTATCTTGATCTTTATCTTCATCTTTATCTTTATCTTTATCTTTATCTTTATCTTCATCTTTATCTTTATCTTTATCTTTATCTCTATCTTTAGCTTTATCTTTATCTTTATCTTTATCTTTATCTTTATCTCTATCTTTATCTTTATCTTTATCTTTATCTTTATCTTTATCTTTATCTTTATCTTTATCCTTATCTTTATCTTTATCTTTATCTTTATCTTTATCTTTATCTTTATCTTTATCTTTATCTTTATCTTTATCTTTATCTTTATCTTTATCTTTATCTTTATCTTTATCTTTATCTTTATCTTTATCTTTATCTTTATCTTTATCTTTATCTTTATCTTTATCTTTATCTTTATCTTTATCTTTATCTTTATCTTTATCTTTATCTTTATCTTTATCTTTATCTTTATCTTTATCTTTATCGTTATCTTTATCTTTATCTTTATCTTTATCTTTATCTTTATCTTTATCTTTATCTTTATCTTTATCTTTATATTTATCTTTATCTTTATCTTTATCTTTATCTTTATCTATATCTTTATCTTTATCTTTATCTTTATCTTTATCTTTATCTTTATCTTTATCTTTATCTTTATCTTTATCTTTATCTTTATCTTTATCTTTATCTTTATCTTTATCTTTATCTTTATCTCTATCTTTATCTTTATCTTTATCTTTATCTTTATCTTTATCTTTATCTTTATCTTTATCTTTATCTTTATCTTTATCTTTATCTTTATCTTTATCTTTATCTTTATCTTTATCTTTATCTTTATCTTTATCTTTATCTTTATCTTTATCTTTATCTTTATCTTTATCTTTATCTTTATCTTTATCTTTATCTTTATCTTTATCTTTATCTTTATCTTTATCTTTATCTTTATCTTTATCTTTATCTTTATCTTTATCTTTATCTTTATCTTTATCTTTATCTTTATCTTTATCTTTATCTTTATCTTTATCTTTATCTTTATCTTTATCTTTATCTTTATCTTTATCTTTATCTTTATCTTTATCTTTATCTTTATCTTTATCTTTATCTTTATCTTTATCTTTATCTTTATCTTTATCTTTATCTTTATCTTTATCTTTATCTTTATCTTTATCTTTATCTTTATCTTTATCTTTATCTTTATCTTTATCTTTATCTTTATCTTTATCTTTATCTTTATCTTTATCTTTATCTTTATCTTTATCTTTATCTTTATCTTTATCTTTATCTTTATCTTTATCTTTATCTTTATCTTTATCTTTATCTTTATCTTTATCTTTATCTTTATCTTTATCTTTATCTTTATCTTTATCTTTATCTTTATCTTTATCTTTATCTTTATCTTTATCTTTATCTTTATCTTTATCTTTATCTTTATCTTTATCTTTATCTTTATCTTTATCTTTATCTTTATCTTTATCTTTATCTTTATCTTTATCTTTCACTCTATCTTTATCTTTATCTTTATCTTTATCTTTATCTTTATCTTTATCTTTATCTTTATCTTTATCTTTATCTTTATCTTTATCTTTATCTTTATCTTTATCTTTATCTTTATCTTTATCTTTATCTTTATCTTTATCTTTATCTTTATCTTTATCTTTATCTTTACCTCTTTCTTTATCTTCATCTTTATCTTTATCTTTATCTTTATCTTTATCTTTATCTTTATCTTTATCTTTATCTTTATCTTTATCTTTATTTTTATCTTTATCTTTATCTTTATCTTTATCTTTATCTTTATCTTTATCTTTATCTTTATCTTTATCTTTATCTTTATCTTTATCTTTATCTTCATCTTTATCTTTATCTTTATCTTTATCTTTATCTTTATCTTTATCTTTATCTTTATCTTTATCTTTATCTCTATCTTTATCTTTATCTTTATCTTTATCTTTATCTTTATCTTTATCTTTATCTTTATCTTTATCTTTATCTTTATCTTTATCTTTATCTTTATCTTTATCTTTATCTTTATCTTTATCTTTATCTTTATCTTTATCTTTATCTTTATCTTTATCTTTATCTTTATCTTTATCTTTATCTTTATCTTTATCTTTATCTTTATCTTTAACTTTATCTTTATCTTTATCTTTATCTTTATCTGTATCTTTATCTTTATCTTCATCTTCATCTTTATCTTTATCTTTATCTATATCTTTATCTTTATCTTTATCTTTATCTTTAGCTTTATCTTTATCTTTATCTTTATCTTTATCTTTATCTTTATCTTTATCTTTATCTTTATCTTTATCTTTATCTTTATCTTTATCTTTATCTTTATCTTTATCTTTATCTTTATCTTTATCTTTATCTTTATCTTTATCTTTATCTTTATCTTTATCTTAATCTTTATCTTTATCTTAATCTCTATCATTATCTTTATCTTTATCTTTATCTTTATCTTGGTCTTTATCTTTATCTTTATCTTTATCTTTATCTTTAACTTTATCTTTATCTTTATCTTTATCTTTATCTTTATCTTTATCTTTATCTTTATCTTTATCTTTATCTTTATCTTTATCTTTATCTTTATCTTTATCTTTATCTTTATCTTTATCTTTATCTTTATCTTTATCTTTATCTTTATCTTTATCTTTATCTTTATCTTTATCTTTATCTTTATCTTTATCTTTATCTTTATCTTTATCTTTATCTTTATCTTTATCTTTATCTTTATCTTTATCTTTATCTTTATCTTTATCTTTATCTTTATCTTTATCTTTATCTTTATCTTTATCTTTATCTTTATCTTTATCTTTATCTTTATCTTTATCTTTATCTTTATCTTTATCTTTATCTTTATCTTTATCTTTATCTTTATCTTTATCTTTATCTTTATCTTTATCTTTCACTCTATCTTTATCTTTATCTTTATCTTTATCTTTATCTTTATCTTTATCTTTATCTTTATCTTTATCTTTATCTTTATCTTTATCTTTATCTTTATCTTTATCTTTATCTTTATCTTTATCTTTATCTTTATCTTTATCTTTATCTTTATCTTTATCTTTATCTTTATCTTTATCTTTATCTTTATCTTTATCTTTATCTTTATCTTTATCTTTATCTTTATCTTTATCTTTATCTTTATCTTTATCTTCATCTTTATCTTTATCTTTATCTTTATCTTTATCTTTATCTTTATCTTTATCTTTATCTTTATCTTTATTTTTATCTTCATCTTTACCTCTTTCTTTATCTTCATCTTTATCTTTATCTTGATCTTTCTCTTTATCTTTGTCGTTATCTTTATCTTTATCTTTATCTTTATCTTTATCTTTATCTTTATCTTTATTTTTATCTTTATCTTTATCTTTATCTTTATCTTTATCTTTATCTTTATCTTTATCTTTCTCTTAATCTTTATCTTTATCTTTATCTTTATCTTTATCTTTAGATTTATCTTTGTCTTTATCTTTATCTTTATCTTTATCTTTATCTTTATCTTTATCTTTATCTTTATCTTTATCTTTATCTTTATCTTTATCTTTATCTTTATCTTTATCTTTATCTTTATCTTTATCTTTATCTTTATCTTTATCTTTATCTTTATCTTTATCTTTATCTTTATCTTTATCTTTATCTTTATCTTTATCTTTATCTTTATCTTTATCTTTATCTTTATCTTTATCTTTATCTTTATCTTTATCTTTATCTTTATCTTTATCTTTATCTTTATCTTTATCTTTATCTTTATCTTTATCTTTATCTTTATCTTTATCTTTATCTTTATCTTTATCTTTATCTTTATCTTTATCTTTATCTTTATCTTTATCTTTATCTTTATCTTTATCTTTATCTTTATCTTTATCTTTATCTTTATCTTTATCTTTATCTTTATCTTTATCTTTATCTTTATCTTTATCTTTATCTTTATCTTTATCTTTATCTTTATCTATATCTTTATCTTTATCTTTATCTTTATCTTTATCTTAATCTTAATCTTTATCTTAATCTTTATCTTTATCTTTATCTTAATCTTTATCTTTATCTTAATCTTAATCTTAATCTTAATCTTAATCTTAATCTTAATCTTAATCTTTATCTTTATCTTTATCTTTATCTTTATCTTTATCTTTATCTTTATCTTTATCTTTATCTTTATCTTTATCTTTATCTTTATCTTTATCTTTATCTTTATCTTTATCTTTATCTTTATCTTTATCTTTATCTTTATCTTTATCTTTATCTTTATCTTTATCTTTATCCTTATCCTTATCTTTATCTTTATCTTTATCTTTATCTTTATCTTTATCTTTATCTTTATCTTTATCTTTATCTTTATCTTTATCTTTATCTTTATCTTTATCTTTATCTTTATCTTTATCTTTATCTTTATCTTTATCTTTATCTTTATCTTTATCTTTATCTTTATCTTTATCTTTATCTTTATCTTTATCTTTATCTTTATCTTTATCTTTATCTTTATCTTTATCTTTATCTTTATCTTTATCTTTATCTTTATCTTTATCTTTATCTTTATCTTTATCTTTATCTTTATCTTTATCTTTATCTTTATCTTTATCTTTATCTTTATCTTTATCTTTATCTTTATCTTTATCTTTATCTTTATCTTTATCTTTATCTTTATCTTTATCTTTATCTTTATCTTTATCTTTATCTTTATCTTTATCTTTATCTTTATCTTTATCTTTATCTTTATCTTTATCTTTATCTTTATCTTTATCTTTATCTTTATCTTTATCTTTATCTTTATCTTTATCTTTATCTTTATCTTTATCTTTATCTTTATCTCTATCTTTATCTTTATCTTTATCTTTATCTTTATCTTTATCTTTATGTTTATCTTAATCTTAATCTTTATCTTTATCTTTATCTTTATCTTTATCTTTATCTTTATCTTTATCTTTATCTCTATCTTTATCTTTATCTTTATCTTTATCTTTATCTTTATCTTTATCTTTATCTTTATCTTTATCTTTATCTTTATCTTTATCTTTATCTTTATCTTTATCTTTATCTTTATCTTTATCTTTATCTTTATCTTTATCTTTATCTTTATCTTTATCTTTATCTTTATCTTTATCTTTATCTTTATCTTTATCTTTATCTTTATCTTTATCTTTATCTTTATCTTTATCTTTATCTTTATCTTTATCTTTATCTTTATCTTTATCTTTATCTTTATCTTTATCTTTATCTTTATCTTTATCTTTATCTTTATCTTTATCTTTATCTTTATCTTTATCTTTATCTTTATCTTTATCTTTATCTTTATCTTTATCTTTATCTTTATCTTTATCTTTATCTTTATCTTTATCTTTATCTTTATCTTTATCTTTATCTTTATCTTTATCTTTATCTTTATCTTTATCTTTATCTTTATCTTTATCTTTATCTTTATCTTTATCTTTATCTTTATCTTTATCATTATCTTTATCATCATCTTCATCTTCATATTCATCCTCATCTTCATCTAAATCTTCATCTTTATCTTCATCTTGATCTTCATCGTCGTCTGAGCCTTCATCTTCATCTTCACCTTCATCTTCATTTTCATCTTCATCTCCATCTTCACCTTCATCTTCATTTTCATCTTCATCTTCATCTTCACCTTCATCTTCATCTTCATCTTCATCTTCAACTTTATCTCCATCTTCATATTCATCTTCGTCTTCATCTTTATCTTCATCTTCATCTTCACCTTTTTATTCATCAATATCTTCATCCTTATCTTCATCTATATCTTCATCTTCATCTATATCTTTTTCTATATCTCCATATATATCTTCATCTATATCCTCATCTACACCTTCATCTATAGCTTCATCTGTATCTTCATCTATATTTTCATCGGAATCTTTAACTTTATCTTCATCCTTCACTTCACCTTGTTCCTCATAATTCTCTTCATCTTTTTCTTCATATTGCTCTTCATCTTTCTCCTCATCTTCATCTTCATCTATATCTTCATCTTCGTCTTCGTCTTCATCTTCATTATCATCTTCATCTTCATCTTCATCTTCATCTTCATCTTCATCTTCATCTTTGTCTTCATCTTCATCTTCATCTTCGTCTTCATTTTCATCTTCATCTTCATCTTAAACTTTATCTCCATCTTCATATTCATCTTCATCCTTATCTTCATCGTCATCTTCACCTTCTTCGTCATCTATATCTTCATCTATATCTTCATCTTCATATTCATCTATATCTTCGTCTCTATCTTCATATATATCTTTATATCTTCATCTACACCTTAATCTATATCTTCATCTGTATCTTCATCTATATCTTCATCGGAATCTTTATCTTTAACTTCATCCTTCACTTCATCTTGTTCTTCATTTTTCTCTTCATCTTCATCTTCATCTTCATCTTCATCTTTATCTTTATCTTCATTTTCTTCCTCATCTTCATCTTCATCTTCATCTTCATCTTCATCTCCATCATCATCTTTATCTTTATCTTCATCTTTATTCTCACCTTCATCTTCATCTTTATTTCATCGATATCTTCATCTTTATCTTCATCTTTATCTTCATCTTTATCTTCATCTTTATCTTCATCTTCATCCTCATCTAAATCTTCATCTTTATCTTCACCTCTATCCTCATCTATATTTTCGTTCAGATCTCCGTCTATATCTTCATATTATCTTCATCTATATCTTCATCTTTATCTACATCTTCATATTCATCTTGATCTTCATATTCACCTTCATCTTCATCTTTATCTTCATCTTCATCTTTATGTCTTCATCTATATCTTCAACTACAGTTTCATCTATACCTTCATCTGTATCTTCAACTATATCTTCATCTCTATCCTCTTCTTCATCTTCATCTATATCTTTATCTACATGATCTATATCTCCATCCTATACCTTCATTTACGAGTATATCTTCATCTTTATCTTCATCTTCATCTTCATCTTCAACCTCATCTTCATCTTCATCTTCATCTTCATCTTCGTCTTCAGCTTCATCTTCATCTTTATCTTCGTCTTTGTCTCCATTTTGATTTTCATCGTTATCTTTGTCTTCATCTTTGGCTCCATCTTCGTTTCATCTTCGTCTTCATCTTCGTCCACATCCTCATTTCCATCTTCGCCTTCATCTTCGTCGTCAGCTTCGTCTTCATCTTCGTCTTCATCTTCGTCCTCATCTTCTTCTTCGTCTTTGTCTTCATCTTCATCTTCATCTTGATATTCATCTTCATCTTCGTCTTTCTCTTCATCCTTATCTTCATCTTCATCATCATGTTTATCTTCACCTTGATCTTCACCGTTATCTCCGTCTTTATCTCATCTTCAAATTTATCTTCATTTTTCTCTTAATCTTTATCTTCAACTTATCTTTCGTCTTTATCTTTATTTTCACCTTCTTTTTTCGTCTTCATCTTTATGTTCGTTTTTAATCTTCATTTTCATCGTCATCTTCATCCTAATCTTCACCTTCATCTTCATCCCCACTTCATCTTC
Organism: Odontomyia ornata; assembly: GCA_963969285.1. Taxonomy (NCBI): domain Eukaryota; kingdom Metazoa; phylum Arthropoda; class Insecta; order Diptera; family Stratiomyidae; genus Odontomyia; species Odontomyia ornata. The sequence goes on along the minus strand of OZ017742.1, from coordinate 188,598,290 downwards.
ATCTACATCTTCATATGCATCTTGATCTTCATCTTCATACTCATATTCATCTTCATCTTTATCTTTTTCCTCATCTATATTGTCATCCTATATCTTCATTTAAACCTTCATCTTTATCTGCCTTTATTTTCATCTTTATCTTCAGCTTCATCTTGATCTCCATCTTCATCCACATCTCCATTTCCATTTTCATCTTCATCTTCATCTTTCTCTTCATCTGCTTCTACAGCTTCATATATCTTCATCTTCATCATCTGCATCTTCATGTTCATGTTTATTTCATCTTCATCTTTATCTTAATCTATATCCTCATCCTTATATTCATCGATATCTTCATCTTCATCGTCATCTTCATATTTATCTTCATCTTCATCTTCGTCTTCGTGCTCATCTTCGTCTTCATCTTTGTCTTCATCTTGATCTTCATCTTCGTCTTCTTTTTCGTCTTCATCTCCGTCTTCATCTTCGTGTTGATATTCGATTCATCTTCATCTCCATCTTCATCTTAATCTTAGCCTATATCTCCATCTTTCACTTCATCTTTATCTTCATCTTCATCTTCATCTTTAGTTTCATCTTTATCTTCATCTTCATCTTAATCTCTATCTTTATCTTCGTCTATAGCTATGTTTTTGACTTTATCTTCAGCTCTATCTTCATCTTCAACTTCATCTTTATCTTTGTCTTTTGCTTCGTCTATATCTTTATCTTCATCTTTATCTTCATCTTCATCTTCATCTTCAACTTCGTTTTTATCTTCGCCTTCATCTTGATCTTCATCTTCAACCTCATCTTCACCTTCATCTTAATCTTCATCTTCATCTTCAACTTCATATTCATCTACATATTCATCTACATCTTCATCTTTATCATAATCTTTTTCTTCATCTTCATCTATATCTTCATCTGCATCATTTTCATCTTAATCTTCGTCTTGATCTTCAATTATATCTTCATCTCATATCTTCATCTATATCTTTATCTTTATCTTCATCTTTATCTTCATCTTCATCTTGAACTTCATCTTCATCTTCATCATCACCTTCATCCTCGTCTTCATCTTCATCTGCATACTCTCCTTCATCCTTATCTTTATATCTTCATCTATATCTCCATCTGTATCTTCATCTATATCTTCTCCTTCTTCTTCATATTAATCTTCATATATATAATCTTTATCTTCATGCTATATCTTCATGCTATATCTTCATGTAAAGCTCCATCTTTGTCTTCATCTTTATCTTCGTCTTCATCTTCATCTTTATTTTCATCTTCATCTTCATCATTTTCTTTATATCTTCATCTATGTCTTCATCTATATCTTCATCCATATCTTCATATCTATCTTCATCTATATCCTCTTCTTTATCCTCATCTATATCTTACTCTATGTCTTCATCAAATTCTTCATCTATATCTTCATCTTTATCTTCATCTTCATCTTCATCTTTTTCTTCAACTTCATCTTCATCTACATGTTCCTCTTCCTCTTTCTCTTCATCATCATCTTCATATTTACCTTCATCTTCATCTTTAACTTCATCTTTATCTTCATCTTTATCTTCATCCTATATCTTCATTTATATCTTCATCTTTATCTTCATCTTTATCTTGATCTTTGACTTCATCTTCCCCTTTATTTTCATCTTCTTCTTGATCTTCATCTTCATCCACATCTTGATATTCATCTTCATCTTCATCTTCATCGTTATCTTCATCCTCATCTTCATCTTCGTCTTCATCTTCGTCTTCATCTTCGTTTTCGTATTCATATTCGTCGCAATCTTCGTCTTCATCTTTGCCTTCATCTATATCTTCCTCTTCATCTTCATATTCATCTTAATCTTCATCTTCATCATCATCTTCACCTGTACCTTCATCTATATCTTCATCTATATCTTCATCTATATCATCATCTAAATCCTCGTCTACATCTTTATCTATATCTTCGCCCTTATCTTCATCTTAATCTTCATCATTCGTCTTGACCTTCATCTTCATCTTGATATTCACCTTCATCTTCATCTTCATCTCCATCTTTATTTTCATCTTTATCTTCATCTTTATCTTCGTCTTTATCTTCATCTTTATCTTCATCTTTATCTTCATCCTCATCTTCATCTTGATCTTGATCTTGATCTTCATCTTGATCTTCATCTACATCTTCGTCTTCACCTTCGTCTTCATCTTTGTCTTCATATTCGTCTTCATCTTCGTCTTCACCTTCATCTTCATCTTCTTCTTCATCTTCATCTTCATCTTCATCTTCATCTTCATCTTTATCTTCATTTATATCTTCATCCTATATCTTTATCTATATTTTCATCTTGATCGTCAACTTTATCTTCATCTTCATCTTGATCTTCATCCTCATCTTCACCTTTATCTTCGTTTTCGTCTTCATCTTCGTCTTCGTCTTCATCTTCGTCTTCGTCTTCATTTTCGTCATCATCGACGTCCACATCCTCATCTTCCCCATCATCTTCATCTTCATCCTTATCTTCATCTTTATCTTCATCTATATGCATCTTCATCTTCATCTTTATCATAATCTTCTTCCTCATATTCATCCATATCTTCATCTTCATCTTTATCTTCATCTTGATTTTCAATTATATCTTCATCCTATATCTTCATCTATATCTGTGTCTTTATCTTCATCTTCATCTTTGTCTTCATCTTGACCTACTTCTACATCTTCATCTTCACCTTCATCCGCATCTTCATCTTCATCTGCATACTTTTTTTCATCCTTATCTTCATCCTTATATCCATCTTTATCTTTATATCTTCATCCATATCTCATCTATATCTTCATCTATATCTTCATCTATATCTTCATCTATATCTCCATCTGTATCTTCATCTATATCTTCTCCTTCTTTTTATATAAATCCTCATCTATATAATCTATATCTTCATGCTATATCTTCATCTATAGCTTCATCTTTATCTTCATCTTTATCTACATCTTTATCTTCATCTTCGTCTTCTTCTTCACCTTCATCTTCATCTTTATCTTCACCATCATTTCATTTTCGTCTTCATCTACATCTTTGTCTTTATTTTCATCTTTATCTTCATCATTTTCTTTATATCTTCATCTATGTCTTCATCTTTATCTTCATCCATCTCTTCATCTATATCTTCATCTATATCCTCTTCTTTATCTTCATCTATATTTTAATCTATATCTTCATCAAATTCTTCGTCTATATCTTCATCTTCATCCTCATCCTCATCTTCATCTTCATCTTCATCTTCATCTTCTTCTTCATCTTCTTCATGTAGATGTTCCTCTACCTCTTTCTCTTCATCATCATCTTCATCTTTATCTTTACCTTCATCTTTAACTTCACCTTTATCTCCATCGATATCTTCATAATATATCTTCATATATATTTTCATCTTTATCTTCATCTTTATCTTCATCATTATCTTCATATTTATCTTCATCTTTATCTTCATCTTGATCATGATCACCATCTCCATCTTAACCTTCATCTACATCTTCGTTTTCATCTTCGTCTTCATCTTCCTCTTCATCTTCGTCTTCATCTTCATCTTCATCTTCTTCTTCTTCATCTTCATCTTCATCTGCATCTTCATCTTTATCTTCATCTATATCTTCATCCTATATATTCGTCTATATTTTCATCTTTAACTTCATCTTTATCTTCATCTTCATCTTCATCTTGATCTTGATCTTCATCCTCATCTTCACCTTCATCTTCGTTTTCGTCTTCGTCTTCATCTTCGACTTCGTCTTCGTCTTCATCTTCGTCATCATCTACGTCCACATCTTCATCTTCATCATCATCTTCATCTTCATCTCTGTCTTCATCTTAATCTCCATCTATATCTTCATCCTATATCTTCATCTTGATATTCATCTTTATCTTCATCTTCATCTTTGTCTCTATCTTCATCTTTTTCTTCATCTTTTGCTTTATCTTTAGCTTCGTCTTCATTTTGATGTTCATCTTCATCTTTATCCTCTACTTCGTCTTCATCTTCATTTTCATCTTCGTCTCCACGTCGTCCTCATGTCCGTCTGCATCTTCCTCTTCATCTTCGTCATCATCTTCGTCTTCATCTTCGTCTTCATCTTCATCTTCGTCTTCATCTTCATTTTCATCTTGATATTCATCTTCATCTTCATCTTCATCTCCGTCGTTATCTTCATCTTTATCTTCATCTTCATCTTTATCTTCGTCATTATCTCTATCTGCATCTTTATCTTCATCTTTATCTTCATCTTTATCTTCCCCTTCTTCTTCGTCTTTATCTTTATATTCATCTTCATCTTCATCTTCATCTTCATCTTCATCATCATCATCATCTTCATCTTCATCTTCATCTACATCTTCATCTTCATCTTCATCTTCATCTTCATCTTCATCTCGATCTTCATGTTGATCATCTTCATCTTCATCTTAATTTTCATCAAGATCTTCATCTATATCTTCATCCTATATCTTCATCCATATCTCATCTTAATCTTCATCTTTGTCTTCATGCTGATCTTCATCTTCGACTTCATCTTCATCTTCATCTTCATCTCCAACTTCATCTTCACCTTCATCTTCATCTTCATACACATCTTCATCTTTATCTTCATCCTTATCTTCATCTGTATCTTTATATCTTCATCGATATCTTCATCTTAATCTTCATCCATGTCTTCATCTTTATCTTAATCTATATCTTCTTTTTCATCTTCATCTATATCTTCATCCATATCATCTATAACTTCATCCTATATCTTCATCTTTATCTTCATTTTTCTCTTCATCTCTGTCTTCATCCTTATCTTCATCTTCTTCTTCATTTTCGTCTTCATCTTCATCTTCATCTACATCGTCATCTGCATCTTCATCTTCGTTTTCATCTTTATCTTTAATTTCATCTTTATCTTCATCTATATCTTCATCTTTATCTTCATCTATTTCTGTATCTTTATCTTCATCTATATATTCATATATATCTTCTTCTTCTCTTCATCTATATCTTTATCAATATCTTCATCTATATCTTCATCTTTATCTTCATCTTTATCTTCAGCTTCATCTTCATCTTCACCTTCATCTTCTTCTTCATCCTCATCTTCATCTTCATCTTCATCTGCATCAATATCTTCATCTTTATCTTGATCTTTATCTTCATCTACATCTATATCTTCATCGTTATCTTCATCTTTGTCTTCATTTTTCTCTTCATCTTTCTCTTCATCTTTCACTTTATCTTTCTCTTCATCTTCATATTCTTCTATATCTTCATCTATATCTTCATCTATATCTTTATCTATATCTTCATCTATATTTTCATCTATACCTTCATCCATAACTCCATCTATATCTCCATCTATATATCTTCATCTATATCTTCATCTTCATCTTCGTCTTCATGTTCATCTTCATCTTCATCTTTAGCTTCATCTTCATCTTTATCTTCATCTTTAACTTCATCTTTCTCTTTATCTTTATCTTCATCTTTGTCTTCTATCTTGTTGAGTTAGTAATTAATTAGCTAAATTTCCTCTTTTGTCGTCTAGCCCGATAGTATCCTGCCAAATTGGACATGCACTGAAGCAAAGTTTCTATGCCGCAATATCTTCTATGTTCGGCCGTATAGTCCAGCCAAAGAATCCAATTATCAGAAAAACCCTTTTCGTCTTCAAATAATTTCCAGCCTAAGAATTATCAAGGGCCGAATCTTTATTTTTACGACGGGTCAGGAAGTTCTGATCCCGAATCAACATTTTACATTCTTTTTATACTTTCTAAAACTTAAAATCTATGTCATAAACTACAGAACAAAATGTATGGTCTCATGACCCATTAATTACTTCACACATTTGTTTTCCTTGTTATACGATCCATTGATACAATCAATGGAGCTACAAGTGCTATACTCATTACATAACTATCCTCGGTCAAGTCTCACGTATATGCTATTGATCATATGCAAAAATATGGTAATTGTTTTGATTTTCTTTCAAGAACGCGGTAGAAAGTAAAAGCGAAAGCAAAACAATTGAATGAGTGAGTGTCGTATTACATGTACATTTGTTTTGAGAATTCTTTACGTTGGGTTTACGTTTCCATTGATTAATGTTTCTTGTTCTAATGTTTAAATTCTATTTTTAAATCATTACAATATTCTAGTTTTGTAATTTGAATTATGGTAAGTATGGGAACTAACTTCAGGCAATAATGGTAAGTATGAGGACCATGAATCATTACAATCTTCATCTTCATCTTTGTCTTCATTTTTATTTTCATCTTCATCTTCATGTTCATCTTCATCTTCATATTCATCTTCATCTTCATCTTCATCTATATCTCCATCTTCATCTTCATCTTCATCTTCATCATCATATTCATCTTCATCTCCATCTTCATTTTCATCTTCCCTCTCATCTTCATCTTCATCTTCACCTTCTTCTTCATCTACGTCTTCATCTGCAACTTCATCTTTATCTTCATCATCTTCATCTTCATCTGCATCCAAATCTTCATTTATATCTTCATCTATATCTTCATCTATATCTTCATCTTTTTCTTCATCTTATCTTCATCCTCATCTTCATCTATTTCTTCATCTATATCTCCATCAATATGTTCATCTATATCTTCATCTTCATCTTCTTCCTCATCTACATCTTCAACTTCATCTTCATCTTCATCTTCCTCTTCATCATCATCTTCATCTTCATCTTCACCTTCATCTTAATCTTCATCTGCACTAATATCTTCATCTATATCTTCATCTTTATCTTCATCTCTATCTTCATATAAATCTCCATCTATATCTTCATCTTTATCATCATCTTTTTCTTCTTCTTCCTCATCAGTTTTCTCACCATCTTTCTCTTCATCTTTCTCCTCGTCCTCATCACCATCTTCAACTTCATCTTCGTCTATATTTACATATATATCTTTATCTCTATCTTTATCTAGATCTTTATGTATATCTTCATCTATATCTTCATTTATAGCTTCATCCACATCTTCATCTATATCTTCATCTATATCTTCATCAATATCTTCATCTACATCTTCATCTATACCTTCATCTATATCATCATCTATATCTTCACCTTTGTCTTCATCTTTATCTTCATCTATATCTTCATCTTTATCTTCATCTTAATCTTCACCTTTATTTTCATCTATATCTTCATCTATACCTGCATCAATATCTTCATCTATATCTTCTTCTTCATCCTCATCTTCGTCTCCATCTTCATCTTCACCTTCACCTTTGTCATTATCTTTTCTTCCTCTTCATCTTCAGCTTCATCTTCATCTTCTTCTTCAGCTTCATCTGCATCTTCATTATCTTCATCTTCATCTTCATCCTCATCCTCATCCTCATCCTCATCCTCATCCTCATCCTCATCCTCATCCTCGTCCTTATCCTCATCTTCACCTTTACCTTCATCTTCATCTCTGTCTGCATCTTCATCTTCATCTTCATCTTCATCTTCATCTCCATCTTCATCTTCATCTTCATCTTCATCTTCATCTTCATCTTCATCTTCATCTTCATCTTCATCTTCAACTTCATCTTCATCTTCATCTTCATCTTCATCTTCATCTTCATCTTCATGTTCATGTTCATCTTCATCTTTCTCTTCATCTTCATCTTCATCTTCATCTTCATCTTCATCATCATCTTCATCTCCATATTCATTTTCATCTTCATCTTCATCTTCATCTTCATCTTCATCTTAATCTTCATCATCATTTTCATCTTCATCTTCATTTTCATCTTCTTCTTCATCTTCATCTTTATCTTCATGTTCATATAGATCTGCATCTTCATCTTCATCTTCCCTCTCATTTTCATCTTTATCTTCATCTTCATCGTGTCTTCATCTTCACCTTCATCTTCATATTAATCTTCATCCTTATCTTTATCTTCATCTTCATCTTTATCTTCATCTTTATCTTCTTCCTCATCTTCATTTTCGTCTTCAACTTCATCTTCATCTTCATGTTCCTCTTCATCTTCATCTCTATCTTCATCTTCATCTTCATCTTCATCTCCATAATCATCTTGATCTTTATGTTCTTTTTTATCTTCTTCTTTTTCTTTACATTTATCTTAATCTTCATCTTTCTCTTCATCTTTAACTTCATCTTTAGCTTAATCTTTATCTTCATCTTAATCTTCATCTTCATCGTCATCTTTATCTTCATCTTCACTTTCCTCTTTATCTTCATCTGTATCTTCATCTTTATCTTCATCTTCATCTTCATCTTCATCATTATCTTTATCTTAATCATCATCTTCATCTTCATCGTCATCTTCATCTTCATCTTCATCTTTACCTTGATCTCTATCCTTATCTTTATCTTCATCTTCATCTGCATCTTAATCTTCATCTTTACTTTCATCTTCATCTTCATCTTTATCTTCATCTTCGTCTTCATCTTCATCTTCATCTTCATCTTCATCTTCATCTTCATCTTCATCTTCATCTTCATATCCATCCTCATCTCCATCTTCATCTTATTCTTCATTTTTATCTTCATCTTCACCTTCACCTTCATCTTCCTCTTCATATTCAACTTCATCTTTATCTTTATCTTTATCTTCATTTTCGTCTTCATCTTCATCTTTATCTTCATATTAATCTTCATCTTCATCTTCATCTTCATTTCATCTGCATCTTTGTCTTCATCTTTATCTTCATCTTCATCTTCACCTTCATTTTCATCTTCATCTTTATCTTCACCTTCATCTTCATCTTCATCTCCATTTTCATCTTCATTTTTATCTTCATCTTCATCTTCATCTTCATATTCATCTACATATTCATCTGCATCTTTATCTTCATCTTTGTCATAAGCTTCTTCTTCATCTTCATCTATATCTTAATTCTCATCATTTTCATCTTAATCTACGTCTTGATCTTCAATTATATCTTCATCTCATATCTTCATCTATATCTTAATCTTTATCTTCATCTTCAGCTTTATCTTCATCTTCATCTTGAACTTCATCTTCATCTTCATCATCACCTTCATCCTCGTCTTCATCTTCATCTGCATACTCTCCTTCATCCTTATCTTTATATCTTCATCCATATCTTCATCTATATCTTCATCTATATCTTCATCTATGTCTCCATCTGTATCTTCATCTATATCTTCTCCTTCTTCTTCATATTAATCTTGATATATATAATCTATATCTACATGCTATATCTTCATGTATAGCTTCATCTTTGTCTTCATCTTTATCTTCATCTTTATCTTCATCTTTATCTTCATCTTCATCTTCATCTCCGTCTTCATTTTCATTTTCACCATCATTTCATTTTCGTCTTCATCTTCATCTTTATTTTCATCTTCATCATTTTCTTTATATCTTCATCTATGTCTTCATCTATATCTTCATCCATATCTTCATATCTATCTTCATCTATATCCATTTCTTTATCCTCATCTATATCTCACTCTATGCCTTCATCAAATTCTTCATCTATATCTTCATCTTCATCTTCATCTTTTTCTTCACCTTCTTCTTCATCTACATGTTCCTCTTCCTCTTTCTCTTCATCATCATCTTCATATTTATCTTCATCTGCATCTTTAACTTCATCTTTATCTTCATCTATATCTTCATCCTATATCTTCATTTATATCTTCATCTTTATCTTCATCTTTATCTTCATCTTTGACTTCATCTTCCCCTTTATTTTTATCTTCATCTTGATCTTCATCTTCATCCACATCTTGATATTCATCTTCATCTTCATCTTCATCGTTGTCTTCATCCTCATCTTCATCTTCGTCTTCATCTTCGTCTTCGTATTCATATTCGTCTCAATCTTCGTCTTCATCTTTGCCTTCATCTACATCTTCCTCTTCATCTTCATATTCATCTTAATCTTCATCTTCATCTTCATCATCATCTTCACCTGTATCTTCATCTATATCTTCATCTATATCTTCATCTATATCATCATCTAAATCCTCGTCCACATCTTCATCTATATCTTCGCCCTTATCTTCATCTTAATCTACATCATTCGTCTTGACCTTCATCTTCATCTTGATATTCACCTTCATCTTCATCTTCATCTCCATCTTTATCTTCATCTTTATCTTCATCTTTATCTTCATCTTTATCTTCATCTTTATCTTCATCCTCATCTTCATCTTGATCTTGATCTTCATCTTCATCTTGATCTTCATCTGCATCTTCGTCTTCACCTTCGTCTTCATCTTTGTCTTCATATTCGTCTTCATCTTCGTCTTCACCTTCATCTTCATCTTCTTCTTGATCTTCATCTTCATCTTTATCTTCCTATATCTTCATCTATATTTTCATTCTTATCTTCATCTTTATCTTAATCTTCATCTTGATCTTCATCCTCACCTTCACCTTTATCTTCGTTTTCGTCTTCATCTTCGTCTTCATCTTCGTCTTCATTTTCGTCATCATCTACGTCCACATCCTCATCTTCTCCATCATCTTCATCTTCGTCTTTATCTTCATCTATATGCATCTTCATCTTCATCTTTATCATAATCTTCTTCCTCACATTCATCCATATCTTCATCTTCACCTTAATCTTCATCTTGATTTTCAATTATATCTTCATCCTATATCTTCATCTATATCTGTGTCTTTTTCTTCATCTTCATCTTTGTCTTCATCTTGACCCTCATCTACATCTTCATCTTCACCTTCATCCTCATCTTCATCTTCATCTGCATACTCTTCTTCATCCTTATATCCATGTTTATCTTTATATCTTCATCCATATCTCATCTATATCTTCATCTATATCTTCATCTATATCTTCATCTATATCTCCATCTGTATCTTCATCTGTATCTGTAATGATTCCCACTATTCCCACTAAATAAGTTGCATAAACTCAATTAAATCATTCATTCATAATACAAATACTCAAATTGTATTTCGTCTCATATTCCGATCCCATGGTAAGGTCATAAATTACTATCACGAGCCATTGCATTGGAATATGAAAACAAAACATGTCGCAAAGACTAATGTGACGACGAACGTATGTAACATGAAACCTACCTCATTACTCAACGTTCAATTTCTTTCACTTTCACTTTTCTTCCGCATTCGATTTGCCATGTGCATGCTAGCGACCTAGTAATGCACTTGAGACGACGAAATTTATGACCTAGAAAATAGGTCATAAATTGCATTGCGATGATGAGTGTGGTAAATGGGAATGCGAGGTGTTGATGACCACACAAGTTGAACGTTAAGTAATGAGGGCGTGAGAAATAGATTTACAAACAATGAGTAGAACTAGTATAAAAGAAAAAGAATGTATTGATTTGTGATCAGTAAATTCTGACCCGTCCGATAATAAAGAGTTCGGCCAAAGTATATCTTAGGCTGGTATTTATTAACAGACGAATACAAGATTTTATTGATCAAAAATACTTTGGCTGGTTTATTCGGCCGAACTTAGATTCTCTTGCTGCATTGAAGTTGTTACTTCGGTGCATAGTTGAATTTGGCCAGATAACAATCAGGCTAGACGACAAATTAGGTAAATACAAATTGAATTAAATTAAATCCTAGAAGAACTAACACGATATGGCGATCCTGCAAACTTTAGGCAAAAATGGAAGCGAATTGCTGGCGCAGGCGGAGAATGACTTACGAAGGAAGCGTGTAGAATATCAACCTGAGTCAACAAGTACGGTTGAAGCACCTGCATACACTCCAGCCCCAATCAGCGAACTAGGACCAAAGAAGTTAACAATAGAAGAATATTTGCAGCGACAAAAGCGATCAACACCGATAGTCAGCGCGGTACAGCAGCGTAAGAAGAAACATCGTGCAGGAAGCAAGGCAAAATTAAGGGGAGAACGGAAAGAGCTTCATCGTTTGATATCAATCTCGGAAGGAGACGTACAGAAGAGTTTATTTAGGAAGTTAAATCCGTTAAGTGAAAAAAAGAAATTGTAACATGGGTAATAGCTGTTCGACAACTAATATCACAGATTCGTTTGTAGTAGAGTATAAGCAAAGTATAATAACGTCAATTATTTTTTGTATAATTTTAACAGTACTGTATGTATATCATGTAAAAAATAGGAATTATGTTAGAAGTAGAATAAATAGAAACATAAATGTTTAATATCTGAAAGCAATCGTCTTCCTAATGCAGCGTTTAGAACAAATAGTGCAAGAATTAGAACAACTTTTGGCAAATATAAAAAAATATAGAAATCGTCCCTATACGGAGGAGACAATAAATTTGAAATCGACAATAATTGAAGATTTAAGGAAAGAAGCAAGACAATTATTTAGCAGTGAAATAGAAGAAGAAACATTGGAATTAAAAGAGAAATTCGTAAAGGTAATATCTTTGTTATCGGAAAATCTAGATAGTATGAGAGTGCAGAATAGAGCAAAAATGGCAGAATTTAATTTAGAGATTTGTTTAAAAACAATTCCTGTCTTTGAAGGATGTTTCAAATCACTACAGCAATTTTTGAAGCTAGTAGAAATATTTTACAAGACATTATCTACAGAAGGAAAAGAAGCCCTAATTGATTTTGTGTACAATATTTTATATTGTACATCAACTAGTGTACAGACCTCTATAGTAAGTTCAGGAATTCCAAAGACATTTGAGGAATTAGCGGCAAAATTACAAGCCAAATACAAGAGCCCAAACACCATCCCTCATATACACACCACTTTGAGTGGGTTGACCCAGCGAAAATTTAGTGAATCTTCTTATAAGGATAAGATATCAGAGCTGGTAGATGAATTAAATAGCCTGCAAATATCTAACCTTGGTGCAAGTGCCACTCCAGATCAAAAGGACATGATCGTGAAAATGAACGATTCCTATGCCCTAACAGTATTTAAGAATGGCCTTAATGATCAATTAAGGAGCACAATCTTTGCGGCAAGACCAAAGAATTTTTCAGATGCCACAGATTTAGCTCTGGAGGTTGAGAAGACTGAAGCAAGTCAGGTTAATAGTGTATTTTATTATAAGAAAAATAGAAATAATCAGAATCAGGGTGATAGGAGAGATAGTAGGAATTATAGGAATAGAAATAATGATAATAGGAGAAATAATTATAGGAATAGAAATAATGATAATAGGAATGGTAATACAGACAATAGCAGGGGCGTAATTATAATAATAACAATAATAGTAGCAATAATGAATATAATAGGAACAATTATAGAAGAAGAGGTAACGATAGGAATAATCAAAACAATACATACAATAGGGATAGTAATAGTAATACTAGAGGTAATAGACGCAATAATGATAGAAACAGGAATAATATAAATGTAGTACAGGAACAGGAAAACTGCCAGGACTCCGGAACGGAGTAAAGATTCCTTCCGGACAGAAGATATACAAAATTTCGGATAATTGTGCGAACTACATTAGTGTATTTTGCAAAAATGCCTCACAGAACTTGAGATTTTTAATAGACACAGGAGCAGATGTTTCCTTGTGTAAATGCGAGAAAATTAACAATGAGCTATTTCGGTCGGATGATAAATGCAAATTAACGGGGATTACAAGTGAAACAATTACGTCTTATGGATCAATAGATCTTGAGATGAAATTGAATGATGAAGACATCATTCAAGGAAAATTTTATATTGTGGGTAAAAAATTTCCTATCAATACTGATGGAATTATAGGTAGAGATTTGTTGGAGAAGTTCTTGTGCAAGATAGATTATGAGACCTACACAATATCTTTTCTAGTAAATGACAAAGAAGTAGTACTACCTATGCATTACAAACAAAGCAAGATTGCGCAGATTACATTACCTGCCAGAACCGAAACTATTTTTCCGATTAACTTGGAGACTAAGGAAGACATGGTAATCCTAAATAAGGAGATAATGTAAGGTATATTTGTAGAGATAGTCTTCAGGAAATTATAAAAGAATATCAGGATGTTTTTCATTTGGATGATGAGAAACTGGTTGTTAACAATTTTTACACTCAAAGTTTGAATGTAACCAATAATATACCTGTTTACACAAAAAATTATCGACTTCCTAATTCTCAGTGCGATGAGATCAAAAAACAAGTCCAAGATCTTTTGACAAATAAGATAATTGAGCCATCCGTAAGCCCTTATAACTCACCGTTACTTTTGGTACCAAAAAAGAGTGATGGTACTGAAAAGAAATGGCGTTTAGTTGTAGATTTTCGAAGACTTAATACTAAAATAGTCAACGATAAATTTCCATTATCTAGACTAGATGATGTCTTAGATAAACTGGGCAGAGCCAAATATTTTTCGACTCTGGACATGACTAGGTCATTCCATCAAATAGAACTAGAGAAAGAGTCAAGACCACTTACAGCATTTTCAGATAATAATGGTCACTATCAGTTTAAGAGATTACCTTTTGGTTTAAAAATCTCTTCAAACAGTTTCCAAAGGATGCTCACAATCGCACTTTGCGGACTTGATTTCGAAGCTTTCCTTTATGTTGATGATATAATTGTTTTCGGATGTAGTATTAATCACCACAACGAAAATCTGAGAAAAGTCTTCAAAAGATTGAAGAAGTTTAATCTTAAACTTAATCCTGATAAATGTCAGTTTTTAAAGACAGAAGTCGTCTACTTAGGTCATCTCATTACCAAAGATGGCTTAAAAACTGATCCTTCCAAGTACCAAGTAATCAAAGACTACCCAATCCCGAAAAATGCGGATGAAGTTCGTAGATTTGTAGCATTCTGCAATTATTATAGGCGTTTTATTCCAAACTTTGCGAGCATCGCAAAACCACTCAATTCGCTTCTTAAGAAGAATGCAGATTTTATATGGAATGAAACATGCCAGAATGCATTCAAGTCATTAAAATCAAATTGATGAAACCACCAGTATCCGGACTTCGATAAACCATTTATCTTGACGACAGATGCATCTAATTATGCATTAGGAGCAGTCTTGTCTCAAGGAGAAATCGGTTCTGACCTACCCATTTCCTATGCAAGTAAATCATTGAATAAATGTGAACTCAATAAACCGATAATCGAGAAGGAGTTACTTGCAATACACTGGGGTATAAGTTTTTTCAGACCATACTTATATGGCAGAAAATTTATTGTGGTAACAGACCACCGCCCACTAGTTTCACTGTTTACACACAAAAACCCATCCTCAAGGCTCACACGAATCAGATTAGATTTATCCGACTATGATTTTGAGATTATTTACAAAAAAGGCAAAATCAATACGAATGCTGATGCTTTATCTCGCATTGGATTAAACACTGATATTTTACGAAGCATGATTCCTCCAGAAATAGACGAATCAGTAAAGAAAACTTTAGCTATTACAAGGGGTATGAATAAGAAGCAACAAGATATATGTGCACAAGAAAGCAAAGTAACCGATGCCAATATCCAATCGAAGCCTGATCAACTTCACATTTGGAATTGCACATCGTTGAATGACGTCAAGTATGTTACAAAGCTTAGATTTAAAATACCGCGGATAAATGAATTAAGAAATCCTACACTAGAAATCGTACGTACGTCTGATGAAATAAAAGTATATGTTGGTAACGATAAATTTTCCAGAGAATCAGTTCCTGATGAAAAGAAGTTATCATCATTTATCTATAATTCAAAGAGTAATAATCCTAAAAGAAATCTAGATTTCATTATGGAGAAACTCATTGATGTTTTGCGCAAAATAAAAATAAACGAGCTCGCGTTATCAAGCAGTGATAACTTATTTGATAGTGTACACATTGAGGATTTCAAGAAGATATATAACGAGTTGCAACTAAATAATAATAAAACGCGTTTGAGGACTAATATTTTAATATACACCCCAGCTAAGAAAATTTTGAATAAAGATACCCAAAACAAACTAATAAAAGAATACCACAGCTCACCACATGGAGGTCATCTAGGGGTTAGAAAAACTTAACTAAAATTAAAACAAAGATATTGTTGGAAGAATATGAGCGTTATGGTCAAGAAATTTGTTAATAATTGTGAGATTTGTGCTACTAGCAAGTTATATAGGCACACTAAAGAAAAATTTGTACATACGAGTACACCATCAACAACTTTCGAGACAATTCAAATTGACACAGTTGGTCCATTGAGACTATCTAATCACTTTCGTTATATTCTCACAATGCAATGTGAATTATCGAAATTTGTTGTTGCCATCCCAATTGAATCAAAGGATGCGAAGACTATAGCGGCAACCTTAGTGAAAGATTTTATTCTAAAATATGGTCAATTTAAAACTTTAAAATCGGATAGAGGTACTGAATTTTTAAATGAGCTAATGAAGGAGGTTTGTAACTTGTTACAAATAGAACAGATATTTTCAACACCGTATCACCATGAAACTTTAGGCGTAGTTGAAAGGAACCACAGGGTTCTCAATGAATTCTTACTCTCATTCACTGAAGATTCGGAATGGGATACTTGGCTTCCGTATTATACTTTCGCTTATAATACATCTCCTAATGTAGATACTGGTTATACACCATACGAATTAGTTTTCGGAAAATCAGCTTATTTACCAAATGATAAAAAATTGTCTACAAAAGCATACAATCTTGACAACTTTGCCAATGAATTAAAACTAAGATTGAAAACAACAATAGATAAAACAAAATAAATAATAGAGAAAGTTAAAAAGAAAAGATTAGAAAAGCAAATAGATATTAATGCATTAAACATTGAAATAGGTGATAAGGTATTAATTAAGAATAATAATTGTAAGAAAAATCAAAAACCATATATGGGTCCTTTTATAGTAAAAGATAAGAAAGATGTAAACTCCATAATCGATGTCAATGGAGTATTAAAACAATTACATAACAATCAGCTAAGATTATATAAATGTTTGTAATAAGATTATGCAACTTCATTGTTTCGCTTAATATGAATATACGCTCAACAACAAAAACGCGGAGGGTGTAATGATTTCCACTATTCCCACTAAATAAGTTGCATAAACTCAATTAAATCATTCATTCATAATACAAATACTCAAATTGTATTTCGTCTCATATTCCAATCCCATGGTAAGGTCATAAATTACTATCACGAGCCATTGCATTGGAATATGAAAACAAAACATGTCGCAAAGACTAATGTGACGACGAACGTATGTAACATGAAACCTACCTCATTACTCAACGTTCAATTTCTTTCACTTTCACTTTTCTTCCGCATTCGATTTGCCATGTGCATGCTAGCGACCTAGTAATCCACTTGAGACGACGAAATTTATGACCTAGAAAAAAGGTCATAAATTGCATTGCGATGATGAGTGTGGTAAATGGGAATGCGAGGTGTTGATGACCACACAAGTTGAACGTTAAGTAATGAGGGCGTGAGAAATAGATTTACAAACAATGAGTAGAACTAGTATAAAAGAAAAAGAATGTATTGATTTGGGATCAGTAAATTCTGACCCGTCCGATAATAAAGAGTTCGGCCAAAGTATATCTTAGGCTGGTATTTATTAACAGACGAATACAAGATTTTATTGATCAAAAATACTTTGGCTGGTTTATTCGGCCGAACTTAGATTCTCTTGCTGCATAGAAGTTGTTACTTCGGTGCATAGTCGAATTTGGCCAGATAACAATCAGGCTAGACGACAAATTAGGTAAATACAAATTGAATTAAATTAAATCCTAGAAGAACTAACACGATAATCTTCTCCTTCCTTTTCATATAAATCTTCATCTATATAATCTATATCTTCATCGATAGCTTCATCTTTATCTTCATCTTTATCTTCATTTTTATCTTCATCTTCGTCTTCATCTTCATCTTCATCTTTATCTTCACCATCATTTCATTTTCGTCTTCATCTTTATCTTCATCTTTATTTTCATCTTTATCTTCATCATTTTCTTTATATCTTCATCTATGTCTTCATCTATATCTTCATCCATATCTTCATCTATATCTTCATCTAAATCCTCTTCTTTATCTTCATCTATATTTTAATCTATATCTTCATCAAATTCTTCATCTATATCTTCATCTTCATCCTCATCCTCATCTTCATCTTCATCTTCATTTTCATCTTCATCTTCATCTTCATCTTCTTCTTCGTCTTCTTCATGGAGATGTTCTTCTACCTCTGTCTCTTCATCATCATCTTCATCTTTATCTTCATCTTCATCTTTATCTACATCTTTATCTTCATCGATATCTTCATAATATATCTTCATTTATATTTTCATCTTTATCTTCATCTTTGTCTTCATCTTCCCCTATATTTTCATCTTCATCTTGATCTCCGTCTTCATCTACTTCTTGATATTCATGTTCAGCTTCATCTTCATCTTCGTCTTCATCTGTATCTTCTCCTCATCTTCATCTTCGTCCTCATCTTCTACTTCATCTTCGTATTCATATTCGTCTCCATCTTTGTCTTCATCTTTGCCTGCATCTACATCTTCGCCTTCATCTTCATCTTCATTTTCATCGTCATCTTCGTCTTTATCTTCATCTGCCTGCATCTACATCTTCAGCTTCATCTTCATTTTCATTTCCATCTTCATCTTCATCTTCATATTCATCTTTATCTTCGTCATCATATTCATCTATATCTTCATCTATATCTTCATCTATGTCTTCATGTATATCATCATCTAAATCCTCGTCTACATCTTCGTCTATATCTTCGCCTTTATCTTCAACTTAATCTTCATCATTCTCTTCATCTTTCTCTTCGTCTTTCTCTTCATCTTACTCCGCATCTTTCTCTTCATCTTCATCTTCATCTTCATCTTCATCTTCATCGTCATCTTCATTTTCGTCTTCATCTTCATCTGCATCTTGACCTTCATCTTCATCTTCATCTTGATCTTCATCTTCATCTTCATCTTCATCCTCATCCTTAGCTTCATCTTCATCTTCATCTACATCTTCATCGTCATCTTCATCTTCATCTTCCTCATTATCTTCATCTTTGTCTGCATCATATTTTCATCTTTTTCTTCGTCTTCATCTTCGGCTTCATCTTTGTCTTCATCTTTATCTTCATTTTCGTCTTCAACTTCATTTTCATGTTCACGTTCATCTTCATCTTCGTCTACATATTCGTCTTCATCTTCGACTTCATCTTCGGGTTCATCTTCATCTTCATCTCCATCTTCATTTTCATCTTCATCTTGATATTCATCTTCATCTTGCTCCTTATCTTCCTCTTTAGTTTCATTTCATTTTTATGTTCCTATACATCTTCATCATTACCTCCATCTTTATCTTCGTCTTTATCTTGATCTTCATCTTTATCTTCATCTTTATGATCATCTTAATCCTTGTCTTTTTCTTAGTCTTTATCTTCATCTTTGTCTTCATCTTCGTCTTCGTCTCTATCTTCAACTTCATCCTCATCTGTATCTTCATCTTCATCCTCATCTTCATCTTCACCTTCATCTTCATCTTCATCTTCATCTACATCTTCACCTGCATCTTCATCTTCATCTTCATCCTCGTTTTCAGCTTCGTCTTCATCTTCGTCTTCACCTTCGTCTACATATTCGTCTTCATCTTTGTCTTCATCTTTGGTTTCAATTTCGTCTTGATCTTCATCTTAACCCTGATATTCACCTTCATCTTCATCTCCGTCTTTATCTTTACTTTATCTTCATCTTTATCTTCATATTTACCTTCACCTTTATCTTCATCTTGATCTTGATCACCATCTCCATCTTAACCTTCATCTACATCTTCGTCTTCATCTTCGTCTTCATCTTCCTCTTCATCTTCGTCTTCATCTTCATCTTCATCTTCATCTTCACCTTCATCTTCATCTTCATCTTCTTCTTCATCTTCATCTTCATCTGTATCTTCATCTTTATCTTCATCTATATCTTCATCCTATACATTCATCTATATTTTCATCTTTATCTTCATCTTTATCTTCATCTTCATCTTGATCTTGATCTTCATCCTCATCTTCACCTTCATCTTCGTTTTCGTCTTCATCTTCGACTTCGTCTTCGTCTTCATCTTCGTCATCATCTCCGTCCACATCTTCATCTTCATCATCATCTTCATCTTCATCATCATCTTCATCTTCATCTCTATCTTCATCTTAATCTCCGTCTATATCTTCATCCTATATCTTCATCTTTATATTCATCTTTATCTTTATCTTCATCTTTATCTCTATCTTCATCTTTTTCTTCATCTTTTGCTTTATCTTAAGCTTCGTCTTCATCTTGATGTTCATCTTCATCTTTATCGTCATCTTCGTCTTCATCTTCATTTTCGTCTTCGTCTCCACCTCGTCCTCATGTCCGTCTGCATCTTCCTCTTCATCTTCGTCATCATCTTCGTCTTCATCTTCGTCTTCATCTTCATCTTCATTTTCATCTTGATATTCATCTTCATCTTCATCTTCATCTCCGTCGTTATCTTCATCTTTATCTTCATCTTCATCTTTATCTCTATCTTTATCTTCATCTATATCTTCAGCTTTATCTTTATCTTCATCTCTATCTTCGTCTTTATCTCTATCTGCATCTTTATCTTCATCTTTATCTTCATCTTTATCTTCCCCTTCTTCTTCGTCTTTATCTTTATCTTCATCTTCATCTTCATTATCATCTTGATCTTCATATTCATCTTCATCTTCACCTACATCTTCATCTTCATCTTCATCTTCATCTCGATCTTCATGTTGATCATCTTCATCTTCATCTTAATTTTCATCAAGATCTTCATCTATATCTTCATCCTTTATCTTCATCTATATCTCATCTTAATCTTCATCTTTGTCTTCATGCTGATCTTCATCTTCGACTTCATCTTGATCTTCATCCTCATCTCCAACTTCATCTTCATCTTCATACACATTTTCATCTTTATCTTTATCTTCATCTATATCTTCATCTATATCTTCATCTTTATCTTCATCTATTTCTGTATCTTTATCTTCATCTTTATATTCATATATATCTTCTTCTTCTCTTCATCTATATCTTTATCAATATCTTCATCTATATCTTCATCTTTATCCTCATCTTTATCTTCAGCTTCAGGTTCATCTTCACCTTCATCTTCTTCTTCATCCTCATCTTCATCTTAATCTTCATCTGCATCAATATCTTCATCTTTATCTTTTTTTTTTTTGTGGTAGGGAGGTGAAGGCATTTATGCCCGCCGAGTCTGGCAGTGTGGGACTCCCATGGAGGATACCTTTGGACTACCCACTAAACACCTCCCCTGTCAATCTGAGAACCTAGCCTGGAACAGTTTGACCCATTACTTCGGGCCAGGTCTCGTTTTGTTACGCCGTGGGGCGCCTTCAAGCTGGGGAGTCCCTTTCCTAGCGGGAGGGGAGGGGGAAGAGGAATTGCCAGAAGAGCGATCCCCCAGCCCCAGTCCCTCCGGCTGCTGTGAGTCCCTTTTATATTTTAGGACTGCCCGAGCATAATGTGCCACCTGGTTCCATTTGTCAACCGATTCGAGCATCACCGCAACTATATTATCCGGGGTGAGCTCTCCCGTCTCCCTGTAGAGTTCCCTTCGCAGCCTGGCCCATTTGGTACACGCAAAAAATGTGTGACAGGCATTGTCCTCCTCTCCTGGGCAAAACCGACAATCGGAAGACCGTGACTTGCCGATCTTGTGCAGGTAAGACTGAAAACACCCGTGCCCGCTCAAAAGCTGGGTCAGATAGAAGTCAGTCTCACCATGCCTTCGATTTAGCCACGGTCTCACATCCGGGATGAGGCGCGCAGTCCACCTTCCCTTCGTGCAATTCCTCCAAGACTGCTGCCAATCGTTGAGCGAGCGTTGTCTCTCCTCGCGAACAACGATCTCCCTCGCATCCTCGTTTCGGCGCAGGTAAATAGCGCGGTGCTCTCTAGCAAGGAGGGCGACAGGTATCACGCCTGCAATCACTCTCACCGCCGAGTCGGAGACTGTTGGATACGAAGATGCAATTCTCAGTGCTCCTCTTCTCTGTACCTGTGCCAATCGTTTTCGGTATACCTCCTTGCTGAGAGCGTCGCCCCATACCTCTGCTCCATACATTAGACCCCAAGCTTAAATTTGATGTCCACATTTTTAGCCTAATTACCAAGGCATCAAAAGTTTCGGGTTTTCTTATGCGGCATTTGCATAAGTTTGTAAATATTGCTACCGCTGTTCGCTTGTTCACGTGTCTTGTCCGCCCGCTCCTTGAGTACTGCTCAGTGGTGTGGTCTCCAAGACATTTATATCTTATGAACTCAATAGAAGCTGTTCAGCGTAAGTTTACCCGTATTGTGTTTTTCAAATTTAACGTAGCTTATGAGCCTTATGAGCGTCGTCTATCTACACTTCGTCTCCCTTCTCTGTTGTCCCGTAGAACCTTCTTAGATCAATGTTTCCTTTATAAGTTGTACCACCAACAAATTGCCTCCACCCTAAGCGCAGACTTGCAATACAGACTGTATGCACGGCCTAGTCGGTCTAATCACATTCTCGAGGTTCCGTACGCCCGAACAGATTTATATTTTAACTCAATTATGCCACGAATCATCAGAATGCATAACAGCCTCGAGCTTGGCTCTCTATCCACGTCCTACTTTGTTTTTAAAATTAAATTAAAGATGTTACTTTTTGCGAATAGTGATTAATGTTCCTTAGCACTAAATTTTACAAACTTTGTTCTTGACTCTATCTTCATTTCTTTCATGTTTTAGATTAACTCTTTTCTGCTTGATTTGTTGTATTGATTTGTCTTACTCTGAATTTTATTTAACTATATTTAATTGTCTAAGTCTATTTTGTAATTGGATTTCTGTCTGTTAAGTAGACTTGAATAAATAAATAAATAAATAAATAAATAAATAAATTAGCACTGACCCTACAGCACTCATCAAGAGGCGTCTTCTTGATGGGCTGGGTCCCCCTACGTTGGCCATAAGTCGACTCAGGGCCGATATTCCCGAAGCAGCCTTCTCAGCCGTTGCCCTGATTTGCTCAGAGAAACTCATCTTCGAGTCGATCAGTAGCCCCAGGTACTTCACCGCTGGCTTCGATTCGATCTGTATATCTCCAATACTGATCATCCTTACTCTAGGGATTCTCTTTTTTGTCAAGATGACCACTTCGGTTTTCTCCAGTGCTAAACTGAGCCCGCGAGCAGTCATCCAGTCCCTCACTCGGCACATTAGCATACCTAGCCTGAGTTGCGCTTGTTCAACGGTGCGTCCGGTGACCAGAGCCGCAACATCATCCGCATAGCCGACCAAGCGCGACTCATCTGGCATCTCAAGTCTCAGTAGCCCGTCGTAAGACACGTTCCACAGGTCCGGACCAAGGATAGATCCCTGGGCAACACCCGATGTAATTTCCATCCTTCGTTGGCCCTGTGTCGTGTCGTAGAGCAGGCTTCGGTCCTTTAGGTAGTTCCTCAAAAGCCGCATTAGATATTCTGGAACTTGAAAAGAGTTTTCCAGCGTATCCAGAATATCCACCCATCTAGCGGAGTTGAAGGCATTCCTGACGTCGAGTGTCACCAACAGGACGATCCGTCACTTGGTGCGACTATATGCCTCTGCCTTTTGGACCGCGTTCACCACCTCTGCAATCGCATCGATGGTAGAACGTCCTGCTCTAAAGCCGTGCTGCCGAGGAGATAGGTCCCCAGCAGCACGAATCGCGTCAGTGAGTCTTCCCTTGATGAGTCTGCAGACGGCGATTCGGGATTTCCCTTCCCCTTGCTGACCAGCACGAGCCTCGCCACCTTCCATCGTACCGGGGAAACCCCGTCCCATAGGCAAGCGTTGAATGTGCTGAGCAGCAAGTCAGGACAAGGGTGATAGACGAGCTGCAAAACCTCAGCTGGAACACCATCTGGACCTGGAGCCTTCCTCGCTTTCAGGGAGAGGACTGCCTCCTCTAGTTCCAGCTGTGTGAAGAGTGGGCACTCGACTGCTGTTTCACCATGGACAGCGTCAACACGGACGGGATGGGCGGGGAAGAGTCCCCACACTATCGCGTCCATCTTTTCCGCGTCATGTATACAAGGCTTCCGTAGGGCACCAAGTTTCCCCATGACCAGCTTGTAGCCAAGGCCCCACGGATCCCTATTTACATCGTCCACGAGGTCTTGCCAGCATCGGGCCTTGCTCTTGTTAATAAGCCTGCGAAGATATTTCCTGCCGGACCTGTATGCTGCTAGCCTAGTGTCTGCCTCCTCCCGTGTTCGCGCCCGCTGGGCCTCTCGCCGAAGTTTGTGACACTCGCTTCTTTGTTCGGCGATCTCGTTTGACCACCAGTATACTGGAGGCCTACCATGTCGGGGTCTCCGGCGGGGCATGGAAGACTCGCAAGCAGCTATGATGGTACTTATAGTTGAGTTCACCAAGTCCTTGGCTGTAGGCCCTCCACTCCCTGGCGGAGCTCCCAGCAACGGTGCGCCTGCCGTAAGCGCGTCAGTGAACTTCTTGACGTCCATCCTCCCAGTCCTCCATCCGAGGATTGAATTTTGGGCATATGCACGCAGAGTGGCACCGTCGTGAATCTCAACAGCTATATACTGGTGATCACTAGCCGAGTAGTCCTCTAGTACTCGCCAGTTGTGTACCCTGGGTACCAGGGACTCCGGAGCGAGTGTCACATCGGGTATGGTTCCTACGCAACCCCAGCGGCGGAAAGTAGGGGTGTTACCAGTATTTAGGACAAAAAGCGCTGTTCTGGCCGCCATGTCCAAGATTTGCTTTCCCCTTGGGTCGGATTGTGGCATACCCCATTCGATGGCTCTAGCGTTGAAGTCTCCCCCGACCAGCATGTGGCCCTCTGTGTTCGAGACAGCGTCCTCCAGGGCGTCGAGTTTGGTTCGAAAGGATCGCATTGCCTCGTTAGGCGTCAGATAAACACTGAAATATGTTATCCCTGGACACCGCACCCACACAAAACCATCCCCGCGTCCATGGCCCTGCACCTGAAGGCGGGCGCTGTCTCGAACCCAGATGGCCGAGGTACCAGTTTTGTCAGGGTACCACGCTTGCGAGTCCTTGTTATGATGTTGCTCGCTCAGCAACAGGAGGTCAGCTTTCTTATCCCTCGCAAACTGCTCAAGTAGGTCCTGGGCGTTTGTGCTTCGGTGCAAATTGACCTGCAGGATACGGATCATTTGAGTATCGATTTGGCTTTAGTTAGGGCCTCCTTGAAAACCCGGCATCTCCCTGTCCCCGGCTCATGTTTGAGGTCGCTGGGTGCTAGCTTAGCATCCTTGCAAAGAATGCATTTTGCCTCGTTCGTGCACTCCTTCCTTTTGTGCCCCGTTTCACCACATTTGTAGCACAGAGATCTCCTGTCGGGTCCCCTACAGCCATACGCGGTGTGTCCGTATTCGAGGCATCTGAAGCAGCGGATAGGGATCGCTCTTCTCCGTATCCTGCAGATCACCCAACCTATCTTAATTTTGCCCTTCGCCAGGATTTGCTGGGCGTCTTTATGAGCTAGTTCGACAATAGCCATGCGTTGCCCCCTTGTGTTTTCACGTGTCAATCTTGCCTTGACTTCACTTAAGCTGGGGAACTCCCTCCTAATGGCATCCTCTACTTCAGCTTTGTCCGTGACGCAGTCGAGGTCCCTGATTTCCAGGGTGGCCATTGGTTCGAGCGAGGCAACCGTTGCCGCATCTCCAAGAACCTTTTGAACCGCGTCACGGAGTGCATCTTTGTTTGTGGCCTCTGGCCCGAATTCCACCAGCAAGCCACCGGTCCGGGTTGGTCGAACTGCTTTGATGGCAGTTTTGGTGTCGTCTGGCTTGACCGCTCCTTTAATTTCACGGAGGACATCTGCGTAGGTTCGGCCCTTAGTGGGTTTAATAAGCAGTGCCTCTCGCAAGGGTTTGCGCCGCGGTTTGCTTTTTGTTTTCTGCGGTATATCGGGGGTTCTTTGTTCTTTTCGTGGTTGAGCTCTTTGTCTGTTTTTTCTAGGAGTAGCTTTTTGGCCGCTTTTTTCGCTGCCTGGTTTTGCACCACATGAAACTCCTCGCCTGGAGTGTCAACTTCGTTTATGGTCTCGTCCTTCCTCCTTTTCTCACAGTCGCCTTCAATTGGGCTACCGGCCATTCTTTTGCTGCTGCTAGGACCCACTGATGCCTCGAGGGAGAGCGTGTCTTTTTGGTGCTTTTCGGTTGCAAGCCACCTCCGCCTGTAGTGCGTTATGCGGCCGAAAAGCTCCTCCAGTTCAAGAATGCCATTCTTGACACTCTTGCCTATGTTTTTCTGCACTTCGCAGGCAGCCCTCAGTTGTTTGACGATATTCTCCGCTTTCCGAGTAAGCCGCTCTTCTTCGAGGCGGTCAAGGGCGATTGTGTTATTTGGCGCCACCTCTTGGGAGAGGCCCCCTTTTGCTTCTATCGCTTGGGTCGCGTTTGAAGTGGCATCGGCCAACGGCAAAACTTCTCCCTCCCCCAGTCCTACACTAGCCTCCGTTGGTGTCGCAGCTTGATCCGGATTGTGTACGTCTTGCACTGGGCGCTCCGGGGTGCGCATAGTCCTTCTACTGCGCCCAAAGGCCGCAATGATGCCAGGTTGCACCACGCACTCTGCCTTCTTCCGTTCGTTAGTCCGTCTGTGGTCTGTCTCCGATGATTTAACCTGTGATGTTGACTTTGACAGTGTTTCTGGGGTTTGCTGCCTCCCCCCGCAATCGGTGACTTGTTTAATCGGTGTTCTTGCCATTTGTCTTCATATTTATTTTCATCTTCATCTTCATGTTCATCTTCAGCTTCATCTTCATATTCATCTTCATCTATATCTCCATCTTCATCTTCATCATCATATTCATCTTCATCTCCATCTTCATTTTCATCTTTCCTCTCATCTTCATCTTCACCTTCTTCTTCATCTACGTCTTCATCTGCAACTTCACCTTCATCTTCATCATCTTCATCTTCATTTTCATTTTCATCTTCATCTTCATCTGCATCCAAATCTTCATTTATATCTTCATCTATATCTTCATCTATATCTTCATCTTTTCTTCATCTATATCTTCATCTTCATCCTCATCTTCATCTACTTCTTCATCTATATCTCCATCAATATGTTCATCTATACCTTCACCTTCATCTTCTTCGTCATCTACATCTTCAAATTCATCCTCATCTTCGTCTTCCTCTTCATCATCATCTTCATCTTCATCTTCACCTTCATCTTCATCTTCATCTGCACTAAGATCTTCATCTATATCTTCATCTTTATCTTCATCTCTATCTTCATATAAATCTGCATCTATATCTTCATCTTTATCATCATCTTTTTCTTCTTCTTTCTCATCATTTTTCTCATCATCTTTCTCTTCATCTTTCTCCTCATCCTCATCACCATTTTCAACTTCATCTCCGTCTATATTTTCATATATATCTTTATCTCTATCTTTATCTATATCTTCATTTATATCTTCACCTATATCTTCATTTATAGCTTCATCCATATCTTCATCTATATCTTCATCTATATCTTCATCAATATCTTCATCTACATCTTCATCTATACCTTCATCTATATCTTCATCTATATCTCCACCTTTGTCTTCATCTTTATCCTCATCTATATCTTCATCTATATCTTCATCTTAATCTTCACCTTTATTTTCATCTATATCTTCATCTATACCTGCATCAATATCTTCATCTATATCTTCATCTTCATCCTCATCCTCATCTTCGTCTCCATCTTCATTTTCACCTTCACCTTTGTCATTATCTTTTCTTCCTCTTCATCTTCAGCTTGTTCTCAATCTTCATCTTCTTCTTCAGCTTCATCTGCATCTTCATTATCTTCATCTTCATCTTCATCCTAATCCCCATCCTCATCCCCATCCTCATCCTCATCCTCATCCTCATCCTCATCCTCATCCTCATCCTCATCTTCACATTTATCTTCATCTTCATCTCTGTCTGCATCTTCATCTTCATCTTCATCTTCATCTTCATCTTCACCTTCATCTTCATCTTCATCTTCATCTTCATCTTCATCTTCATCTTCATCTTCAACTTTATCTTCATCTTCATCTTCATCTTCATGTTCATGTTCATGTTCATCTTCCTCTTCATCTTCATCTTCATCTTCATCTTCATCTTCATCTTCATCTTCATCTTCATCTTCATCTTCATCTTCACCTCCATCTTCATCTTCATCTTCATCGTCATCTTCATCTTCATCTTCATCTTCATCTTCATCTTCATCTTCATCTTAATCTTAATCTTCATCTTCATTTTCATCTTCATCTTCATTTTCTTCTTCATCTTTATCTTCATCTTTATCTTCATGTTCATATAGATCTTCATCTTCATCTTCATCTTCCCTCTCATTTTCATCTTTATCTTCATCTTCATCGTATCTTCATCTTCACCTTCATCTTCATATTAATCTTCATCCATATCTTTATCTTCATCTTCATCTTTATCTTCATCTTTATCTTCTTCTTCATCTTCATCTTCGTCTTGAATTTCATCTTCATCCCTATGTACCTCTTCATCTTCACCTCCATCTTTATCTTCATCTTCATCTTCATCTCCAGAATCATCTTGATCTTTATGTTCTTTTTTATCTTCTTCTTTTTCTTCACATTTATCTTAATCTTCATCTTTCTCTTCATCTTTAACTTCATCTTTAGCTTCATCTTTATCTTCATCTTCATCTTAATCTTCATCTTCATCGTCATCTTTATCTTCATCTTCACTTTCCTCTTTTTCTTCATCTTCATCTGTATCTTCATCTTTATCTTGATCTTCATCTTCGTCTTCATCTTCATCTTCATCATTATCTTTATCTTAATCATCATCTTCATCTTCATCGTCAACTTCACCTTCATCTTCACCTTTACCTTGATCTCTATCCTTATCTTTATCTTCATCTTCATCTGCATCTTTATCTTCATCTTTACTTTCATCTTCATCTTCATCTTCATCTTCATCTTCATCTTCATCTCCATCTCCATCTTTATCTTCAACTCCATCTTCATCTTCATCTTCATCTTAATCTTCATCTTCATCTTCATCTTCAACTCAATCTTCATCTTCCATTTCATCTTCATCTTCATCTTCATCATCATCTTCATCTTCATCTTCAGCTTCATCTTCATCTTCGTCTTCATCTTAATCTTCATCTTCATCTTCACCTTCGTTTTCATGTTCATCTTCATCTTCATCGTCATCTTAATTTTCATCTTCATCTTCATCTTCCTCTTCATCTTCATCTTCATCTTCATCTTCATCTTCATCTTTATCATCATCTTTCTCATCTTTTTTCTCATCATTTGTCCCTTCATCTTTCTCTTCATTTTTCTCCTCATCTTCATCTTTATCTAAAACCTCATCTTCATCTTCATCTTCATCTTCATCTTCAGTTTCATCTACATCTTCATGTTCATCTTCATCTTCATCTTCATCTTCATCTTCATCTACGTCTTCATCTTCATCTTCGCCTTCATCTTCATCTTCACCCACATCATCATCTTCATCTTTATCATCATCTTTCTCATCTTCTTTCTCATCATTTTTCTCTTCATCTTTCTCTTCATTTTTCTCCTCATCTTCATCTTTATCTTAAACCTCATCTTCATTTTCATCTTCATCTTCAAATTCATCTTCATCTACATCTTCATCTTTATCCTCACCTTTATCTTCATCTTCATCGACACCTTCATCTTCATCTCCATCTTCATCTTCAACTTCATCTTGATCTTCATCTTCATCTTCATCCTCATCTTCATCTTCATCTTCATCTTCATCTTCACCTTCGTTTTCATATGCATCTTCATCTTCATCGTCATCTTCATTTTCATCTTCATCTTCATCTTCATCTTCATCTTCATCTTCATCTTCATCTTCATCTTCACCTTCCTCTTCAACTTAATTTTCATCTTCATTTTCATCTTTATCTTGATCTTTATCTTCATGTACATCTTTATCTGCATCTTCAACTTCCGTCTCATTTTCATCTTCATCTTCATCTACATCGTATCTTCATCTTCACCTTCATCTTCATCTGAATCTTCATCTTCATCTTCATCCTTATCTTTATCTTCATCTTCATCTTCATCTTTATCTTCTTCGTCATCTTCATATTCTACTTCATCTGCATCTTCATCTTCATCATCATGATCCTCTTCATCTTCATCTTCATATTCATCTTCATCTTCATCTTCATCTTCTTCTTCATCTTCATCTTCATTTTCATCTTCTTCTTCATCTTCATCTTCATCTTAATCTTCATCTTCATCCTCATCTTCATCTTCATCTCCAGATTCATCTTCATCTTGATCTTCATCTTCATCTTCTTTTTTATCTTCATCTTTATCTTTATCGCCATCTTTATCTTCATCTTTAACTTCATCTTTAGCTTCATCTCTATTATCATCTTCATCTTTATCTTCATCGTCACTTTCCTCATTATTTTCTTCTTCATCTGTATTTTCATCTTTCGCTTCTTCTTCATCTTCATCATTATCTTTATCTTGATCTTCATCTCCATTTTCATCGTAATCTTCATCTTCAGCTTCATTTGAACTTCATCCTCATCTTAATATTCATCTTCATCTTCAAATCCATCTTCATATACATCTTGATCTTCATCTTCAAATCCATCTTCATATACATCTTGATCTTCATCTTCATCTTTACCTTAATCTTTATCTTTACCTCTTTCTTTATCTTCATCTTCATCGTCATCTTCATCTTCATCTTAACCTTCATCTTCATCAACATCTTCATATTCATCTCCATCGTCATCTCCATCTTAATTTTCATTATCATCTTCTTCGTCATCTTCATCTCATCTTCATCTTTATCTCCAACTTCATCTTCATCTGCATCTTTGTCTTCATTTCAAAACTTCATTTTCATCTTCGCCTTCATCTTCATCCTCGTCTTCATCTCCAGCTTTATCTTCATCTTCATCTCTTTCTTCATCCTCATATTCATCTTCATCTCCATCTTCATCTTCATCTTCATCTTCAACTTCATCTTCATCTTCATCTTCACCGTCATCTTCATCTTCATCTTCATCTTCATCTTCATCTTCATCTTCATCTTCATCTTCATCCTCACCTTCATCTTCATCGTCATCTTCATCTTCGTCTGCATCTGCATCCTTATCTTCATCTTGACCTTCATCTACATCTTCATCTTCATCTTCATCTTCATCTCTATTTTCATCTTCATCTTCATCTACATTTTCATCTTCATCTTCATCTGCATCTTCACATTCATCTTCGCCTTCAATTTCACCTTCATATTTATCTTCGTCATGATCTGCATCCTTTTCTTCATCTTTATCTTCACCTTCACTTTCATCTTCATATTCATCTTCGTCATCATGCGCATCCTTATCTTCATCTTTGTCTTCATCTTCATCTTCATCTTCATCTTCCAACCAATCTATAAATTAATCTTAGTCTTCATCTTTATCTTTATCTTAATCTTAATCTTAATCTTAAGCTTTATCTTAATCTTAATCTTTATCTTTATCTTTATCTTTATCTTTATCTTTATCTTTATCTTTATCTTTATCTTTATCTTTATCTTTATCTTTATCTTTATCTTTATCTTTATCTTTATCTTTATCTTTATCTTTATCTTTATCTTTATCTTTATCTTTATCTTTATCTTTATCTTTATCTTTATCTTTATCTTTATCTTTATCTTTATCTTTATCTTTATCTTTATCTTTATCTTTATCTTTATCTTTATCTTTATCTTTATCTTTATCTTTATCTTTATCTTTATCTTTATCTTTATCTTTATCTTTATCTTTATCTTTATCTTTATCTTTATCTTTATCTTTATCTTTATCTTTATCTTTATCTTTATCTTTATCTTTATCTTTATCTTTATCTTTATCTTTATCTTTATCTTTATCTTTATCTTTATCTTTATCTTTATCTTTATCTTTATCTTTATCTTTATCTTTATCTTTATCTTTATCTTTATCTTTATCTTTATCTTTATCTTTATCTTTATCTTTATCTTTATCTTTATCTTTATCTTTATCTTTATCTTTATCTTTATCTTTATCTTTATCTTTATCTTTATCTTTATCTTTATCTTTATCTTTATCTTTATCTTTATCTTTATCTTTATCTTTATCTTTATCTTTATCTTTATCTTTATCTTTATCTTTATCTTTATCTTTATCTTTATCTTTATCTTTATCTTTATCTTTATCTTTATCTTTATCTTTATCTTTATCTTTATCTTTATCTTTATCTTTATCTTTATCTTTATCTTTATCTTTATCTTTATCTTTATCTTTATCTTTATCTTTATCTTTATCTTTATCTTTATCTTTATCTTTATCTTTATCTTTATCTTTATCTTTATCTTTATCTTTATCTTTATCTTTATCTTTATCTTTATCTTTATCTTTATCTTTATCTTTATCTTTATCTTTATCTTTATCTTAATCTTAATCTTTATCTTTATCTTTATCTTTATCTTTATCTTTATCTTTATCTTTATCTTTATCTTTATCTTTATCTTTATCTTTATCTTTATCTTTATCTTTATCTTTATCTTTATCTTTATCTTTATCTTTATCTTTATCTTTATCTTTATCTTTATCTTTATCTTTATCTTTATCTTTATCTTTATCTTTATCTTTATCTTTATCTTTATCTTTATCTTTATCTTTATCTTTATCTTTATCTTTATCTTTATCTTTATCTTTATCTTTATCTTTATCTTTATCTTTATCTTTATCTTTATCTTTATCTTTATCTTTATCTTTATCTTTATCTTTATCTTTATCTTTATCTTTATCTTTATCTTTATCTTTATCTTTATCTTTATCTTTATCTTTATCTTTATCTTTATCTTTATCTTTATCTTTATCTTTATCTTTATCTTTATCTTTATCTTTATCTTTATCTTTATCTTTATCTTTATCTTTATCTTTATCTTTATCTTTATCTTTATCTTTATCTTTATCTTTATCTTTATCTTTATCTTTATCTTTATCTTTATCTTTATCTTTATCTTTATCTTTATCTTTATCTTTATCTTTATCTTTATCTTTATCTTTATCTTTATCTTTATCTTTATCTTTATCTTTATCTTTATCTTTATCTTTATCTTTATCTTTATCTTTATCTTTATCTTTATCTTTATCTTTATCTTTATCTTTATCTTTATCTTTATCTTTATCTTTATCTTTATCTTTATCTTTATCTTTATCTTTATCTTTATCTTTATCTTTATCTTTATCTTTATCTTTATCTTTATCTTTATCTTTATCTTTATCTTTATCTTTATCTTTATCTTTATCTTTATCTTTATCTTTATCTTTATCTTTATCTTTATCTTTATCTTTATCTTTATCTTTATCTTTATCTTTATCTTTATCTTTATCTTTATCTTTATCTTTATCTTTATCTTTGTCTCCATCTTTTTCTTTATCTTTATCTTTATCTATATCTTTATCTTTATCTATATCAATATCTTTATTTTTATCTTAATCTTTATCTTTATCTTTATCTTTATCTTTATGTTTATCTATATCTCTATCTTTATCTTTATCTTTATCTTTATCTTAATCTTAATCTTTATCTTTATCTTTATCTTTATCTTTATCTTTATCTTAATATTTTTCTTTATCTTTATCTTTATCTTTATATTTACCTTTGTCTTTATCTTTATCTTTATCTTTATCTTTATCTTTATCTTTATCTTTATCTTTATCTTTATCTTTATCTTTATCTTTATGTTTATCTTTATCTTCATCTTTACTTTATCTTGATTCTTATCTTCATCTTTATCTTTATCTTTATCTTTATCTTTATCTTTATCTTTATCTTTATCTTTATCTTTATCTTTATCTTTATCTTTATTTTTATCTTTATCTTTATCTTTATCTTTATCTTTATCTTTATCTTTATCTTTATCTTTATCTTTATCTTTATCTTTATCTTTATCTTTATCTTTATCTTTATCTTTATCTTTATCTTTATCTTTATCTTTATGTTTATCTCTATCGTTATCTTTATCGTTATCTTTATCTTTATCTTTATCTTTATCTTTATCTTTATCTTTATCTTTATCTTTATCTTTATCTTTATCTTTATCTTTATCTTTATCTTTATCTTTATCTTTATCTTTATCTTTATCTTTATCTTTATCTTTATCTTTATCTTTATCTTTATCTTTATCTTTATCTTTATCTTTATCTTTATCTTTATCTTTATCTTTATCTTTATCTTTATCTTTATCTTTATCTTTATCTTTATCTTTATCTTTATCTTTATCTTTATCTTTATCTTTATCTTTATCTAAATCTTTATCTTTATCTTTATCTTTATCTTTATCTTTATCTTTATCTTTATCTTTATCTTTATCTTTATCTTTATCTTTATCTTTATCTTTATCTTTATCTTTATCTTTATCTTTATCTTTATCTTTATCTTTATCTTTATCTTTATCTTTATCTTTATCTTTATCTTTATCTTTATCTTTATCTTTATCTTTATCTTTATCTTTATCTTTATCTTTATCTTTATCTTTATCTTTATCTTTATCTTTATCTTTATCTTTATCTTTATCTTTATCTTTATCTTTATCTTTATCTTTATCTTTATCTTTATCTTTATCTTTATCTTTATCTTTATCTTTATCTTTATCTTTATCTTTATCTTTATCTTTATCTTTATCTTTATCTTTATCTTTATCTTTATCTTTATCTTTATCTTTATCTTTATCTTTATCTTTATCTTTATCTTTATCTTTATCTTTATCTTTATCTTTATCTTTATCTTTATCTTTATCTTTATCTTTATCTTTATCTTTATCTTTATCTTTATCTTTATCTTTATCTTTATCTTTATCTTTATCTTTATCTTTATCTTTATCTTTATCTTTATCTTTATCTTTATCTTTATCTTTATCTTTATCTTTATCTTTATCTTTATCTTTATCTTTATCTTTATCTTTATCTTTATCTTTATCTTTATCTTTATCTTTATCTTTATCTTTATCTTTATCTTTATCTTTATCTTTATCTTTATCTTTATCTTTATCTTTATCTTTATCTTTATCTTTATCTTTATCTTTATCTTTATCTTTATCTTTATCTTTATCTTTATCTTTATCTTTATCTTTATCTTTATCTTTATCTTTATCTTTATCTTTATCTTTATCTTTATCTTTATCTTTATCTTTATCTTTATCTTTATCTTTATCTTTATCTTTATCTTTGTCTTTATGTTTATGTTTATCTATATCTTCTTCTTCATCTTCATCTTCATCTTCATCTTAGCATTCATCTTAATCTTCATCTTCATCCTCATCCTCATCTTTATCTTGATCTTAATCTTCATCTTCGTCTTTATCTTCATCTTTATCCTAATCTATATTTACTTCTTTGTCTTCATCTTCATCTTCATATTCATCTTCATAATCATCTTCATCTTCACCTTCATCTTCATCAT
This sequence comes from Odontomyia ornata, assembly GCA_963969285.1. Lineage (NCBI taxonomy): Eukaryota > Metazoa > Arthropoda > Insecta > Diptera > Stratiomyidae > Odontomyia > Odontomyia ornata. Next base: position 188,562,842 of record OZ017742.1, on the reverse strand, counting down.
CATCTTGATCTTGATCTTGATCTTCATCTTCATCTTCATCTTCATCTGCATCTTCATCTTAATCTTCATCTTCATCTTCATCTTCATCTTCATCTTCATCTGCATCTTCATCTTCATCTTAATCGTCGTCTTCGTCTTCATCTTCAGCTTGATCTTCATCTTCATCCTTATCTTTAACTTTGTTTTTATGTTTATCTTCATCTTCATCTTCAGCTTCAGATTCGTCTCCATAGTCATCTTCATCTTCATCCGGATCTCCATCTTCATCTGCATCTTCATCTTCATCTTCATCTTCATCTTCATCTCCATCTTCATCTTCATCTTCATCTACATCTTCGTCTTCATCTTCATCTTCATTTCATCTTTATCTTCATCCTCATCTTGATCTTCATCTTCATCTTCATCTACAAATCCATCTTCATATTCATCTTGATCTTCATCTTTATCTTTGTCTTCATCTTGATCTTTATCTTTATCTTTTTCTTTGTCATCATCTTCATCGTCATCTTCAACTTCATCTTTATCTTCACCTTCCTTTTCATCTTCATCTTCATATTCATCTCCATCTTTAATTTCGTCTTCATCTTCATCTTGAGCTTGATCTTCATCCTCATATTCATCTTCATCCTTATATTTATCTTTATTTGTATGTTAATCTTCATCTTCATCTTCAGCTTCATCTTCTTCCTGATCTTCATTTTCATCCGCATCTTCATCTTCATCTTCATTTCATCTTCATCCTCATCTTCATCATTATCTTCATCTTCATCTTCATCCTCATCTTCATATTCATCTCAATCTTCATCTTGATCCTCATCTTCATCCTCATCTCCATCTTAATCTTCTTCTTCATCTTCATCTTTAACCTCATCTTCATCTTCATCTTCATCTTTATCTTCATCTTCAACTTCATCTTCATCTTCTTCATCATCTCCATCTTCTGCTTCATCTTCGTCTTCATCTTCGTCCTTATCTTTATCTATCTTTTGTGTTTATGTTCATCTTCATCTTCAGCCTCAGCTTCGTCTTCATCTTCGTATCCATCTTCATCTTCATCCTCATCTCCACCTTCATCTTCATTTTCGTCTTCATCTTCATCGTCATCTTCATATCAATCCTCATCTTCATCCTCATCTTCATCTCAATCTTCATCTTCATCTTCATTCTCATCTTCATCTTCATCATCATCTTCATCTTCATTCCATCTTCATCTTCAGCTTCATCTGCAACTTTGTCTTCATCTTTATCTTCACCTTCATCTTCACCTTCGTCTTCATCTTCATCTTCATCATCATCTTCATCTTCATCTTCATCTTCATCTTCATCTTCAACTTCATCCTCATCTTCATCTTCATCTTCATCTTCATCTTCATCTTCACCTTCATCTTCATCTACATCTTCATCTTCATCTTCATCTTCATCTTCATCTTCATCTGCATCTTCACATTGATCTTCACCTTCAATTTCATCTTCATATTCGTCTTCGTCATCATCTGCATCCTGATCTTCATCTTTATCTTCATCTACATCTTCGTCTTCATCTCATCTTCATCTTCATCTTCATCTTCATCTTCATCTTCATCTTTATCTTTATCATAATCTTCATCTTCATGTTAATCTTCATCTTTATCTTGGTCTTTAACTTCACCTTTTAACTTCATCTGCATCTTTATCTTCATCTATATTTTCGATTTCATCATCATCTTCATATCTATCCTCATCTTCATGTTCATCTTTATCATTATCTTCATCTTTATCTTTATCTTGATATTCATCTTCATCTTCATCTTCATCTTCATCCTAATCTTCAATTCATCTTAATCTTTATCTTCACCTTCATCTTCATTTTCATCTTCATCTTCATCTCCATCTTCATCTTCATATTTAACTTCATCTTAATCTTCGTCTTCGTCTTCATCTTCAGCTGGATCTTCATCTTCATCCTTATTTTGATCTTTATATTTATGTTTATCTTCATCTTCATCTTCAACTTCGTCTTCATCTTCATATTCATATTCATCCTCATCTTCACAATCATCTTCATCTTCATCTTCATCTTCATTTCGTCTTCATCCTCATCTTCATCTTCATCTTCATCTTCATCTTCATCTTTGTCTTCATCTTTATCTTCATCTGCATCTTCATCTTCAGCTTCGTCTTCATCTTCATCCTCTTCATCTTTATCTGAATCTTCATCTTCATCTCCATTTTTATCTTCATTTTTACCTTCATCTTAATCTTCATTTTCAGCTTCATCTGCATCTTCATCTTCATATCCATCCTCATCTTCATCTTCATTTCTTCATCCTCATCTTCATCTCCATCTTCATCGTCATCTTCATCTTCACCTCCGTCTTCAGCTTCACCTTCATCTTAATCTTCGTCTTCATATTCATTTTCATCTTCATCTTCAAATCTATCTTCATTATCAACTTGATCTTCATCTTTGTGTTTATCTTAATCTCTATCTTTATCTTCATCTTCATCCTCATCTTCATCTTCATCTTCATCCTTTTTTTCATCTTCATCTTCATCTTCACCTTCATCTTCATCTTCCTCTTCATCTTCATCTTCCTCTTCATCTCCATCTTCATCTTTATCTTCCTATTTATCTTCTTCTTTATCTTCATCTTCTACTTTATCTTTATCTTTATCTTCATCTTTAACTTCATCTTTAGCTTCATCTCTATCTTCATCTGCATCTTCATCTTTGTCTGCATCTTTATCTTCATTTTCAACTTCATCTCAATCTTCATCTTTATCTACATCCTCATCTTCATCTTCAAACTCATCTACATCTTCATCTTCATCTAAATCTTAAACCTCCTATTCATCTTCATCTTAATCTTCATTTTCATCTTCATTTCATCTTCATCTTCATCTTCATCTTCACTCTCATCATCATCTTCATCTACTTCTTCATCTTTATCTCCATCTTCATCTTCATTTGCATCTACATCTTCATCTTAATCTTTATCTTCAGCTTCGTCTTCATCGTCATCTTCATCTTCATCTTCACGTTCATCTTCATTTTAATCTTCACCTTCATTTTCGTCTTCATCTGCATCCTTATCTTCATATCTATCTTCATCTTCACCTTCATCTTCATCTTCATTATGATCTTTACCATAATCTTCATCTTTATCTTTGTCTTCAACTTCATATTTATCTTCATCTTCATCTGCATCTATATCTTCATATTTTTTTCATCTTCATCTTCATCTTCATCTATATCTTCATATATATCCTCATCTTCATCTTCATCTTTAGCTTTATCTTTATCTGTATCTTTAACTTCATCTTCATCTTCATCTTCATCTTCTTCTGAATCTTCATCTTCATCTTCATCTTTAGATTCTTTTTTGTCTTCATCTTCAGCTTCAGCTTCACCTTCATATTCATCTTCATCTTCATCTTCCCTCTCACCTTCATCTTCTTCTTAATCTTCGTCTTCATCTTCATTTTGATCTTCATCCTCATATCCATCTTTATCTTTATCTTTGTCTTTATCTTTATCTTTATCTGTATCTTTATCTTCATCTCCCTCTTCATTTTCATCTTCTACTTCATCTTGATTTTCATCCTCACCTTCATATTCATCTTCATCTAAGTCCTCACCTTCATCTTCAGCTTGATCTTCATCTTCATCTTCATCTTCATCTTCATCCTCATCCTTATCTTTATCTTTATTTTTATCTTTATCTTCAACTGCATCTTCAGCTTCATCTTCATCTTCAGCTTCATCTTCATCTTCACCTTCATTTTCATCTTCATCTTCATCTGCATTTTCATGTTAATCTTCATCTTCATCTCCATCTTCATCTTCATATTCATCTTCAACTCAATCTTTGTCTTCATCTTCATCTTCAGCTTGATCTTCATCTTCATCGCCACCTTCATCCTTATCATTATCTTTATTTTTATGTTCATCTCCATCTTTATCATCAGCTTCAGCTTCGTCTTCATCTACATATTCATCTTCATCTTCATCCTCATCTTCATCTTCATCTTGTTCTTCATCTTCATCTTCATCTTCATATTCATCTTCATTTCATCTTCATCTTCATCTTCACCTTCATCTTGATCGTCACCTTCATCTTAAGCTTCGTCTTCATCTTCATTTTCATTTACATCTTCATCTTCATCTTCATATCCATCTTAATCTTCATCTTAATCTTCATCTTTATCTTAATCTTCATCTTCATCTTCATCTTCATCTTCATCTTCATCTTCATCTTCATCATCATCTTCATCTTCATCTTCATATTCATCTTCATCTTTATCTTCATCTTCAGCTTCATCTTCATCTTCATCTTCATCTTCATCTTCATCTTCATCTTCATCTTCATCTTCAATTTCATCTTCATCTTCATCTTCATCTTCATCTTCATCTTCATCTTCATCTTCATCTTCATCTCCATCTTCATCTTCATCTTCATCTTCATGTTCATCTTCATCTTCATCTTCATCTTCGTCTTCATCTTCATCTTGATCTTCAGCTTCATCTTCATCTTCATCTTCGTCTTCATCTTCATATTCATCTCCATCTTTATCTTCGTCTTCATTCTCGTCTTCAGCTTGATCTTCATCTTCATCTTCAACTTCATATTCATCTTCATCTTCATCCATATATTTAGTTATATTTTTATGATTGTCTCTATCTTCAGCATCAGCTTCATCTTCATCTTCATAGTCATCCTCATCTGCATCCTCATCTTCATCTTCATCTTCATTTTCATATTCGTCTTCCTCTCCATTTCATCTACATCTTCATCTTCATCTTCATCTTCATCTTCATCTTCATCTCCATCTTCATCTTCATCCTAATCTCCTTCTCTATCTTCCTCTTTATCTTCATCTTCATCTTTAACTTCATCTTCATCTTCATCTTCATCCTCATCTTCATCTTCATCTTCATCTTCATCTTCATCTTCATCTCAATCTTCATCTTCATCTCCATCTTCATATTCATCTTCATCCTCATCTTCATCTTCTTTTTCTTCTTCATCTTCATCTTTATCCTAATCTATATTTACTTCTTTGTATTCATCTTCATCTACATATTAATCTTGTTCTTGATCTTCATCTTCATCTGCATCTGCATCTTCATCTTCAGCTTCATCTTCATCTTCATCATCATCTTCATCTTCATCTTCATCTTCATCTTCATCTTCATCTTCATAATCATCCTCACCTCCATCTTAATCTTCATCTACATCTTCACCTTCATCTTCATTTTCATCTTCATCTTCATCTTCATCTTCATCTTCATCTTCATCTTCATCTTCATCTTCATCTTCATCTTCATCTTCATCTTCATCCTCATCCTCATCTTCATCTTCAACTTCATCTTCATCTTCTTCTTCTTCTTCATCTTCATCTTCATCTTCATCTTCATCTTCATCTTCATCTCCATCTTCATCTTCATCTTCATCTTCATCTTCATCTTCATCTTCATCTTCATCTTCATCTTCATCTTCATCTTCATCTTCATCTTCATCTTCATCTTCATCTTCATCTTCATCTTCATCTTCATCTTCATCTTCATCTTCATCTTCATCTTCATCTTCATCTTCATCTTCATCTTCATCCTCATCTTCATCTTCATCTTCGACTTCATCTTCATCTTCATCTTCATCTTCATCTTCATCTTCATCTCCATCTTCATCTTCATCTTCATCCTCATCTTCATCTTCAACTTCATCTTCATCTTCTTCTTCTTCTTCATCTTCATCTTTATCCTAATCTATATTTACTTCTTTGTATTCATCTTCATCTACATATTCATCTTGTTCTTAATCTTCATCTTCATCTGCATCTCCATCTTCATCTTCAGCTTCATCTTCAAGCTCATCATCATCTTCATCTTCGTCTTCATCCTCATCTTCATCTTCATCTCCATCTTCATCTTCATCTTCAACTTCATCTTCATCTTCATCTTCATCTTCATCTTCAGCATGATCTTCATCTTCATCTGCACCCTTATCTTTAAATTCATTTAATGTTTATCTTCATCTTCATCTTCAGCTTCAGCTTCGTCTTCATATTCATATTCATCTTTATCACCTTCCTCCTCTTCATCTGCATAATCATCTTCATCATCTTCTTCATCTTTATCTTCACTTCATCTTCATCCTCATCTTCATCTTCATCTTCATCCTCATCTTCATCTTCAAATCCATCTTCATATTCATCTTGATCTTCATCTTTATCTTTATCTTCATCTGTATCTTTATCCTTATCTTCATCTTCATCGACATCTTCATCTTCATCTTCATCTTCATCTTCATCTGCATCTTCACATACATCTTCATCTTCATTTTCAGCTTCATATTCATCTTCGTCATCATCCGCATCCTTAGCTTCATCTTCATCTTCATCTTCATCTTTATCTTTATCATAATCTTAATCTTCATTTTCAACTTCATCTTTATCTTTGTCTTAAACTTCACCTTTATCTTCATCTTCATCTGCATCTTTATCTTCATATATATTTTCATCTTTATCTTCATCTTCATATCCATCCTCATCTTCATCTTCATCTTTATCGTTGTCTTTATCTTTATCTTTATTTTTATCTTTATCATTATCTTTGTCTTTATCTTTACCTTTATTTTTTTTTTCTTTGTCTTTATCTTTATCTTTATCTTTATCTTTATCTTTATCTTTATCTTTATCTTTATCTTTATCTCTATCTTTATCTTTATCTTTATCTTTATCTTTATCTTTATCTTTATCTTTATCTTTATCTTTATCTTTATCTTTATCTTTATCTTTATCTTTATCTTTATCTTTATCTTTATCTTTATCTTTATCTTTATCTTTATCTTTATCTTTATCTTTATCTTTATCTTTATCTTTATCTTTATCTTTATCTTTATCTTTATCTTTATCTTTATCTTTATCTTTATCTTTATCTTTATCTTTATCTTTATCTTTATCTTTATCTTTATCTTTATCTTTATCTTTATCTTTATCTTTATCTTCATCTTTATCTTTATCTTTATCTTTATCTTTATCTTTATCTTTATCTTTATCTTTATCTTTATCTTTATCTTTATCTTTATCTTTATCTTTATCTTTATCTTTATCTTTATCTTTATCTTTATCTTTATCTTTATCTTTATCTTTATCTTTATCTTTATCTTTATCTTTATCTTTATCTTTATCTTTATCTTTATCTTTATCTTTATCTTTATCTTTATCTTTATCTTTATCTTTATCTTTATCTTTATCTTTATCTTTATCTTTATCTATATCTTCATCTTCGTCTTCATCTTCATCTTCATCTTCAACTTCATCTTCATCTTCATCTTCACCTTCATCTTCATCTTCATCTTCATATTCATCTCCATCTTTATCTTCGTCTTCATCTTCATACTCTGCTTGATCTTCATCTTAAACCTCGGCTTCATCTTGATCCTCATCTCCATCTTCATCTTCATCTTGATCCTAAACCTTATCTTCATCTTCATCTACATCTTCATCTTCATCTTCATCTTCATCTTCATCTTCATATTCATGTTCATATTAATCTTTGTCTTCGTCTTCATCTTCAGCTTGATCTTCATCTGCTTCTTCATCCTTATCTTTATCTTTATATTTATTTTTATCTTCATCCTCATCTTCAGCTTCAGCTTCGTCTTCATCTTCATATTCATCTTCATCTACATCCCCATCTTCATCTTCATCTTAATCTTCATTTCGTCTTCATACTCATCTTCATCTTAATTTTTATCTTCATTTTCATCTTCATCTTCACCTTCATCTCAATCTTTGTCCTCAAATCCATCTTCATATTCATCTTGATCTTCATCTTTATCTTTATCTTCAGGTTTATCTTCATCTTCACCGTCATATTCATCTTCATCTTCATCTTGACCTTCATCTTCATCTTCATATTCATCTCCATCTTTGTCTTCGTCTTCCTCTTCATCTTCATCCTGCTATTTATCTTTATTTTTATGTTTATCTTCATCTTCATCTAGATCTTCAGCTTCATCTTCTTCTTCATCTTCATCCTCATATAGATCTTCATTTTCATCCTCATCTTCATCTTCATCTTCATCTTCATTTCATCTTCATCCTCATCTTCATCATCATCTTCATCTTCACCTCAATCTTCTTCTTGATCTTCATCTTCCTCTTCATCTTCATCTTCATCTTCATCTTCAACTTCATCTTCATCTTTATCTTCATATTCATCTTCATCGTCATCCTTATCTGTATCTTTAGTTTTATGTTTATCTTCATCTTCATCTTCATTCTGAGCTTCAGTTTCGTCTGCATCTTCATATTCATCTTCACCTTCATCCTCATCTTCATCTTCATCTTCATATTCATCTCCATCTTTATCTTCGTCTTCATCTCCATCTACAGCTTGATCTTCATCTTCATCCTCATCTTCATCTTCATTCTTATATTTATCTTTATTTTTAAAATTATCTTCATCTTCATCTTCATCTACAGCTTCAGCTTCATCTTCTTCCTCGTCTTCATCTTCATATTCATCTTCATTTTCATCCTCATCTTCATCTTCATCTTTACCTTCATCTTCATCTTCATCGTCATCTTCATCTGCATCTTCATCTTCATCTTCATCTTCATCGTCATTTTCATCTTCATCTTCATCTTCAACTTCATCTTCACCTTAATATTCATTTTGATCTTCATCTTCATCTTCATCTTCCTCTTCATCTTCATCTTCATCTTTATCTCCATCTTCATCTTTATCTTCTTCTCTATCTTCTTCTTTATCTTCATCTTCATCTTCATCTTCATCTTTAACTTCATCTTTAGCTTCATCTTTACCTTCATCTTCATCTTTGACTTCATCTCAATCTTCATCTTATTTATCTTCTTCTTATCTTCATCTTCAGCTTCCGCTTTATCTTCATCTTTATCTGTACCTTTAACCTAACCTTCATCTTCATCTTCATCTTCATCTTCATCTTCATCTTCATCCTCATCTTCACCTTCCTCTTCATCTTCATCTTCATCTTCACCTTCATCTTAATCTTCATCTTCATCTAAATCTTAAACCTCATCTTTATCTTCATCTTAATCTTCATCTTCATCTCCATCTTCATATCCCTCTTCATCTTCATCTTCATCTTCATCTTCAACTTAATCTTCACCTCCATCTTCATCTTCATACACATCTTCATCTTCATCTTCAACACCATCTTCATCTTCATCTTCATCCTCATTATCATCTTCATCTACATCTCCATCTTCATCTCCATCTTCAGCTTCATCTTCATCTTGATCTTCATCTTCATTTTCATCCACATCTTCGTCTTTATCTTCATCTTCATCTTCATCTTCATCCTGATCTTCATCTTCATCTGCATCTTCACATTCATTTTCATCTTCATTTTCATCTTCATATACATCTTCGTCATCATCCGCATCCTTATCTTCATCTTTATCTTCATCTTCATCTTCATCTATATCTTTATCATAATCTTCATCTTCATTTTCATCTTCATCTTGATCTTTGTCTTTAACTTCACCTTTATCTTCATCTTCATCTGCATCTTTATCTTCATATATATTTTCATCTTCATCTTTATCTTCATCTTCATATCCATCCTCATCTTCATCTTCTTCTTTATCATTATCTTTATCTGTATCTTTATCTTTATCTTAATCGTTATCTACATCTTCATCTTCATCTCCATCTTCAACTTCATCTCAACCTTCATCTTGGTCTTCATCTTCGTCCTCATCTCCATCTTCATCTTCATCTTGATCTTAAACCTTATTTTCATCTTCATCTACATCTTCATCTTCTTCTGCATCTTCATTATCATCTTCATCTTCATCGTGATATTCATCTTCATCTTCAACTTCATCTTTATCTTCATCTTCATCTTCATCTACATCTTCATCTTCATCACCATCTTCATCTTCATCTTCATCTTCAATTTCATCTTCATCTCCATCTTCATCTTCATCTTCATCTTCATCTTCATCTTCATCTTCATCTTCATCTTCATCTTCATATCCATCCTCATTTTCATCTTCATCTTCATGATTATCATTATCTTTATCTTTATCTTTATCTTTATCTTTATCTTTATCTCTATCTTTATCTTTATCTTTATCTTTATCTTTATCTTTATCTTTATCTTTATCTTTATCTTTATCTTTATCTTTATCTTTATCTTTATCTTTATCTTTATCTTTATCTTTATCTTTATCTTTATCTTTATCTTTATCTTTATCTTTATCTTTATCTTTATCTTTATCTTTATCTTTATCTTTATCTTTATCTTTATCTTTATCTTTATCTTTATCTTTATCTTTATCTTTATCTTTATCTTTATCTTTATCTTTATCTTTATCTTTATCTTTATCTTTATCTTTATCTTTATCTTTATCTTTATCTTTATCTTTATCTTTATCTTTATCTTTATCTTTATCTTTATCTTTATCTTTATCTTTATCTTTATCTTTGTCTTTATCCTTATCTTTATCTTTATCTTTATCTTTATCTTTATCTTTATCTTTATCTTTATCTTTATCTTTATCTTTGTCTTTATCTTTATCTTTATCTTTATCTTTATCTTTATCTTTATCTTTATCTTTATCTTTATCTTTATCTTTATCTTTATCTTTATCTTTATCTTTATCTTTATCTTTATCTTTATCTTTATCTTTATCTTTATCTTTATCTTTATCTTTATCTTTATCTTTATCTTTATCTTTATCTTTATCTTTATCTTTATCTTTATCTTTATCTTTATCTTTATCTTTATCTTTATCTTTATCTTTTTCTTTAACTTTATCTTTATCTTTATCTTTATCTTTATCTTTATCTTTATCTTTATCTTTATCTTTATCTTTATCTTTATCTTCATCTTCATCTTCATCGTCATCTTCATCTTCATCTTCATCCCCATCTTCATCTACATTTTCATCCTCATCTTCATCTTCAACCTCATCTTCATCTTCTTCTTCATCTTCACCTTTATCCTAATCTATATTTACTTCTTTGTCTTCATCTTCATATTTATCTTCATCTTCACCTTCATCTTCATCTACATCATCATCTTCATCTTCATCTTCATCTTCATCTTCATCATCATCTTCATCTTCATCTTCATCCTAGTCTTCATCTTCATCTTCATCTTCATCTGCACCTTCATCTCCATCTTATCTTCATATTCATTTTCATCTTAATCTTCGTCGTCGTCTTCATCTTCAGCTTGATCTTAGTCTTCATCCTTATCTTTAACTTTATTTCTATGATTATCGTCATAATCATCTTCAGCTTCAGTATCGTCTTCATAGTTATCTTCATTTTCATCCTCATCTTCATCTTCATCTGCATCTTCATCTTCATTTTCATCATCATCTTCATCTTCTTCTTCATCTTCATCTTCATTTCATCTTCGTTTCCATCCTCATCTTCATCTTCATCTTCAAATCCACCTTCATATTCATCTTCATCTTCATCTTCACCTTCATCTTCATCTTTATCTTCGTCTTCATCTTCATACTCTGCTTGATCTTCATCTTAAACCTCAGCTTCATCTTCATCTTCATCAGCTTCATCTTTATCTTCATCTGCATCTTCAACTGCGTTTTTATCTTCATTTTTATCTTCATCTTCATTTTCAGCTTCATCTGCATCTTCATCTTCATCTTTATCTTCATCTTCATCTTCATTTCATCTTTATCTTCAGCTTCATCTGCAACTTTGTCTTCATCTTAATCTTCACCTTCATCTTCACCTTCATCTTCATCTTCATCTTCATCATCTTCATCATCTTCATCTTTATCTTCATCTTCATCTGCGTTTTTATCTTCATTTTTATCTTCATCTTCATTTTCAGCTTCATCTGCATCTTCATATTCATCTTCACCTTCATCTTGATCTTTATCTTCATATCCATCCTCATCTTCATCTTCATCTTCATCTCAATCTTCATCTTGATCTTCATCTTCATCCTCATCTCTATCTTCATCTTCATCTTCATTTTTATCCTAAACCTCATCTTCATTTTCATCTTCATCTTCATCTTTATCTTGATCTTCATCTTCATCTTAATCTTAATCTTTTAATCTTAATCCTCATCTTCATCATCATCTTCATCTTTATCTTCATCTTCATCTTAATCTTCATCTTCATCTTCATCTTCATCTTCAAATCATCTTTATCTTCATCTTTATCTTAATCTTCATCTGCATCTTCACCTTCATCTTCATCTTCACCTTCATCTTCATCTTCATCTTCATCTTCATCTTCATCTTCATCTTCATCTTCATCTTCATCTTCATCTTCATCTTCATATTCATCTCCATCTTTGTCTTCGTCTTCATCTTCATCTTCAGCTTGATCTTCATCTTCATCCTCATCTTTATCTTTATCTTCATCCTTATATTTATCTATATTTTTATGTTTTTCTTCATCTTGATCTTCATCTTCAGCTTCAGCTTTATCTTCTACCTCACCTTCATCTTCATATTCATCTTCATTTTCATCCTCACCTTCATTTTCATCTTCATCTTCATCTTCATTTCATCTTCATCCTCATCTTCATCATCATCTTCATCTTCATCTTCATTTTCAAATTCATCTTCATCTTCAGCTTCATCTTCATTTTCATGTTCATCTTCATCTTCATCTACATCTACATCTTCATCTTCCACTTCATCTTCATCTTCATCTCCATCTTCATCTTTATCTTCTTCTTGATCTTCTTCTTAACCTTCATCTTCTACTTTATATTCATCCTTATCTTCATCTTTAACTTCATTTTTAGCTTCATCTTCATCTTCATCTTCATCTTCATCTTTGTCTTCATCTTTATCTTCATCTTCATCTTCATCTCAATCTTCATCTTTATCTTCATCCTCATCTTCATCTTCAAACTCATCTTCATCTTCATCTTCATCTAAATCTTAAACCTCATATTCATCTTCATCTTTATCTTCATTTTCATCTTCATCTTCATCTACATCTTCATCTTCATCTTCATCTTCATCTTCATCTGCATCTTCACTCTCATCATCATCTTCATCTACTTCTTCATCTTTATCCCCATCTTCATCTTCATCTTCATTTGCATCTACATCTTCATCTTAATCTTTATCTTCATCTTCCTCTTCATTTTCATCTTCATCTTCATCTTCCTCTTCATCTGCATCCTTATCTTCATAACTATCTTCATCTTCACCTTCATCTTCACCTTCATTTTCACCTTCATCTTCATTATTATATTTACCATAATCTTCATCTTTATCTTTGTCTTCAACTTCATATTTATCTTCATCTTCATCTGCATCTATATCTTCATATTTTTTTCATCTTGATCTTCATCTTCATCTTCATTTATATCCTCATCTTCATTTTCTTCTTTATCTTAATCTTTATCAGTATCTTTATCTTCAACTTCATCTTCATCTTCCTCTGAATCTTCATCTTCATTTTTATCTTCTTCTTTGTCTTCATCTTCATCTTCAGCTTCACCTTCATATTCATCTTCATCTTCATCTTCCCTCTAACCTTCATATTCATCTTCATCTTAATCTTCATTTTCAGCTTCATCCTCATATCCATCTTTATTTTTATCTTTATCTTTATCTTTATCTTTATCTTTATCTTTATCTTTATCTTTATCTTTATCTTTATCTTTATCTTTATCTTTATCTTTATCTTTATCTTTATCTTTATCTTTATCTTTATCTTTATCTTTATCTTTATCTTTATCTTTATCTTTATCTTTATCTTTATCTTTATCTTTATCTTTATCTTTATCTTTATCTTTATCTTTATCTTTATCTTTATCTTTATCTTTATCTGTGTCTTTATCTTCATCTCCCTCTTCATTTTCATCTTCAACTTCATCTTGACTTTCATCCTCATCTTCATATTCATCTTCATCTAAATCCTCATCTTCATCGTCAGCTTGATCTTCACCTTCATCTTCATCTTCATCCTCATCCTGATCTTTATCTTTATCTTTTTTTTTATCTTTATCTGCAACTGCATCTTCAGCTTCAGCTTCAGCTTCAGCTTCATTCTCATCATCATCTTAATCTTCATCTTAATCATCATCTTCATCTTCATCTTTCTGTTCATCTTCATCTTCATCTTCATCCTAATCTTTATTTTCTTCTTTGTCTTCATCTTTATCTTCATCTTCATCCATCTTGATATTCATCTTCATCTCCATCTTCATCTTCATCTTCATATTCATCTTCATCTTCATCTTCATCTTCATCCTCATCTTCATCTTCATCTCCATCTTCATCTTCATCTTCATCTTCATCTTCATCTTCATCTTCATCATCATCTTCAGCTTCATCCCCATCTTCACCTTCATCTTCATCTTCATCTTCATCTTAATCTTCATCTTCATCGTCATCTCCATCTTCATATTCATATTCATCTTCATCTTAATCTTCATCTTCATCTTCATCTTCAGGATGATCTTCATCGTCATCTTCACCTTCATCCTTATCATTATCTTTATTTCTATGTTCATCTTCATCTCCATCTTCAGCTTCAGCTTCGTCTTCATATTCATATTCATCTTCATCCTCATCTTCATCTTCATCTTCATCTTCATCTTCATCTTCATCTTCGTCTTCATCTTCATCTTCATCTTCATCTTCATCTTCATCTTCATCTTCATCGTCATCTTCATCTTCATCTTCATCTCCATCTTCATCTTCATCCTCATCTTCATCTTCAAATTCAACTTCATCTTCATCTTCTTCTTCTTCATCTCCATCTTTATCCTAATCTATATTTACATCTTTGTCTTCATCTTCATCTACATATTCATCTTGATCTCCATCTCCATCTTCTGCATCTGCATCTTCATCTTCATCTTCATCTTCATCTTCACCTTCATCTTCATCTTCATCTGCATCTGCATCTCCATCTTCATCTTCATCATCATTTTCATCTTAATCTTCATCTTCGTCTTCATCCTCATCTTCATCTTCATCTTCATATTCATCTTCATCTACATCTTAATCTTCATCTTCATCTTCCTCTTCAACTTCATCCTCATCTTCATCTTCTTCATCTTCATCTTCATCTTCATCTTCATCTTCATCTTCGTCGTCATCTTCATATCCTCATCTTCATATTCATCTCAATCTTCTTCTTGATCTTCATCTTCCTCTTCATCTTCATCTTCATCTTCATCTTCATCTTCATCTTCAACTTCATCTTCATCTTCATCTTCATCTTCAACGCCATCTTTTTCTTCGTCGTCATCTTAATTTTTTGCTTAATCTTCATCTTCATCCTCATCTTCATCTTCATCTACATCTTCATCTTTATCTTCATCTTCATCTTCATCTTCATCTTCATCTTCATCTTCATCTTCATCTTCATCTTCATCTTCATCTTCATCTTCATCTTCATCTCAAATTCATCTTCATATTTATCTTCCTCTTGATCTTCATCTTCAGCTTGATCTTCATCTTCATCTTCATCTTCATCTTCATCTCCATCTTCATCTTCATCTTCATCGTCATCCTTATCTATATCCTTATTTTTATGTTTATCTTCATCTTCATCTTCATCCTGAGCTTCAGTTTCGTCTGCATCTTCATATTCATCTTCACCTTTTTCCTCATCTTCATCTTCATCTTCATCTTCATCTCCATCCTTATCTTCGTCTTCATCTTCATCTTCAGCTTGATCTTCATCTTCATCCTCATCTTCATCTTCATTCTTATATTTATCTTTATTTTTAAAATTATCTTCATCTTCATCTAGAGCTTCAGCTTCATCTTCTTCCTCATCTTCATCTTCATGTTCATCTTCATTGTCATCCTCATCTTCATCTTCATCTTTATCTTCATCTTCATCTTCATCGACATCTTCATCTTCATCTTCATCTTCATCTTCATCTTCATCTTAATCTTCATCTTCAACTTCAGCCTCATCTTATTATTCATTTTTATCTTCATCTTCATCTTCATCTTTATCTCCATCTTCATCTTTATCTTCTTCTCTATCTTCTTCTTCATCTTCATCTTCATCTTCATCTTTATCTTCATCTTTAACTTCATCTTTAGCTTCATCTTTATCTTCATCTTCATCTTTGACTTCATCTCAATCTTCATCTTATTAATCTTCTTCTTATCTTCATCTTCATCTTCCGCTTTATCTTCATCTTTATCTGTATCTTTAACCTAACCTTCATCTTCAGCCTCATCTTCATCTTCATCTTCATCTCAATCTTCATCTTCATCTTAATCTTCATCTTCATCCTCATCTTCACCTTCCTCTTCATCTTCATCTTCATCTTCATCTTAATCTTTATCTTCAACTAAATCTTAAACCTCATCTTTATCTTCATCTTAATCTTCATCTTCATCTTCATCTCCATCTTCATATCCCTCTTCATCTACATCCTCATCTTCATCTTCATCTTAATCTTCACCTCCATCTTCATCTTCATCCACATCTTCATATTCATCCTCATCTTCAACACCATCTTCATCTTCATCTTCATCCTCATCATCATCTTCATCTACATCTCCATCTTCATCTTCATCTCCATCTTCAGCTTCATCTTCAGCTTCAGCTTCATCTTCATCTTCATCTTCATCTTCATCTTCATTTTCATCCACATCTTCGTCTTTATCTTCATCTTCATCTTCATCTTCATCTTCATCCTCATCTTCATCTTCATCTGCATCTTCACATTCATTTTCATCTTCATTTTCATCTTCATATACATCTTCGTCATCATCCGCATCCTTATCTTCATCTTCATCTTTATCTTTATCTTTATCATAATCTTCATCTTCATTTTCATCTTCATCTTTATCTTTGTCTTTAACTTCACCTTTACCTTCATCTTCATCTGCATCTTTATCTTCATATATATTTTCATCTTTATCTGCGTCTTCATATCCATCCTCATCTTCATCTTCATCTTTATCATTATCTTTATCTGTATCTTTATCTTTATCGTTATCTACATCTTCATCTTCATCTTCATCTTCAACTTCATCTTCATCTCCATCTTCATCTACATTTTCATCCTCATCTTCATCTTCAACTTCATCTTCATCTTCTTCTTCATCTTCACCCTTATCCTAATCTATATTTACTTCTTTGTCTTCATCTTCATCTTCATATTTATCTTCATCTTCACCTTCATCTTCATCTTCATCATCATCATCATCTTCATCTCCATCATCATCTTCATCTTCATCTTCATCTTCATCTTCATCTCCATCTTCATCTTTATCTTCATCTTCATCTTCATCTTCATCTTCATCCTCATCTTCATCTTCATCTTCAACTTCATCTTCATCTTCATCTTCATCTTCTTCTTCTTCTTCATCTTCATCTTCATCTTCATCTTCATCTTCATCTTTATCTTCATCTTCATCTGAATCTTCATCTTCATCTTCATCTTCATCTTTATATTCTTTTTTGTCTTCATCTTCAGCTTCAGCTTCACCTTCATATTCATCTTCATCTTCATCTTCCCTCTCACCTTCATCTTCATCTTCTTCTTAATCTTCGTCTTCATCTTCATTTTCATCTTCATCCTCATATCCATCTTTATCTTTATCTTTGTCTTTATCTTTATCTTTATCTGTATCTTTATCTTCATCCCCTCTTCATTTTCATCTTCTACTTCATCTTGATCTTCATCCTCATCTTCATATTCATCTTCATCTAAATCCTCACCTTCATCTTCAGCTACATCTTCATCTTCATCTTCATCTTCATCCTCATCCTTATCTTTATCTTTATTTTTATCTTTATCTTCAACTGCATCTTCAGCTTCATCTTCATCTTCAGCTCCATCTTCATCTTTATATTCTTTTTTGTCTTCATCTTCAGCTTCAGCTTCACCTTCATATTCATCTTCATCTTCCCTCTCACCTTCATCTTCATCTTCTTCTTAATCTTCGTCTTCATCTTCATTTTCATCTTCATCCTCATATCCATCTTTATCTTTATCTTTGTCTTTATCTTTATCTTTATCTGTATCTTTATCTTCATCTCCCTCTTCATTTTCATCTTCTACTTCATCTTGATTTTCATCCTCATCTTCATATTCATCTTCATCTAAATCCTCACCTTCATCTTCAGCTTGATCTTCATCTTCATCTTCATCTTCATCCTCATCCTTATCTTTATCTTTATCTTTATTTTTATCTTTATCTTCAACTGCATCTTCAGCTTCATCTTCATCTTCAGCTTCATCCTCATCTCCACCTTCATTTTCATCTTCATCTTCTTCTGCATTTTCATGTTAATCTTCATCTTCATCTTCATCTTCATCTTCATCTTCATCTCCATCTTCATCTTCATATTCATCTTCAACTCAATCTTTGTCTTCATCTTCATCTTCAGCTTGATCTTCATCTTCATCGTCACCTTCATCCTTATCATTATCTTTATTTTTATGTTCATCTCCATCTTCGTCGACAGCTTCAGCTTCGTCTTCATCTACATATTCATCTTCATCTTCATCCTCATCTTCATCTTCATCTTGTTCTTCATCTTCATCTTCATCTTCATATTCATCTTCATTTCATCTTCATCTTCATCTTCACCTTCATCTTGATCGTCACCTTCATCTTAAGCTTCGTCTTCATCTTCATTTTCATTTACATCTTCATCTTCATATCCATCTTAATCTTCTTCTTAATCTTCATCTTTATCTTCATCTTCATCTTCATCTTCATCTTCATCTTCGTCTTCATCTTCATCATCATCTTCATCTTCATATTCATCTTCATCTTTATCTTCATCTTCATCTTCATCCTCATCTTCATCTTCATCTTCATCTTCATTTCCATCTTCATCTTCATCTTCAGCTTCATCTTCATCTTCATCTTCATTTTCATCCACATCTTCGTCTTTATCTTCATCTTCATCTTCATCTTCATCCTCATCTTCATCTTCATCTGCATCTTCACATTTATTTTCATCTTCATTTTCATCTTCATATACATCTTCGTCATCATCCGCATCCTTATCTTCATCTTAATTTCATCTTCATCTTCATCTTCATCTTTATCTTCATCATAATCTTCATCTTCATTTTCATCTTCATCTTTATCTTTGTCTTTAACTTCACCTTTATCTTCATCTTCATCTGCATCTTTATCTTCATATATATTTTCATCTTTATCTTTAACTTCATCTTCATATCCATCCTCATCTTCATCTTCATCTTTATCATTATCTTTATCTGTATCTTTATCTTTATCTTTATCTTTATCGTTATCTACATCTTCATCTTCATCTTCAACTTCATCTCAACCTTCATCTTGGTCTTCATCTTCATCCTCATCTCCATCTTCATCTTCATCTTGATCTTAAACCTTATCTTCATCTTCATCTTCATCTTCATCTGCATCTTCATTATCATCTTCATCTTCATCTTCATCTTCATCGTCATATTCATCTTCATCTTCAACTTCATCTTTATCTTCATCTTCATCTTCATCTTCATCTACATCTTCATCTTCATCACCATCTTCATCTTCATCTTCAATTTCATCTTCATCTTCATTTTCATCTTCATCTTCATCCTCATCTTCATCTTCATCCTCATCTTCATATCCATCCTCATTTTCATCTTCATCTTTATGATTATCTTTATCTATATCTTTATCTTCATTTTTATCTTTATCTATATCTTTATCTTTATCTTTATCTTTATCTTTATCTTTATCTTTGTCTTTATCTTTCTGTTTATCTTTATCTTTATCTTTATCTTAATCTTAATCTTTATCTTTATCTTTATCTTTATCTTTATCTTTATCTTTATCTTTATCTTTATCTTTATCTTTATCTTTATCTTTTTCTTAAACTTTATCTTTGTCTTTATCTTTATCTTTATCTTCATCTTCATCTTCATCGTCATCTTCATCTTCATCTTCATCTTCAATTCATCTTAATCCTTTTCTTCACCTTCATTTTCATTTTCATCTTTATCTTCATCTTCATCTTCATCTTCATCATCATCATCATCTTCATCTTCTTCATCATCTTCATCTTCATCTTCATCCTCATCTTCATCTTCAACTTCATCTTCATCTTCTTCTTCATCTTCACCTTTATCCTAATTCTTATTTACATCTTTGTCTTCATCTTCATCTTCATATTTATATTCATCTTCACCTTCATCTTCATCTTCATCATCATCATCATCTTCTTCTTCATCATCATCTTCATCTTCATCTTCATCTTCATCTTCATCTTCATCATCATCTTCATCTTCATCTTCATCTTCATCTTCATCTTCATCCTAGTCTTCATCTTCATCTTCATCTTCATCTTCATCTGCACCTTCATCTCCATCTTATCTTCATATTCATTTTCATCTTAATCTTCGTCGTCGTCTTCATCTTCAGCTTGATCTTAGTCTTCATCCTTATCTTTAACTTTATTTCTATGATTATCTTCATAATCATCTTCAGCTTCAGTATCGTCTTCATAGTTATCTTCATTTTCATCCTCATCTTCATCTTCATCTGCATCTTTATCTTCATTTTCATCATCTTCTTCATCTTCTTCCTCATCTTCTTCTTCATTTCATCTTCGTTTCCATCCTCATCTTCATCTTCATCTTCAAATCCACCTTCATATTCATCTTGATCTTCATCTTCATCTTCATCTTTATGTTCATCTTCATCTTTATCTTTATCTTTATCATAATCTTCATCGTCATCTTCATCTTCATCTTCATCTTCATCTTCATCTTCATCTTCATCTTCATCTTCATTATAATCTTCATCTTCACCTTCACCTTCATCTTCATCTTCATATTCATCTCCATCTTTATCTTCGTCTTCATCTTCATACTCTGCTTGATCTTCATCTTAAACCTCAGCTTCATCTTCATCTTCATCAGCTTCATCTTTATCTTCATCTGCATCTTCATCTGCGTTTTATCTTCATTTTTATCTTCATCTTCATTTTCAGCTTCATCTGCATCTTCATCTTCATCTTCATCTTCATCTTCATCTTCATCTTCAGCTTCATCTGCAAATTTGTCTTCATCTTTATCTTCACCTTCATCTTCACCTTCATCTTCATCTTCATCTTCATCAAGTCATCTTTATCTTCATCTTCAGCTGCGTTTTTATCTTCATTTTATCTTCATCTTAATTTTCAGCTTCATCTGCATCTTCATCTTCATCTTCAACTTCATCTTCATCTTTATCTTCATATCCATCCTCATCTTCATCTTCATCTTCTTCTTCACCTTCATCTTCATCTTCATCTCCATCTTCATCTCAATCTTCATCTTGATCTTCATTTTCATCCTCATCTCTATCTTCATCTTCATCTTCATTTTTATCTTAAACCCCATCTTCATTTTCATCTTCATCTTCATCTTTATCTTGATCTTCATCTTCATCTTAATCTTAATCTTCATCTTCGTCTTCATCTTCATCTTCATCTTCATCTTCATCTGCATCTTCATCTTCATCTTCATCTTCATCTTCATCTTCACCCTCACCTTTATCTTCATCTTCATCTTCATTTTTATCTCATTCTTCATCTTCAACTTCATCTTCAACTTCATCTTCATCTTCATCTCCATCTTCGTCATCATCTTCATCTTCATCTTCATCTTCATCGTCATCTTTTTCATCATCTTCATCTTCATCTTCATCTTCAACTTCATCTTCATCTTCATCTTCATCTTCATCTTCATCTTCATCTTTATCCTCATCTTCATCTTTATCTGCTTCCTCGCATTCATCTCGACCTTCATTTTCATCTTCATATTCGTCTTCGTCATCATCTGCATCCTTATCTTCATCTTTATCTTCATCTTCATCTTCATCTTCACCTTCATCTTCATCTTCATCTTCATCTTCATCTTCATCTACATCTTCATCTTCATCTTCATCTTTATCTTTATCATAATTTTCATCTTCATGTTAATCTTCATCTTTATCTTGGTCTTTAACTTCACCTTTATCTTCATCTTCATCTGCACCTTTATCTTCATCGATATTTTCAATTTCATCATCATCTTCATATCCATCCTCATCTTCATGTTCATCTTTATCATTATCTTTATCTTTATCTTGATATTCATCTTCATTTTCATCTTCGTCTTCATCTTAATCTTCAATTCATCTTAATCTTTATCTTCACCTTCATTTTCATTTTCATCTTTATCTTCATCTTCATCTGCATCTCCATCTTCATCTTCATCTTAATCTTCGTCTTCATCTTCATCTTCAGCTGGATCTTCATCTTCATCTTCATCCTTATTTTTATCTTTATTTTTATGTTTATCTGCATCTTCATCTTCAGCTTCGTCTTCATCTTCATTTTCATCTTCATCTACATCCTCATCTTCACCCTCATCTTCATCTTCATCTTCATCTTCATTTCGTCTTCATCCTCATCTTCATCTTCATCTTCATCTTCATCTTCATCTTCACCTTCATCTTCACCTTCACCCTCATCTTAATCTTCGTCTTCGTCTGCATTTTCATTTTCAGCTTCATCTTCATCTTCAAATCCATCTTCATATTCATCTTGATCTTCACCTTTGTCTTTATCTTCATCTTTATTTTTATCTTCATCTTCATCTTCATCTTCATCTTCATCTTCATCGTCATCTTCATCTTCATTTTCACCTTCATCTTCATCTTCATATTCATCTTCATCGTAGTCTTCGTCTTCATCTTCATCTTCAGCTTGATCTTCATCTTCATCCTCATCTTCTTCTTCATCTGCATCTTTAATTTTATGTTTATCTTCATCTTCATCTTTATCCTCATCTTCATCTTCATCTCAAATTCATCTTGATCTACATCTTCATCCTCATCTCCGTCTTCATCTTCTTCTTTATCTTTATCAAAATACTCATCTTCATCTTCATCGTTATCTTCATCTTCAACTTCATCTTCATCTCCTTCATCATCTTCATCTTCAGCTTCATCTTCATCTTCAATTTCGTCCTTATCTTTATCTTTATTTTTATGTTTATCTTCATCTTCATCTTCAGCTTCGTCCTCATCTTCGTATTCATCTTTATCTTCATCATCATCTTCAGCTTTATCCTCAACTTCATTTTCATCTTCACCTCCATCTTCACCTTCTTCTTAATCTTCATCTTCATATTCATCTTCATTTTCATCTTCATCTTCAAATCCATCTTCGTATTCAACTTGATCTTCATCGTTTTCTTTATCTTCATCTCTGTCTATATCTTCAGATTCATCTTCATCTTCATCTTCATCTTCATCGTCATCTCTATCTTCATCTTCATCTTCATCTTCATCTTCACCTTCATCTTCATCTTCATATTCATCTCCATCTTTATCTTCGTCTTCATCTTCGGCTTGATCTTCATCTTCATCCTCATCTTCATCTTCATCCTGATATTTATCTTTATTTTTATGTTTATCTTCAGCTTCATCTTCATCTTCAGCTTCAGCTTCATCTTCTTCCTCATCTTCATCTTCATATTCATCTTCATTTTCATCTTCATCTTCATATTCACCTTCATTTCATCTTCATCCTCATCTTCATCATCATTTTCATCTTCATCTTCATCCTCATCTTCATCTTCATCTCAATCTTCATCTTGATCTTCATCTTCATCCTCATCTCCCTCTTCATCTTCATCTTCATCTTAATCTTAAGCCGGTCGACAAGAGCTCTCTTGGAGGCTAGCATTCTTTGGGGAGTTCCGCCCCCACGTACCCGAGGAAACTCCGCAGGGGGAATGCCGGTCGACAAGACCACTCTTGGAGGCTAGCATTCTTTGGGGAGTTCCGCACCCACGTACCCGAGGAAATTCCCGCAGGGAGAAAGCCGGTTGACAAGAACATTCTTGGAGGCTAGCATTCTTTGGGGAGTGCCGCCCCCACGGACCCGAGGATATGGGGGGTGCCGTGAGGTTCCCTCTTATTGTATCTGGATTACGCTTTGGACAACGAACTGGAATTGACGCTTTGGGCTGGCGGATGTGATGGTTTGGACCTAGTTGCTTTGCACAGTAGCGCCGAGGTGAAACTCGTGTGTGAACGGCTCCAATTCAACTATCATACCGTCTCCGTCCCGGTAAAACCTTGGCAGGCCTCGGAGTACGTTCGAAGTTCGTACCCTTTCAGGCAAAAACCGCTGTTGGCAAGAACACCGATAAAACAAGTCACCGATTGCGGGGGGAGGCAACAAACCCCAGAAACACTGTTAAAGTCAACACCACAGGTTAAATCATCGGAGACAGACCACAGACGGACTAACGAACGAAAGAAGGCAGAGTGCGTTGTGCAACCTGGCATCATTGCAGCCTTTGGGCGCAGTAGAAGGACTATGCGCACCCCGGAGCGCCCAGTGCAAGACGTACACAATCCGGATGAAGTTGCGACACCAACGGAGGCCAGTGTAAGACTGGGGGAGGGAGAAGTTTTGCCGTTGGCCGACGCCACTTCAAACGCGATCCAAGCGATAGAAGCAAAAGGGCTAGGAAACGGGGGCCTCTCCCAAGAGGTGGCGCCAAATAACACAATCGCCCTTGACCGCGCCGAAGAGGAGCGGCTTACTCGGAAAGCGGGGAATATCGTCAAACAACTGAGGGCTGCCTGCGAAGTGCAGAAAAACATAGGCAAGAGTGTCAAGAATGGCATTCTTGAACTGGAGGAGCTTTTTGGCCGCATAACGCACTACAGGCGGAGGTGGCTTGCAACCGAAAAGCACCAAAAAGACACGCTCTCCCTCGAGGCATCAGTGGGTCCTAGCAGCAGCAAAAGAATGGCCGGTAGCCCAATTGAAGGCGACTGTGAGAAAAGGAGGAAGGATGAGACCAGAAACGAAGTTGACACTCCAGGCGAGGAGTTTCATGTGGTGCGAAACAAGGCAGCGAAAAAAGCGGCCAAAAAGCTACTCCTAGAAAAAAAAAAGACAAAGAGCTCAACCACGAAGAGAACAAGGAGCCCCCCGCTATACCGCAGAAAACAAAAAGCAAACCGCGGCACAAACCCTTGCGAGAGGCACTGCTTATTAAACCCACTAAGGGCCGAACCTACGCAGATGTCCTCCGTGAAATTAAAGGAGCGGTCAAGCCAGACGACACCAAAACTGCCATCAAGGCAGTTCGACCAACCCGGACCGGCGGCTTGCTGGTGGAATTCGGGCCAGAGGCCACAAACAAAGATGCATTCCGTGACGCGGTTCAAAAGGTTCTTGGAGATGCGGCAACGGTTGCCTCGCTCGAACCAATGGCCACCCTGGAAATCAGGGACCTCGACTGCGTCACGGACAAAGCTGAAGTAGAGGATGCCATTAGGAGGGAGTTCCCCAGCTTAAGTGAAGTCAAGGCAAGATTGACGCGTGAAAACACAAGGGGGCAACGCATGGCTATTGTCGAACTAGCGCCCAGCAAATCCTGGCGAAGGGCAAAATTAAGATAGGTTGGGTGATCTGCAGGATACGGAGAAGAGCGATCCCTATCCGCTGCTTCAGATGCCTCGAATACGGACACACCGCGTATGGCTGTAGGGGACCCGACAGGAGATCTCTGTGCTACAAATGTGGTGAAACGGGGCACAAAAGGAAGGAGTGCACGAACGAGGCAAAATGCATTCTTTGCAAGGACGCTAAGCTAGCACCCGGCGACCTCAAACATGAGCCGGGGACAGGGAGATGCCGGGTTTTCAAGGAGGCCCTAACTAAAGCCAAATCGATACTCAAATGATCCGTATCCTGCAGGTCAATTTGCACCGAAGCACAAACGCCCAGGACCTACTTGAGCAGTTTGCGAGGGATAAGAAAGCTGACCTCCTGTTGCTGAGCGAGCAACATCATAACAAGGACTCGCAAGCGTGGTACCCTGACAAAACTGGTACCTCGGCCATCTGGGTTCGAGACAGCGCCCGCCTTCAGGTGCAGGGCCATGGATGCGGGGATGGTTTTGTGTGGGTGCGGTGTTCAGGGATAACATATTTCAGTGTTTATCTGACGCCTAACGAGGCAATGCGATCCTTTCGAACCAAACTCGATGCCCTGGAGGACGCTGTCTCGAACACAGAGGGCCACATGCTGGTCGGGGGAGACTTCAACGCTAGAGCCATCGAATGGGGTATGCCACAATCCGATCCAAGGGGAAAGCAAATATTGGACATGGCGGCCAGAACAGCGCTTTTTGTCCTAAATACTGGTAACACCCCTACTTTCCGCCGCTGGGGTTGCGTAGGAACCATACCCGATGTGACACTCGCTTCGGAGTCCCTGGTACCTAGAGTACACAACTGGCGAGTACTAGAGGACTACTCGGCTAGTGATCACCAGTATATAGCTGTTGAGATTCACGACGGTGCCACTCTGCGTGCATATGCCCAAACTTCAATCCTCGGATGGAGGACTGGGAGGATGGACGTCGAGAAGTTCACTGACGCGCTTACGGCAGGCGCACCGTTGCTGGGAGCTCCGCCAGGGAGTGGAGGGCCTACAGCCAAGGACTTGGTGAACTCAACTATGAGTACCATCATAGCTGCTTGCGAGTCTTCCATGCCCCGCCGGAGACCCCGACATGGTAAGCCTCCAGTATACTGGTGGTCAAACGAGATCGCCGAACAAAGAAGCGAGTGTCACAAACTTCGGCGAGAGGCCCAGCGGGCGCGAACACGGGAGGAGGCAGACACTAGGCTAGCAGCATACAGGTCCGGCAGGAAATATCTTCGCAGGCTTATTAACAAGAGCAAGGCCCGATGCTGGCAAGACCTCGTGGACGATGTAAATAGGGATCCGTGGGGCCTTGGCCATGGGGAAACTTGGTGCCCTACGGAAGCCTTGTATACATGACGCGGAAAAGATGGACGCGATAGTGCGGGGACTCTTCCCCGCCCATCCCGTCTGTGTTGACGCTGTCCATGGTGAAACAGCAGTCGAGTGCCCACTCTTCACACAGCTGGAACTGGAGGAGGCAGTCCTCTCCCTGAAGGCAAGGAAGGCTCCAGGTCCAGATGGTGTTCCAGCTGAGGTTTTGCAGCTCGTCTATCACCATTGTCCTGACTTGCTGCTCAGCACATTCAACGCTTGCCTACGGGACGGGGTTTTCCCGGTACGATGGAAGGTGGCGAGGCTCGTGCTGGTCAGCAAGGGGAAGGGAAATCCCGAATCGCCGTCTGCATACCGCCCGTTATGCATGCTAGACACGGCTGGGAAAGTGCTAGAGAAACTCATCAAGGGAAGACTCACTAACGCGATTCGTGCTGCTGGGGACCTATCTCCTCGGCAGTACGGCTTTAGAGCAGGACGTTCTACCATTGATGCGATTGCAGAGGTGGTGAACGCGGTCCAAAAGGCAGAGGCATGTAGTCGCACCAAGCGACGGATCGTCCTGTTGGTGACACTCGACGTCAGGAATGCCTTCAACTCCGCTAGATGGGTGGATGTTCTGGATACGCTGGAAAACTCTTTTCAAGTTCCAGAATATCTAATGCGGCTTTTGAGGAACTACCTAAAGGACCGAAGCCTGCTCTACGACACGACACAGGGCCAACGAAGGATGGCGGTTACATCGGGTGTTGCCCAGGAATCTATCCTTGGTCCGGACCTGTGGAACGTGTCTTACGACGGGCTACTGAGACTTGAGATGCCAGATGAGTCGCGCTTGGTCGGCTATGCGGATGATGTTGCGGCTCTGGTCGCCGGACGCACCGTTGAACAAGCGCAACTTAGGCTAGGTATGCTAATGCGCCGAGTGAGGGACTACTCGCGGGCTCAGTCTAGCACTGGAGAAAACCGAAGTGGTCATCTTGACAAAAAAGGGAATCCCTAGAGTAAGGATGATCAGTATTGGAGATATACAGATCGAATCGAAGCCAGCGGTGAAGTACCTGGGGCTACTGATCGACTCGAAGATGAGTTTCTCTGAGCAAATCAGGGCAACGGCTGAGAAGGCTGCTTCGGGAATATCGGCCCTGAGTCGACTTATGGCCAACGTAGGGGGACCCAGCCCATCAAGAAGACGCCTCTTGATGAGTGCTGTAGGGTCAGTGCTACTGTACGGAGCAGAGGTATGGGGCGACGCTCTCAGCAAGGAGGTATACCGAAAACGATTGGCACAGGTACAGAGAAGAGGAGCACTGAGAATTGCATCTTCGTATCCAACAGTCTCCGACTCGGCGGTGAGAGTGATTGCAGGCGTGATACCTGTCGCCCTCCTTGCTAGAGAGCGCCGCGCTATTTACCTGCGCCGAAACGAGGATGCGAGGGAGATGGTTGTCCGCGAGGAGAGACAACGCTCGCTCAACGATTGGCAGCAGTCTTGGAGGAATTGCACGAAGGGAAGGTGGACTGCGCGCCCCATCTCGGATGTGAGACCGTGGCTAAATCGAAAGCATGGTGAGACTGACTTCTATCTGACCCAGCTTTTGAGCGGGCACGGGTGTTTTCAGTCTTACCTGCACAAGATCGGCAAGTCACGGTCCGCCGATTGTCGGTTTTGCCCAGGAGAAGAGGACAATGCCTGTCACACATTTTTTGCGTGTACGAAATGGGCCAGGCTGCGAAGGGAACTCTACAGGGAGACGGGAGAGCTCACCCCGGATAATATAGTTGCGGTGATGCTCGAATCGGTTGACAAATGGAACCAGGTGGCACATTATGCTCGGGCAGTCCTAAAATATAAAAGGGACTCACAGCAGCCGGAGGCGCTGGGGCTGGGGGATCGCTCTTCTGGCAATTCCTCTTCCCCCCTCCCCTCCCGCTAGGAAAGGGACTCCCCAGCTTGAAGGCGCCCCACGGCGTAACAAAACGAGACCTGGCCCGAAGTAATGTGTCAAACGGTTCCAGGCTAGGTTCTCAGATTGACAGGGGAGGTGTTTAGTGGGTAGTCCAAAGGTATCCTCCATGGGAGTCCCACACTGCCAGACTCGGCGGGCATAAATGCCTTCACCTCCCTACCACAAAAAAAAAAAAAAAAAAAAAAGCCTCATCTTCTTTATCATCATATACAACTTCATCTTCATCTTCTTCTTTATCTTCATCTTCAGCTTGATCTCCATCTTCATCTTCATCTTCAACTTCATCTTCATATTCAACGCCATCTTTTTCTTCAGCTTGATCTTCATCTTCATCCTCATCTTCATCTTCATCTACATCCTTATATTTATCTTTATATTTATGTTTATCTCCATCTTCGCCTTCAGCTTCAGCTTCATCTTCTCCCTCATCTTCATCTTCATATGCATCTTCATCTTCATATTCATCTTCATTTTTATTCTCATCTCCATCTTCATCTTCATTTCATCTTAATCCTCATCTTCATCATCATCTTCATCATCATCTTCATCTTCATCTTAATCTTCATCTTCATCTTCATCTTCATCTTCATCTTAAATCATCTTCATCCTCATCATCATCTTCATCTTCATCATCACCTTCACCATCATCTTAATCTTCGTCTTCATCTTCATTTTCATCTTCATCTTCATCTTCAAATCATCTTTATCTTCATCTTTATCTTAATCTTCATCTTCACCTTCATCTTCATCTTCATCTACATCTTCATCTTCATCTTCATCTTCATCTTCATCTTCATCTTCATCTTCATCTTCATCTTCATCGTCATCTTCAACTTCATCTTCATATTTAACGCCATATTTTTCTTCAGCTTGATCTTCATCTTCATCCTCATCTTCATCTACATCCTTATATTTATCTTTATATTTATGTTTATCTTCATCTTCGCCTTCAGCTTCAGCTTCATCTTCTCCCTCATCTTCATCTTCATATGCATCTTCATATTCATCTTCATTTTTATTCTCATCTCCATCTTCATCTTCATTTAATCTTAATCCTCATCTTCATCATCATCTTCATCTTTATCTTCATCTTCATCTTAATCTTCATCTTCATCTTCATCTTCATCTTCATCTTCATCTTCAAATCATCTTTATCTTAATCTTCATCTTCATCTTCATCTTCACCTTCATCTTCACCTTCACCTTCATCTTCATCTTCATCTTCATCTTCATCTTCATCTACATCTTCATCTTCATCTTCATTTTCATCTTCATCTTCATCTTCATATTCATCTCCATCTTTGTCGTCGTCTTCATCTTCATCTTCAGCTTGATCTTCATCTTCATCCTTATCTTTATCTTTATCTTCATCCTTATATTTATCTATATTTTTATGTTTTTCTTCATCTTGATCTTCATCTTCAGCTTCAGCTTTATCTTCTACCTCACCTTCATCTTCATATTCATCTTCATTTTCTTCCTCACCTTCATTTTCATCTTCATCTTCATCTTCATTTCATCTTCATCCTCATCTTCATCATCATCTTCATCTTCATCTTCATCTTCATCTTCATCTTCATCTTCATCTTCATCTTCATGTTCATCTTCATCTTCATCTACATCTACATCTTCATCTTCATCTTCCACTTCATCTTCATCTTCATCTCCATCTTCATCTTTATCTTCTTCTTTATCTTCTTCTTAACTTTCATCTTCTACTTTATATTCATCCTTATCTTCATCTTTAACTTCATTTTTAGCTTCATCTTTATCTTCATCTTCATCTTCATCTTTGTCTTCATCTTTATCTTCATCTTCATCTTCATCTCAATCTTCATCTTTATCTTCATCCTCATCTTCATCTTCAAACTCATCTTCATCTTCATCTTCATCTAAATCTTAAACCTCATATTCATCTTCATCTTTATCTTCATTTTCATCTTCATCTTCATCTTCATCTTCATCTTCATCTGCATCTTCACTCTCATCATCATCTTCATCTACTTCTTCATCTTTATCCCCATCTTCATCTTCATCTTCATTTGCATCTACATCTTCATCTTAATCTTTATCTTCATCTTCATCTTCATTTTCATCTTCATCTTCATCTTCATCTTCCTCTTCATCTGCATCCTTATCTTCATAACTATCTTCATCTTCAACTACATCTTCACCTTCATTTTCACCTTGATCTTCATTATTATATTTACCATAATCTTCATCTTTATCTTTGTCTTCAACTTCATATTTATCTTCATCTTCATCTGCATCTATATCTTCATATTTTTTCATCTTGATCTTCATCTTCATCTTCATTTATATCCTCATCTTCATTTTCTTCTTTATCTTAATCTTTATCAGTATCTTTATATTCAACTTCATCTTCATCTTCATCTTCCTCTGATTCTCCATCTTCATCTTTATCTTCTTCTTTATTTTCATCTTCATCTTCAGCTTCACCTTCATATTCATCTTCATCTTCATCTTCATCTTCATCTTCATCTTCATCTTCCCTCTAACCTTCATATTCATCTTCATCTTAATCTTCGTCTTTATCTTCATTTTCATCTTCATCCTCATATCCATCTTTATCTTTATCTTTATCTTTATCTTTATCTTTATCTTTATCTTTATCTTTATCTTTATTTTTATCTTTATCTTTATCTGTATCTTTATCTTCATCTCCCTCTTCATTTTCATCTTCAACTTCATCTTGACTTTCATCCTCATCTTCATATTCATCTTCATCTAAATCCTCATCTTCATCGTCAGCTTGATCTTCATCTTCATCTTCATCTTCGTCCTCATCCTGATCTTTATCTTTATCTTTATTTTTATCTTTATCTTCAACTGCATCTTCAGCTTCAGCTTCAGCTTCATTCTCATCATCATCTTAATCTTCATCTTAATCATCATCTTCATCTTCATCTTTCTGTTCATCTTCATCTTCATCTTCATCCTAATCTTTATTTTCTTCTTTGTCTACATCTTTATCTTCATCTTCATCTTCATCTTGATATTCATCTTCATCTCCATCTTCATCTTCATCTTCATATTCATCTTCATCCTCATCTTCATCTTCATCTTCATCTTCATCTTCATCTTCATCTTCATCTTCATCTTCATCTTCATCTTCATCATCATCTTCATCTTCATCTTCATCTTCACCTTCATCTTCATCTTCATCTTCATCTTAATCTTCATCTTCATCTTCATCGTCATCTCCATCTTCATATCCATATTCATCTTCATCTTAATCTTCGTCTTCATCTTCATCTTCAGGATGATCTTCATCGTCATCTTCACCTTCATCCTTATCATTATCTTTATTTCTATACTCATCTTCATCTCCATCTTCAGCTTCAGCTTCGTCTTCATCTTCATATTCATCTTCATCTTCATCCTCATCTTCATCTTCATCTTCATCTTCATCTTCATCTTCATCTGCATCTTCATCTTCATCTTCATCTTCATCTTCATCTTCATCTTCATCTCCATCTTCATCTTCATCTTCAAATTCAACTTCATCTTCATCTTCTTCTTCTTCATCTCCATCTTTATCCTAATCTATATTTACATCTTTGTCGTCATCTTCATCTACATATTCATCTTGATCTCCATCTTCATCTTCTGCATCTGCATCTTCATCTTCACCTTCATCTTCATCTTCATCTTCATATGCATCTGCATCTTCATCGACATCTTCATATTCATCATCATTTTCATCTTAATCTTCATCTTCTTCTTCATCCTCATCTTCATCTTCATCTTCATCTTCATCTTCATCTTCATCTACATCTTCATCTTCATCTTCCTCTTCATCTTCATCCTCATCTTCATCTTCTTCATCTTCATACTCATCTTCATCTTCATCTTCATCTTCGTCGTCATCTTCATATCCTCATCTTCATATTTATCTCAATCTTCTTCTTGATCTTCATCTTCCTCTTCATCTTCATCTTCATCTTCATCTTCATCTTCAACTTCATCTTCATCTTCATATTCAACGCCATCTTTTTCTTCGTCGTCATCTTAATTTTTAGCTTAATCTTCATCTTCATCCTCATCTTCATCTTCATCTACATCTTCATCTTCATCTTCATCTTCATCTTCATCTTCATCTTCATCTTCATCTTCATCTTCATCCTCATCTTCATCTTCATCTTCATCTCCATCTTCATCTCAAATTCATCTTCATATTTATCTTCCTCTTGATCTTCATCTTCAGCTTGATCATCATCTTCATCTTCATCTTCATCTTCATCTCCATCTTCATCTTCATCTTCATCTTCATCGTCATCCTTATCTATATCTTTATTTTTATGTTTATCTTCATCTTCATCTTCATCCTGAGCTTCAGTTTCGTCTGCATCTTCATATTCATCTTCACCTTTTTCCACATCTTCATCTTCATCTTCATCTTCATATTCATCTCCATCCTTATCTTCGTCTTCATCTTCATCTTCAGCTTGATCTTCATCTTCAACCTCATCTTCATCTTCATTCTTATATTTATCTTTATTTTTAACATTATCTGCATCTTCATCTTCATCTACAGCTTCAGCTTCATCTTCTTCCTCATCTTCATCTTCATGTTCATCTTCATTTTCATCCTCATCTTCAGCTTCATCTTTATCTTCATCTTCATCTTCATCGTCATCTTCATCTTCATCTTCATCTTCATCTTCATCTTCATCTTAATATTCATCTTCAACTTCATCTTCATCTTAATATTCATTTTGATCTTCATCTTCATCTTCATCTTTATCTCCATCTTCATCTTTATCTTCTTCTCTATCTTCTTCTTTATCTTCATCTTCATCTTCATCTTCATCTTCATCTTTATCTTAATCTTTAACTTCATCTTTAGCTTCATCTTTATCTTCATCTTCATCTTTGACTTCATCTCAATCTTCATCTTATTAATCTTCTTCTTATCTTCATCTTCATCTTCCGCTTTATCTTCATCTTTATCTGTATCTTTAACCTAACCTTCATCATCAGCCTCATCTTCATCTTCATCTTCATCTTCATCTCAATCTTCATCTTCATCTTAATCTTCATCTTCATCTTCATCCTCATCTTCACCTTCCTCTTCATCTTCATCTTCATCTTCATCTTCATCTTAATCTTCATCTTCAACTAAATCTTAAACCTCATCTTTATCTTCATCTTAATCTTCATCTTCATCTTCATCTTCATCTTCATCTTCATCTTCATCTTCCCTCTAACCTTCATATTCATCTTCATCTTAATCTTCGTCTTTATCTTCATTTTCATCTTCATCCTCATATCCATCTTTATCTTTATCTTTATCTTTATCTTTATCTTTATCTTTATCTTTATCTTTATTTTTATCTTTATTTTTATCTTTATCTTTATCTTTATCTTTATCTTTATCTTTATCTTTATGTTTATCTTTATCTTTATCTTTATCTTTATCTTTATCTTTATCTTTATCTTTATCTTTATCTTTATCTTTATCTTTATCTTTATCTTTATCTTTATCTTTATCTTTATCTTTATCTTTATCTTTATCTTTATCTTTATCTTTATCTTTATCTTTATCTTTATCTTTATCTTTATCTTTATCTTTATCTTTATCTTTATTTTTATCTTTATCTTTATCTTTATCTTTATCTTTATCTTTATCTTTATCTTTATCTTTATCTTTATCTTTATCTTTATCTTTATCTTTATCTTTATCTTTATCTTTATCTTTATCTTTATCTTTATCTTTATCTTTATCTTTATCTTTATCTTTATCTTTATCTTTATCTTTATCTTTATCTTTATCTTTATCTTTATCTTTATCTTTATCTTTATCTTTATCTTTATCTTTATCTTTATCTTTATCTTTATCTTTATCTTTATCTTTATCTTTATCTTTATCTTTATCTTTATCTTTATCTTTATCTTTATCTTTATCTTTATCTTTATCTTTATCTTTATCTTTATCTTTATCTTTATCTTTATCTTTATCTTTATCTTTATCTTTATCTTTATCTTTATCTTTATCTTTATCTTTATCTTTATCTTTATCTTTATCTTTATCTTTATCTTTATCTTTATCTTTATCTTTATCTTTATCTTTATCTTTATCTTTATCTTTATCTTTATCTTTATCTTTATCTTTATCTTTATCTTTATCTTTATCTTTATCTTTATCTTTATCTTTATCTTTATCTTTATCTTTATCTTTATCTTTATCTTTATCTTTATCTTTATCTTTATCTTTATCTTTATCTTTATCTTTATCTTTATCTTCATCTTTTTCTTTTTCTTTAACTTTATCTTTATCTTTATCTTTATCTTTATCTTCATCTTCATCGTCATCTTCATCTTCCTCTGCATCTCCATCTTCATCAACATTTTCATCCTCATCTTCATCTTCAACTTCATCTTCATCTTCTTCTTCATCTTCACCCTTATCCTAATCTATATTTACTTCTTTGTCTTCATCTTCATCTTCATATTTATCTTCATCTTCACCTTCGTCTCCATCTTCATCATCATCATCATCATCATCTTCATCTCCATCATCATCTTCATCTTCATCTTCATCATCATCTCCATCTTCATCTTCATCTTCATTTTCATCCTAGTCTTCATCTTCACCTTCATCTTCATCTTCATCTTCATCTGCACCTTCATCTCCATCTTATCTTCATATTCATTTTCATCTTAATCTTCGTCGTCGTCTTCATCTTCAGCTTGATCTTAGTCTTCATCCTTATCTTTAACTTTATTTCTATGATTATCTTCATAATCATCTTCAGCTTCAGTATCGTCTTCATAGTTATCTTCATTTTCATCCTCATCTTCATCTTCATCTGCATCTTCATCTTCATTTTCATCATCATATTCATCTTCTTCTTCATCTTCATCTTCATCTTCATTTCATCTTCGTTTCCATCCTCATCTTCATCTTCATCTTCAAATCCACCTTGATCTTCATCTTCATCTTTATCTTCATCTTCGTCTTTATCTTTATCTTTATCATAATCTTCATTGTCATCTTCATTTCATCTTCATCTTCAGCTTCATCTTCACCTTCATCTTCATCTTCATCTTCATCTTCATCTTCATCTTCATCTTCATCTTCACCTTCATCTTCATCTTCATCTTCATATTCATATCCATCTTTATCTTCGTCTTCATCTTCATACTCTGCTTGATCTTCATCTTAAGCCTCAGCTTCATCTTTATCTTCATCAGCTTCATCTTTATCTTCATCTGCATCTTCATCTGCGTTTTTATCTTCATTTTTACCTTCAACTTCATTTTCAGCTTCATCTGCATCTTCATCTTCATCTTCATCTTCATCTTCATCTTCATTTCATCTTCATCTTCAGCTTCATCTGCAACTTTGTCTTCATCTTTATCTTCACCTTCATCTACACCTTCATCTTCATCTTCATCTTCATCTTCATCATTTTCATCTTTATCTTCATCTTCATCCGCGTTTTTATCTTCATTTTTATCTTCATCTTCATTTTCAGCTTCATCTGCATCTTCATCTTCATCTTCACCTTCATCTTCATCTTTATCTTCATATCCATCCTCATCTTCATCTTCATCTTCTTCGCCTTCATCTTCATCTTCATCTTCATCTCAATCTTCATCTTGATCTTCATCTTCATCCTCATCTCTATCTTCATCTTCATCTTCATTTTTATCTTAAACCTCATCTTCATTTTCATCTTCATCTTCATCTTTATATTGATCTTAATCTTCATCTTAATCTTAATCTTCATCTTCACCTTCATCTTCATCTTCATCTTCATCTTCATCTTCATCTTCATCTTCATCTTCATCTTCATCTTCATCTTCATCTTCACCTTCATCTTCATCTTCATCTTCATCTTCATCTTCATCTTCATCTTCATTCTCACCTTCATCTTCATCTTCATCTTCATCTTTATCTCTTTCTTCATCTTCAACTTCATCTTCAACTTCATTTTCATCTTCATCCCCTTCTTCATCATCATCTTCATCTTCATCTCCATCTGCATCTTCACTCTCATCATCATCTTCATCTACTTC
The DNA here is from genome assembly GCA_963969285.1 of Odontomyia ornata. Classification (NCBI taxonomy): domain Eukaryota; kingdom Metazoa; phylum Arthropoda; class Insecta; order Diptera; family Stratiomyidae; genus Odontomyia; species Odontomyia ornata. The sequence goes on along the minus strand of OZ017742.1, from coordinate 188,526,062 downwards.
TTCATCTTTATTCCCATCTTCATCTTCATCTTCATCTTCATTTGCATCTACATCTTCATCTTAATCCTTATCTTCATCTACGTCTTCATTTTCATCTTCATCTTCATCTTCCTCTTCATCTGCATCCTTATCTTCATAACTATCTTCATCTTCACCATCATCTTCACCTTCATTTTCACCTTCATCTTCGTTATTATATTTACCATAACCTTCATCTTTATCTTTGTCTTCAACTTCATATTTATCTACATCTTCATCTGCATCTATATCTTCATATTTTTTTCATCTTGATCTTCATCTTCATCTTCACATATATCCTCATCTTCATTTTCTTCTTTATCTTAATCTTTATCAGTATCTTTATCTTCAACTTCATCTTCATCTTCAAATTCTTCTGAATCTTCATCTTCATCTTCATCTTAATCTTCTTCTTTGTCTTCATCTTCATCTTCAGCTTCACCTTCATATTCATCTTCATCTTCATCTTCATCTTCCCTCTCACCTTCATATTCATCTTCATCTTAATCTTCGTCTTCATCTTCATTTTCATCTTCATCCTCATATCCATCTTTATCTTTATCTTGATCTTTATCTGTATCTTTATCTTCATCTCCCTCTTCATTTTCATCTTCAACTTCATCTTGACTTTCATCCTCATCTTCATATTCATCTTCATCTAAATCCTCATCTTCATCGTCAGCTTGATCTCCATCTTCATCTTCATCTTCATCCTCATCCCGATCTTTATCTTTATCTTTATTTTTATCTTGATCTTCAACTGCATCTTCAGCTTATGCTTCAGCTTCATTCTCATTCTCATCATCACCTTAATCTCCATCTTAATCATCATCTTCATCTTCATCTTTCTGTTCATCTTCATCTTCATCTTCATCCTAATCTTTGTTTTCTTCTTTGTCTTCATCTTTATCTTCATCTTCATCTTGATATTCATCTTCATCTCCATCTTCATCTTCATCTTCATCTTCATCTTAATCTTCATCTTCATCTTCATCTTCATCTTCATCTTCATCTTCATCTTCATCTTCATCTACATTTCATCTTCATCTTCATCTTCATCTTGATCGTCACCTCCATATTAAGCTTCGTCTTCATCTTCATCTTAATCTTCATCTTCATCTTCAGCTTCATCTTCATCTTCACCTTCATCTTCATCTTCATCTTAAACTTCATCTTCATCTTCATCTTCATCTTCAAATCATCTTTATCTTCATCTTTATCTTAATCTTCATCTTCATTTTCATCTTCATCTTCATCTTCATCTTCATCTTCATCTTCACCTTCATCTTCATCTTCATCTTCATCTTCATCTTCATCTTCATCTTCATCTTCATCTTCATCTTCATCTTCATCTTCATCTTCATCTTCATCTTCATCTTCATCTTCATCTTCATCTTCACCTTCATCTTCATATTCACCTCCATCTTTGTCTTCGTCTTCATCTTCATCTTCAGCTTGATCTTCATCTTCATCCTCATCTTCATCTTTATCTTCATCCTTATATTTATCTATATTTTTAAGTTTATCTTCACCTTGATCTTCATCTTCAGCTTCAGCTTTATCTTCTACCTCATCTTCATCTTCATATCTATCTTCATTTTCATCCTCACCTTCATTTTCATCTTCATCTTCATCTTCATTTCATCTTCATCCTCATCTTCATCATCATCTTCATCTTAATCTTCATCTTCAAATTCATCTTCATCTTCATCTTCATCTTCATGTTCATCTTCATCTTCATCTACATCTACATCTTCATCTTCATCTTCATCTTCCTCTTCATCTTCGTCTTCATCTTCATCTCCATCTACATCTTTATCTTCTTCTTCATCTTTAACTTCATTTTTAGCTTCATCTTTATCTTCATCTTCATCTTTGTCTTTATCTTTATCTCCATCTTCATCTTCATCTCAATCTTCATCTTTATCTTCATCCTCATCTTCATCTTCAAACTCATCTTCATCTTCATCTTCATCTTAATCTTAAACCTCATATTCATCTTCATCTTTATCTTCATTTTCATCTTCGTCTTCATCTACATCTTCATCTTCATCTTCATCTTCATCTGCATCTTCACTCTCATCATCATCTTCATCTACTTCTTCATCTTTATTCCCATCTTCATCTTCATCTTCATCTTTATTTGCATCTACATCTTCATCTTAATCTTTATCTTCATCTTCGTCTTCATTTTTATCTTCATCTTCATCTTCATCTTCCTCTTCATCTGCATCCTTATCTTCATAACTATCTTCATCTTCACCTTCATCTTCACCTTCATTTTCACCTTCATCTTCATCTTCATTATTATATTTACCATAATCTTCATCTTTATTTTTGTCTTCAACTTCATATTTATCTACATCTTCATCTGCATCTATATCTTCATATTTTTTTCATCTTGATCTTCATCTTCATCTTCATATATATCCTCATCTTCATTTTCTTCTCTATCTTAAACTTTATCAGCATCTTTATCTTCAACTTCATCTTCATCTTCATCTGCTTCTGAATCTTCATCTTCATCTTCATCTTTATCTTCTTCTTTGTCTTCATCTTCATCTTCATCTTCCCTCTCACCTTCATATTCATCTTCATCTTAATCTTCGTCTTCATCTTCATTTTCATCTTCATCCTCATATCCATCTTCATCTTTATCTTTATCTTTATCTTTATCTTTATCTGTATCTTTATCTTCATCTCCCTCTTCATTTTCATCTTCAACTTCATCTTGACTTTCATCGTCATCTTCATATTCATCTTCATCTAAATCCTCATCTTCATCGTCAGCTTGATCTTCATCTTCATCTTCATCCTCATCCTGATCTTTATCTTTATCTCTATTTTTATCTTGATCTTCAACTGCATCTTCAGCTTCAGCTTCAGCTTCATTCTCATTCTCATCATCATCTCAATCTTCATCTTAATCATCATCTTCATCTTCATCTTTCTATTCATCTTCATCTTCATCTTCATCCTAATCTTTGTTTTCTTCTTTGTCTTCATCTTTATCTTCATCTTCATCTTCATCTTGATATTCATCTTCATCTCCATTTTCATCTTCATCTTCATCTTAATCTTCATCTTCATCTTCATCTTCATCTTCATCTTCATCTTCATCTTCATCTTCATCTTCATCGTCATCTCCATCTTCATCTTCATATTCATCTTCATCTTAATCTTCGTCTTCATCTTCATCTTCAGCATGATCTTCATCGTCATCTTCACCTTCATCCTTATCATTATCTTTATTTCTATGTTCATCTTCATCTTCAGCTTCAGCTTCGTCTTCATCTTCATATTCATCTTCATCTTCATCCTTATCTTCATCTCCATCTTCATCTTCATCTTCATCTTCATCTTCATCCTCATCTTCATCTTCATCTTCATCTTCATCTTCATCTTCATCTTCATCTTCATCTTCAACTTCATCTTCATCTTCATCTTCATCTTCATCTTCATCTTCATCTTCATCTTCATCTTCATCTTCATATTCATATTCATCTTCATTTCAGCTTCATCTTCATCTTCATCTTGATCGTCACCTTCATCTTAAGCTTCGTCTTCATCTTCATTTTCATTTACCTATTCATCTTTATCTTCATATCCATCTTAATCTTCATCTTAATCTTCATCTTTATCTTCATCTTTATCTTAATCTTCATCTTCTTCTTCATCTTCGTCTTCATCTTCATCTTCATCATCATCTTCATCTTCATATTCATCTTCATCTTCATCTTCACCTGCATCCTCATCTTCATCTTCATCTTCATTTTCATCTTCGTCCTCCTCTCCATTTCATCTACATCTTCATCTTCATCTTCACCTCTATCTTCATCTTCATCTTCATCTTCATCTGCATCTAAATCTTCATCTTCATCCTAACTCCTTCTCTATCTTCCTCTTTATCTTCATCTTCATCTTTATCTTCATCTTTATCTTCATCTTTAGCTATATTTTTAGCTTCATCTTAATCTTCATCTTTATCTTCTTCTTTGTCTTCATATTTTTCTTCATCCTTATCGTCATCTTCATCTTCCGCTTTATCTTCATCTTTAGCTGAATCTTCATCTATATCTTCATCTTCATCCTCATCTTCATCTTCATCTTCATCTTCATCAAAACCTTAAGCCTCATCTTCATCTTCATCTTCATTTTCATCTACATCTTCATCTTCATCTTCATATTCATCCTCACCTCCATCTTCATTTTCATCTACATCTTCCTCTTCATTTTTATCTTCATCTTCATCTTCATCTTCACATTCATCTTCATCTTCAACTTCATCCTCATCCTCATCTTCATCTTCATCTTCATCTTCATCTTCATCTTCATCTTCATCTTCATCTTCATCTTCATTTTCATCTTCATATTCATCTTCGTCTTCATCTGCATCCTTTTCCTCATCATTTTCTTCATCTTCATCTTGATCTTCATCTTCATCTTTATCTTTATCATAATCTTCATCAACAGCTTCATCTTCATCTTTATCTTTCTCTTTAACTTCACCTTAATTTTCATCTTCATCTACATCCTTATCTTCAGCGATGTTTTCATCTTCATCTTCATCTGCATACCAATCCTCATCTTCATCTTCATCTTTATCATTATCTTTATTTTTATCTCTATCTTTATCTTCATCTTTATCTTTATCTTCATCTTCAACTTCATCTTCATCTTTATCTTCATCTTCATCTTCATCTTCATCTTCATCTTCATCTTCATCTTCATCTTCATCTTCATCTTCATCTTCATCTTCATCTTCATCTTCATCTTCAGCTTCATCTCCAACTTCAACTTCATCTTCATCTTCTTCTTCTTCATCTCCATCTTTATCCCAATCTATATTTACTTCTTTGTCTTCATCTACATATTCATCTTGATCTCCATCTTCATCTTCATCTGCATCTGCATCTGCATCTTTATCTTCATCTTCATCATCATTTTCATCTTAATCTTCATCTTCGTCTTCATCTTCATCGTCATCTTCATCTTCATCTTGAGCTTCATCCTAAACTTCATCTTCATCTTCATCTCCATCTTATCTTCATATTCATCTTCATCTTAATCTTCAGCTTGATCTTCATTTTCATCTTCACCTTCATCCTTATCATTATCTTTATTTCTATGTTCATCTTCATCTTCATCTTCATCTTCAGCTTCAGCTTCGTCTTCATTTTCATATTTGTCTTCATCTTCTTCCTCATCTTCATCTGCATAATCGTCTTCATCATCATCTTCATCTTTAACTTCATTTCATCTTCATCCTCATCTTCATCTTCATCTTCATCCTCATCTTCATCTTCAAATCCATCTTCATATTCATCTTGATCTTGATCTTCATCTTTATCTTCATCTTTATCTTTATCCTTATCTTCAGCTGCATCGACATTTTCATCTTCATCTTCATCTTCACCTTCATCTTCATCTTCATATTTACCTTCGTATTCATCTCCATCTTTATCTTCGTCTCCATCTTCAGCTTGATCTTCATCTTCATCCTCATCCTCATCTTAATCTTCATCCCTATATTTATCTTTATTTTTATGTTTGTCTTCATCTTCGTCTCCAGCTTCATCTTCTTCCTTATGTTCAGCTTCATATTCATCTTCATTTACATCCTCATCTTCATCTTCATCCTCATCTTCATTTCATCTTCATCCTCATCTTCATCATCATCTTCATCTTCATCTTCATCTTCATCTTCATCTTCATCCTCATCTTCATCTTCATCTTCATCTTCATCTTCATTTCATCTTCATCTTCACTGCATCTTTGTCTTCATCTTTATATTTATCTTTATCTTCATCTTCACCTTCATCTTCATCTTCATCTTCATCCTCATTTTTATCTTCATTTTTATCTCCATCTTAATCTTTATTTTCAACTTCATCTGCATCTTCATCTACATCTTCATCTTCATCTTCTTCCTCATCTTCATCTTCATTTTCAGATCCATCCTCATCTTCATCTTCATCTTCATCTTCAACTTCATCTCAATCTTCATCTTCATCTTCATCTTCATCTTCATCCTCATCTCCATCTTCATCTTTATCTTGATCTTACACATAGTCTTCATGTTCATATTCATCTTCATCTTCATCTTCATCTTCATCTTCATCTTCATCTTCATCTTCATCTTCATCTCCATCTTCATCTTCATCTTCATATTCATCTTCATCTCCATCTTCATCTTCAACTTCATCCTCATCTTCATCTTCAACTTCATCATCATATTCATCTTCATCTTGATCTCCATCGTCATATCCATCTTCATCTTCATATTCATCTTCATCTTCATCTTCATCTTCATCTTCATCTCCATCTTCTTCTTCATCTTCATCTTCATCTTCATCTTCATCTTCATCTTCATCTTCATCTTCATCTTCATCTTCATCTTCATCTTCATCTGCATCTTCACATTCATCTTCATCTTCATTCTCAGCTTCATATTCATCTTCGTCATCATCCGTATCCTTATCTTCATCTTCATCTTTATCTTTATAATAATCTTCATCTTCATTTTCAACTTCTTCTTTATCTATGTCTTTAACTTCCCTTTTATCTCCATCTTCATCTGTATCTTTATCTTCATATATATTTTCATCTTTATCTTCATCTTCATATCCATCCTCATCTTTATCATTATCTTTATCTTTATCTTTATCTTTATCTTTAGCTGTATCTTTATCTTTATCTTCATCTTCGTCTTCATCTTCATCTTCAATTTCATCTCAATCTTCATCTAGATCTTCATCTTCATCCTCATCCCCATCTTCATCTTCATCTTGCTCTTAAACCTTGTCTTCATCTTCATCTACATCTTCATCTTCATCTTCATCATCACCTTCATCTCCATTATCATCTTCATCGTAAAATTCATCCTCATGTTCATCTTCAACTTCAACTTCATCTTCACCTTCTTCCTTATCTTCATCTTTATCCTAATTTATATTTACTTCTTTGTCTTCACCTTCATCTTCATCTTCATCTTCTTCTTGATATACATCTTCATCTTCATCTTCATCTTCATCGTCATCTTCATCTTCATCTTCATCTTTATCTTTATCTTCAGCTTCATTTTCATCTTCATCTTCGTCTTCGTCTTCATCTTAATCTTTATCTTCATCTTCAACTTCATCGCCATCTTCATCTTCATATTCATGTTCATATTAATCTTCGTCTTCGTCTTCATCTTCAGCTTGATCTTCATCTTCATCCTTATCTTTATCTTTATATTTATCTTCATCGTCATCTTCAGGTTCGTCTTCACCTTCATATTCATCTACATCCTCATGTTCACCTTCATCTTAATCTTCATTCCGTCTTCATACTCATCTTCAGCTTCATTTTTATCTTCATTTTCATCTTCATCTTCATCTTCACCTTCATCTTAATCTTCGCCTTCATCTTCATTTTCATCTATGTTGTATTATAAGCCGGACGGCTATCCTATATTGAAAAGAACTGTATTCAGTAATATTCACCTAGTGATTGTATAGCGTCTAGGTAACGCATATAGGTTAGGCGATTGGGCCTGAGTATGACTTTTTCTTAATTTTGAGAAGAAAGGAGAACACTCCGAATTAACGTCTCAAGAAGAAGTGGTTTATTTCCAAATTGACTTATCCTATTTATACAAATTTCTCAAAGTCTTACTTACAAATACATATTCGATTTTTTAGCATACTTCAAACATATTTTGTTTACTCTAGCAAAAATATTTTCACATACAATTTCTTATTCTAAATATTCTATATCAAAAATCTATACAAAAAAAAATCCACATTCTCAATACAAATTCTATGCGTTGCATTTCCCGTAATGAATGCATTATTCCCAAAAAAAAACATTAACTCTAAATGCATTCATTTTCTATACGTTAATTTCCTATAAGAAAAAAAAAGGAAACAAGACATTGCATTCATATGAGAAGTTCCGCATATGAGCAATGTCAAGTACATAGACAAAAGAGTTCAAGGTAATTTGTTATTGTTTATCATGTGGCGCATGCCTTTACACTTTCACGTAATATGATACACGATTGTCTTCGCCCGTTGTATGTTTATATGTTGTACATATGAAACCATGTGTGTGCGGAATTGTCTGTACGTAAGAACATGGGTTCATATGGGTTTAACGGCGAAGATGCACATTAGTTGGGAATTGTTTTGAATTTTATGTTTAAAGTGTGAAATGCAAGAAAATCATTGTGATTATGTTTTCTATGTTTTTTTGTATTTATAAATGCATTTAGGTTTAAAGTGGGAAATGCGAGTAAATCATTGTGGTAATGTATTCAATATGTTTTTGTATTTATAAATGCATTACACCTCGGTCCTACAGGAAAAAAAATTTTTTTTTTTGTTGATATTACAAAATATTTATAAACGTTATTCTTAGGGTGTGTATGTTAATATATTTACATTTTCTATTTTGTTTTTTCTTACATTTGGGTAAAATATATGTATATATATATATATTTTTTTTTTTTTGTTTATGGGCTTATATCTGTTGGTTGTGGTTTCTTTTTTAATCTATTATTATGGACTAATATATTCTTGTTATTTTTGTTTATAAGGGTATTTACTCCTTGGTTTTCAATTACTTGAAATGGTCCTTCGTATGGACTGTCTAATTTGTTTGTTTTCTGTGTTTTGAGATATACCCAGTCACCAGGTATTATATTTAATGGGTTTATTTTAATGCTATTTGATTTGGCTCTTTTTGATTTTGATTCAATCAAGGTTTTATATGCGGTTTGTTGTGCATGATATAGTCGTGCTTTAAGTTCTGTTAGGTAGTTGTCATAATCGTAAACGGGTTTTGAACTGTCGTAGTCACTTGTCAAACTAGCTAATCTTCCGAAGACTAGTTCAAAAGGTGAATAATTTGTTTCGCTATGGGGTGTAGTGTTGTATGCGAAGGTGTAAAAGGGAATGTGGTTGTGCCATTCGTTGTCCTCACAGAAAGTTAGTAGGTATTCGTTTAATACTCTATGATTTCGTTCTAGTGAACATAATGTTACATGGTGGTATGGGGTTGATGTTTTATGTTCTATGTTCAAAGTTTTGCAAATGCTTTTGAATAGCTCGTTTACGTATTCAGTCCCTCTGTCGGTTTTAACTGTTTTAAAGTGACCGTATCTCAGGATTATGTTCTCGACTATTGTTTTTGCTACTACGTTGGCTTCTTTGGTAGGGATAGGTATGGCTTCTACAAATTTGGTTAGTTCGCATTGTGCTGTAAGTATATATCTGAACCCGTTAGAAATTCGCAATGGTCCGACTGTGTCAATGGCTATGATTTCGAATGGTGTAGATGGTGTATCGGTTATTGTTAGTTTTTCTTTAGTATGTAGTGTTATTTTGTTTTTATTGCAAGTGTTACATTGTTGTATTATAGTTTTAACCATTTTGTTCATATTTTTCCAGATGTACTTTTGTTTTAATTTTGCAATTGTCCTTTTTATGCCCGTGTGACCTCCGCACCTTGACTCGTGATATTCGCTGATCAATCTTATTTGATCGGCTTTTTGTTCAACGTGTCTCGGGGGATTATATAATATTATTTGTATTTTAGTTTGCCTATTTTTTATTATTTTTGCATGCTTTTTATTATACATATCGATTAGTTCGTTTTTATTTATATATTTGAAAATTTCATCATTTTTAGATAGCGCTATCTTCGTGATACTATTTATTGATAGTTCTTGTATCAGTTTCTCCAAAACCTGACCTAAGTCTAAGGATGGATTATCACTGTACTTCACGATTATCATATTTTTATTTTTTATTATCGTTGTAGTTGGCAAACTGTTATTATTATCATTTTTACTGAGCTCAAATTTTAGTATTGGCAAATTTCTGATGTCCGAAATTGAAGTACCTTCCCACATATTGAGTTGATCAGGCTCGATGTTGGAGGTAGTTGTTGCCTTGTGTGTGGTCACAGGGTTTGTTGGTTTATTAGTTTTGCTACGAGTTATAACGTTTATTGTTGTAGGTATCATTTCTTTTAAGTTATTAGAATTTATTTTTATACGCGAAAGTGCATCTGCATTAGTATTTATTTTGCCTTGTTTATACACGATATCGAAATCATAGTCCATTAGGTCTAAGCGAATTCTGGTTAATTTAGGGGAGGGGTTGCGATTTACAAATAAGGATACTAAGGGTCGGTGGTCTGTGACGACTGTAAATTTCTTTCCATACAGGTAGGGGCGAAAATGGTTTATTCCCCAATATATTGCAAGGAGTTCTTTTTCTACTACTGATTTATTGAGTTCATGTTTTGTTAGAGATCTGCTGGCGTAGGATATCGGTAGATCTTCTCCGATGGTGCCTTGTGATAGAACGGCTCCTAGGGCGTAATCAGATGCATCTGTTGTTAGTATAAATTCTTTCTCTAGGTCGGGGTATTGTAGAATTGGTGGGGAGGATATGGCGTTTTTTAGGGATTGGAAAGCTAGTTGGCATTTTTCGTTCCAGTCAAACTTTTTGTTCTTCTTGAGCAGGTCATTGAGAGGTTTTGCAATGGCTGCGAAATTTTGGACGAATCGTCTGTAGTAATTACAGAAGGCGACAAAACGTCTTACATCATCTGCGTTTTGTGGAGTTGGATAGTTGTTGACAGCTGCGCATTTTGTGGGATCGGCTGTTACGCCTTTGCTGGTGATTAGGTGTCCTAAGAAAACGACTTCGGATTGTACGAAATTACATTTTGAAGGGTTTAATTTGAGATTGTACCTACGGAGTCGTTCGAAAGTTCTTACGAGGTTTTGGTTGTGATGTTTTAAGGAACAACCAAAGACTATGATGTCGTCGACATATAGGAACGCGTTTGCATCTAATCCTGATAAAGCTATGGTTAACATGCGCTGAAAACTATTTGAGGATATTTTTAATCCGAAAGGCAATCTTTTGAATTGGTAATGTCCGTTGCTGGACGAAAATGTTGTCATGGGCCGTGATTCGTGGTCGAGTTCTATTTGATGGAATGAGCTCGTCATGTCGAGTGTAGAGAAGTATTTGGCTCTTCCTATGCGATCTAGTACATCGTCAAGACGAGTAAGGGGAAATTTGTCATTGACTAATTTTTTATTTAGTTGACGATAATCGACTACTAATCGCCATTTTTTTGTATCATCACTGGAATGTTTGGGGACTACTAACATTGGTGAATTGTATGGACTTGTAGATGGTTCTATCACATCTTTGTCAATCAGGTCTTTGACTTGGTTATTAATTTCGATAGTATGTGCATGAGGCATTCGATAATTTTTTATGTACACTGGAGTATTATTAATTGTATTCAGATGTTGCGTGTAAAAATTATTGCAGGTTAATTTTTCACCTTCTAAATGGAATATATCATGGTATTCTCTGCATATATTTTCTATTGTGGTTTTGGCCACCTCGTCTTTGGAGTTTATGTGTAGCAATTCTTTTAATTTGGGCCAACGATGATTTGCTTTTTTTTTGTTGCAGTGTAATACGTGGTACTTTGTTAGTGGTTTGATTTCTAATTGCAGGTTTTGTATAGTTTCTTCTTTGTCGGAAGTGTTGAGAATTCTAACGTGTTTGATGCCGTGTGCCGGGATAAGGGTGTTACTTATAAAAATGTTGCTGTCTTCCTTGTTATCGATGTTTATTGGGTGGATTATTTCCGAGCGGGGTGGTATCCTTATATTGTATATCTTAGTCTCTAGAGGTAGTGAAATTAGATTGTTATCATATTTGAAAGAAAATAGCAAAGTTTCGTAGTCTATATTTGCATAATACTTATGTAGGAAATCTCTTCCTATTATACCACTTGTTCGGAGGGGAAAGCTTTTTTCTACTATTTGGAATTTGTGTAGAATTTTGGTTTCGGGTAGGTTTATTTGTAGGTTTGCGATGCCAAGTGTTTGAATGCTCTGTTCGGTTATTCCCGACAACCGACAGGATTCATGATTATTGATGCTTATATAGTCGAATAAATTTTTGCAAATAGAAATATCTGCACCTGTGTCCACCAAGAATATGAGTTTTTGATTATGAATTTGTAGGACTATATGGTTTGATATGTCTTCATTGTAATTGGTTAGATTTATTTTGTATGTTTTGTTAGTATTCTCATTCCCCGATTGACCGGTTTTATTTACTGGTTGGTGTCTGGGGAGTTTTCGTTTCCCTGGTAATCCGCCAAGTATATTCTAGCATTGTTTCTTTGTCTTTGATTGTATTCTCTTGCTTGTCCGAAGTTTCGGTTGTCCCTGCTGTTCGTCGGCTTGTTGTTATCATTGTTGTTATATCTGTTATTACGTTGGTTATTGTTATATCTATGGTTTAATTGCCTATTGTTATATTGATAGCTATTTCTATTTCTAGATTCGTTATAATTATTCCCGTAGTTCATATTATGATTATTCCTATTGTAGTTTGTTCCGTTGTAATGAAGAATTTTGTTGTCTTTTGCTGTAGTTTCAGCTTGTTCAGCGATTTCTGTTGCCTCTCTGAATGTACGTACTCTGCTTGCTTCAATTGTTTGTACAATGTTTCTATTAGTAATTCCGTTCTTGAAAGTATTGAATGCGAGGGTGTCATTTGTTTGTTTCAGTATATCTCTATGTTGTTCACCTACTTGTTCAATTTGTACTAATGTTAGTTCTGCTATAAGGTTTTCTATCGTTTCTGCGAATTGGGATATGGAGTGCTGGTTTTGGGTGCAACTAGATAATTTTTGTACTATATTGCTAGAGGTATGTTTGGATTTATAAATGGAAGTAAGTTTAGCTTCAAGATCGGTTATAGTTTTTGGTGGTTCAATGGAGTTTAGTTTATTTCTGGCCGTTGATGATAGTTTCGTGTTTAGTACAAGTTGTAGAAAATCAGATTTCTGTTCAGCTGGAATTGATTTTTCGATGATTTTCACTACGGTTAGGAACCTGTGTAAATCACTAGGTTTGTCTAGAAACTCAGTTATGGACTTTAAGCCACTGAAAATGTCCGTAGTTGCCATTGTTTCTGTTGTCTCTATGTTCTCTCGTTTGTCGGATATGAGTTTAATAATATTTTGATAATAAGTCTTGAATTTTTTCTTAGGTTCTAGTTTGTCTTGTTCACTTAAATGTTTGATTTCAATTTCAAAAAGAGTTTTTAATGTATCTAATTTTAGAAGAGTATTCAGCAGATAAGTTTCGCTGTAAGATCGGTTAGGGTTCTTTTTGAGATTTTCGAAAATTTTTATTAATGTGGACAACTGGGTACTCTTAAACATTGTTTGTTTTGTTAACCTCTTTTACTATGGTTTTCTTAATGAATCGTTTGGCCAACAGATATAGCTCAAAAAGCAAAAACATGACAATTATGACAATAATAATGTATGTAGCAAGTTGGTTTGCAGAGTACTGATTCGATGCGTTTGAAGCTTGATTTGCAAGGACTATAGTCACTTTTATGTTGGAATCTGCGATACCCATTATATCAAGTTAAAATTCGAATTTGTAAAAGGAAATGATTTTAATGTTTTGTAAGTTTTCGAGACTGAATGTGTTTTTATTATTGTAGGATTTGAAATTACGTTATATTTTGTTGAATTTGGAAATTACATTATTGTGGAATTTGGAAATTACAAGAAATTTTTATGTTTTCCTAAGTGTTTTGATCTGCTTCCTTATTTGTGCTTTTTCTGTCTTGTTGCCAGTGGTGTGGTATTGTACGTATAATTCAGCAATTGCTTTGCGTCGTTTGAATGCATTTCCGCCGCGTTTCTTCTTTGGTTTTTCTTCGATGTGTTGCACTGGTTCTCGTGTAAGTTTGCCTTGCCGTTTCCAGTATTTCTCGATAGATAATGGTTGTGGTCCTGGTTTTATCAGTTTTTCTGTTGGAACTTTTGTGTTGCTAGTATCGTAAGTATTTTTACTTTTGGCCGCACTTGGGTGGTGTGCTGGTATATTCGTCTGTACAGGTCCAGGAACGTATTCCTCTTCTTTGGCTCTGGTCGGGCTAAAAGCTTCCCATATCATTAAAAATCCGTCGAAGTCCATTTGTATCTGTTGCACTAGAAGAAAGTGGCAGGATCGCCATGTTGTATTATAAGCCGGACGACTATCCTATATTAAAAAGAACTGTATTCAGTAATATTCACCTAGTGATTGTATAGCGTCTAGGTAACGCATATAGGTTAGGCGATTGGGCCTGAGTATGACTTTTTCTTAATTTGAGAAGAAAGGAGAACACTCCGGATTAACGTCTCAGGAAGAAGTGGTTTATTTCCAAATTGACTTATCCTATTTATACAAATTTCTCAAAGTCTTACTTACAAATACATATTCGATTTTTTAGCATACTTCAAACATATTTTGTTTACTCTAGCAAAAATATTTTCACATACAATTTCTTATTCTAAATATTCTATATCAAAAATCTATACAAAAAAAATCCACATTCTCAATACAAATTCTATGCGTTGCATTTCCCGTAATGAATGCATTATTCCCAAAAAAAAACATTAACTTTAAATGCATTCATTTTCTATACGTTAATTTCCTATAAGAAAAAAAAAGGAAACAAGACATTGCATTCATATGAGAAGTTCCGCATATGAGCAATGTCAAGTACATAGACAAAAGAGTTCAAGGTAATTTGTTATTGTTTATCATGTGGCGCATGCCTTTACACTTTCACGTAATATGATACACGATTGTCTTCGCCCGTTGTATGTTTATATGTTGTACATATGAAACCATGTGTGTGCGGAATCGTCTGTACGTAAGAACATGGGTTCATATGGGTTTAACGGCGAAGATGCACATTAGTTGGGAATTGTTTTGAATTTTATGTTTAAAGTGTGAAATGCAAGAAAATCATTGTGATTATGTTTTCTATGTTTTTTTGTATTTATAAATGCATTTAGGTTTAAAGTGGGAAATGCGAGTAAATCATTGTGGTAATATATTCAATATGTTTTTGTATTTATAAATGCATTACATCTTCATCTTCATCTTCATCCTCAAATCCATCTTCATCTTCATCTTGATCTTGATCTTTATCTTTATCTTCAGGTTTATCTTCATCTTCACCGTCCTTTTCATCTTCATCTTCATCTTGACCTTCATCTTCATCTTCATATTCATCTCCATCTTTGTCTTCGTCTTCATCTTCATCTTCAGCTTGATCTTCATCTCCATCCTCATCTTCATCTTCATCTTCATCTTCATCCTGATATTTATCTTTATTTTTATGTTTATCTTTATCTTCATCTAGATCTTCAGCATCATCTTCTTTCTCATCTTCATCTTCATATTCATCTTCATTCTCATCCTCATCTTCATCTTCATCTTCATCTCAATCTTCATCTTGATCTTCATCTTCCTCTTCATCTTCATCTTCATCTTCATCTTCATATTCAACGCCATCCTTATCTTCGTCGTCATCTTAATTTTCAGCTTAATCATCTTCATCTTCAACTTCATCCTGATATTTATCTTTATTTTTATGTTTATCTTTATCTTCATCTAGATCTTCAGCTTCATCTTTTTCCTCATCTTCATCTTCATATTCATCCTCATCCTCATCTTCATCTTCATCTTCATTTCATCTTCATCCTCATCTTCATCATCATCTTCATCTTCATCTTCATCTTCATCTTCATCTTCATCTTCATCTTCATCTTCATCTTCATCTTCATCTTCATCTTCATCTTCATGTTCATCTTCATCTTCATCTTCATCTTCATCTTCATCTTAATCTCAATCTTCATCTACATCTTCATCTTCATCTTCATCTTCATCTTCATCTTCATCTTCAACTTCATCTTCATCTTCATCTTCATCCTCATCATTATCTTCATCTACATCTCCATCTTCATCTCCATCTTCAGCTTCATCTTCATCTTCATGTTCATCTTCATCTACATCTTCATCTTTATCTTCATCTTCATCTTCATCCTCATCTTCATCTTCATCTGCATCTTCACATTCATCTTCATCTTCATCTCAACCATCATCTTGGTCTTCATCTTCATTCTCATCTCCATCTTCATCTTCATCTTGGTCTTAAACCTTATCTTTATCTTCATCTACATCTTCATCTTCATCTTTATTATCATCTTCATTATCATCTCCATCTTCATCTTCATCGTCATATTCATCTTCACCCTCAACTTCATCTTCATCTTCTTCTTCATCTTCTTCTTCATCTTCTTCTTCATCTTCGTCTTTATCCTAATTTATATTTACTTCTTTGTCTTCACCTTCATCTTCATCTTCATCTTGATATTCATCTTCATCTTCATCTTCATCTTCATCTTCATCTTCACCATCATCATCATCTTCATCTTCATCTTCATCTTCATATTCATCTTCATCTTCATCTCCATCTTCATCTTCATCTTCATCTTCATCTTCATCTTCGTCTTCATCTCCATCTTCAGCTTCATCTTCATCTTCTTCTTCACCTTCATCTTCATCTTCATCCTAATCTTCATCTTCATCTGAATCTTCATCTTCATCTTCATCTTCATATTCATGTTCATATCAATCTTCGTCTCCGTCTTCATCTTCAGCTTGATCTTCATCTTCATCTTCATCTTTATCGTTAGCTTTATATTTATGTTTATCTTCATCCTCATCTTCATCTTCATTTTCATCTTCATCTTCATCTTCATTTTCATCTTCACCTTCACCTTCACCTTCATCTTAATCTTCGTCTTCATTTTCATCTTCATCTTCATCCTCAAATCCATCTTCATATTCAACTTGTTCTTCATCTTTATCTTTATTTTTATCTTCATCTTCATCCTGATATTTATCTTTTTCTTTATGTTTATCTTCATCTTCATCTACATCTTCAGCTTCAGCTTCATCTTCTTCCTCATCTTCATCTTCATATTCATCTTCATTTTCATCCTCATCTTCATCTTCATTTCATCTTCATCCTCATCTTCATCATCATCTTCATTTTCATCTTCATCCTCATCTTCATCTTCATCTTCATCTCACTCTTCATCTTGATTTTCATCTTCATCCTCATCTCCATCTTCATCTTCATCTTTATGTGAAACCACATCTTCATCTTCATCTTCACCTTTATCTTCATTTTCAACTTCATCTTCATCTTCTTCTTCATCTCCATCTTCAGCTTGATCTTCATGTTCATCTTCATCTTCATCCTTATCCTTATCTTTATTTTTATGTTGATCTTCATCTTCATCTTCAGCTTAAGCTTCGTCTTCATCTTCATATTCAAACTCATCTTCATCCTCATCTTCATGTTCATCTTCATCGTCATTTCATCTTCATCCTCATCTTCATCTTCATTTTCACCCTCACCATCATCTTAATCTTCGTCTTCGTTTTCATTTTCATCGTCGTCTTCATCTTCATCTTCAAATCCATCTTTTTATCATCTTTATCTTCATCTTTATCTTTATCTTTATTTATATGTTTATCTTCATCTTCATCTTTTTTTTTTTTTTTTTTTTTTTTGTGGTAGGGAGGTGAAGGCATTTATGCCCACCGAGTCTGGCAGTGTGGGACTCCCATGGAGGATACCTTTGGACTACCCACTAAACACCTCCCCTGTCAATCTGAGAACCTAGCCTGGAACCGTTTGACACATTACTTCGGGCCAGGTCTCGTTTTGTTACGCCGTGGGGCGCCTTCAAGCTGGGGAGTCCCTTTCCTAGCGGAAGGGGAGGGGGGAAGAGGAATTGCCAGAAGAGCGATCCCCCAGCCCCAGCGCCTCCGGCTGCTGTGAGTCCCTTTTATATTTTAGGACTGCCCGAGCATAATGTGCCACCTGGTTCCATTTGTCAACCGATTCGAGCATCACCGCAACTATATTATCCGGGGTGAGCTCTCCCGTCTCCCTGTAGAGTTCCCTTCGCAGCCTGGCCCATTTCGTACACGCAAAAAATGTGTGACAGGCATTGTCCTCCTCTCCTGGGCAAAACCGACAATCGGGAGACCGTGACTTGCCGATCTTGTGCAGGTAAGACTGAAAACACGCGTGCCCGCTCAAAAGCTGGGTCAGATAGAAGTCAGTCTCACCATGCTTTCGATTTAGCCACGGTCTCACATCCGGGATGAGGCGCGCAGTCCACCTTCCCTTCGTGCAATTCCTCCAAGACTGCTGCCAATCGTTGAGCGAGCGTTGTCTCTCCTCGCGGACAACCATCTCCCTCGCATCCTCGTTTCGGCGCAGGTAAATAGCGCGGCGCTCTCTAGCAAGGAGGGCGACAGGTATCACGCCTGCAATCACTCTCACCGCCGAGTCGGAGACTGTTGGATACGAAGATGCAATTCTCAGTGCTCCTCTTCTCTGTACCTGTGCCAATCGTTTTCGGTATACCTCCTTGCTGAGAGCGTCGCCCCATACCTCTGCTCCGTACAGTAGCACTGACCCTACAGCACTCATCAAGAGGCGTCTTCTTGATGGGCTGGGTCCCCCTACGTTGGCCATAAGTCGACTCAGGGCCGATATTCCCGAAGCAGCCTTCTCAGCCGTTGCCCTGATTTGCTCAGAGAAACTCATCTTCGAGTCGATCAGTAGCCCCAGGTACTTCACCGCTGGCTTCGATTCGATCTGTATATCTCCAATACTGATCATCCTTACTCTAGGGATTCTCTTTTTTGTCAAGATGACCACTTCGGTTTTCTCCAGTGCTAAACTGAGCCCGCGAGTAGTCATCCAGTCCCTCACTCGGCGCATTAGCATACCTAGCCTAAGTTGCGCTTGTTCAACGGTGCGTCCGGCGACCAGAGCCGCAACATCATCCGCATAGCCGACCAAGCGCGACTCATCTGGCATCTCAAGTCTCAGTAGCCCGTCGTAAGACACGTTCCACAGGTCCGGACCAAGGATAGATCCCTGGGCAACACCCGATGTAACCGCCATCCTTCGTTGGCCCTGTGTCGTGTCGTAGAGCAGGCGTCGGTCCTTTAGGTAGTTCCTCAAAAGCCGCATTAGATATTCTGGAACTTGAAAAGAGTTTTCCAGCGTATCCAGAATATCCACCCATCTAGCGGAGTTGAAGGCATTCCTGACGTCGAGTGTCACCAACAGGACGATCCGTCGCTTGGTGCGACTATATGCCTCTGCCTTTTGGACCGCGTTCACCACCTCTGCAATCGCATCAATGGTAGAACGTCCTGCTCTAAAGCCGTACTGCCGAGGAGATAGGTCCCCAGCAGCACGAATCGCGTCAGTGAGTCTTCCCTTGATGAGTTTCTCTAGCACTTTCCCAGCCGTGTCTAGCATGCATAACGGGCGGTATGCAGACGGCGATTCGGGATTTCCCTTCCCCTTGCTGACCAGAACGAGCCTCGCCACCTTCCATCGTACCGGGAAAAGCCCGTCCCGTAGGCAAGCGTTGAATGTGCTGAGCAGCAAATCAGGACAATGGTGATAGACGAGCTGCATCTTCATCTTGAGCTTCAGTTTCGTCTTCATCTTCTTATTCATCTTCACCCTCATCCTCATCTTCATCTTCATCTTCATCTTCATCTTCATCTTCATCTTCATATTCATCTTCATCTTCATCTTCATCTTCATCTTCATCTTCATATTCATCTTCATCTTCATATTCATATTCATCTTCATCTACATCTCCAAGTCCATCTTCATCTTCATATTCATCTTCATCTTAAACATAGTCTTCATTTCATCTTCAGCTTGATCATCACCTTCATCTTCATCTTCATCCTTATCTTTATCTTTATTTATATGTTTATCTTCATCTTCATCTTGAGCTTCAGTTTCGTACTCATCTTCATATTCATCTTCACCCTCATCCTCATCTTCATCTTCATCTTCATCTTTATCTTCATTTCATCTTCATCTTCATCAACATCTTCAACTTCATCAACATCTTCATCTTCACATTCACCCTCATCTTAGTCTTCGCCTTCATCTTCATTTTCATCTTCATCTTCACCTTTATCTTTATCTTTATCTTCACCTTCACCTTCACCTTCATCCTCATCTTCATCTTCATTTTCATCGTCATCTTCATCTTCATCTTCATCTTCTTCTTCATCTTCATCTTCATCTTCATCTTCATCTTCATTTTCATCTTCATCTTTATCTTCACCTTCATCCTCATCTTCATCTTAATCTTCATTTACATCTTCATCGTCATCTTAATCTTCATTTCATCTTCATGTCCATCTTCATCTACATCTCCATATCCACCTACATCTTCATATTCATCTTCATCTTAATCTTCGTCTTCATCTTCAGCTTGATCATCATCTTCATCTTCATCCTTATCTTTATCTTTATTTATATGTTTATCTTCATCTTCATCTTCATCTTGAGCTTCAGTTTCGTCTTCATCTTCATATTCATCTTCACCTTCATCCTCATCTTCATCTTCATCTTCATTTCATCTTCATCTTCATCTTCGTCTTCATCTTCATCTTCATCTTCATCTTCACATTCACCTATATCTTAGTCTTCGTCTTCATCTTCATTTTCATCTCCATCTTCATCTTTACCTTTATCTTTATCTTTATCTTCATCCTCATCTTCATCTTCATCTTCATCGTCATCTTCATCTTCATCTTCTTCTTCTTCATCTTCATCTTCATCTTCATCTTAATATTCATCTCCATATATATCTTCCTCTTCATCTTCATCTTCAGCTTGATCTTCATCTTCATTTTCATCTCCATCTTCATCTTCATCTTCATCTTCATCTTCAACATAGTCTCCATCTTCATCTTCATCTGCATCTTCATCTTCATCTTCATATTCATCTCCATCTTTATCTTCGTCTTCATCTTCAGCTTGATTTTCATCTTAATCCTCATCTTCATCTTCATCCTGATATTTATCTTCACTTTTATAATTATCTTCATCTTCATCTTCAGCTTCAGCTTCAGCTTCATCTTCTTCCTCATCTTCAGCTTCATATTCATCTTCATTTTCATCCTCATCCTCATCTTCATCTTCATTCTCATCTTCATCTTCATCTTCATCCTCATCTTCATCATCATCTTCATCTTCATCTTCATCTTCATCTGCATCTGCGTCTTCATCTTCATATTCATCTTCGTCTTCATCTTTATCTTCCCCTTCATCTTCATCCTTATCTAGACCTTCATCTTCATCTTCATCTTCTTCTTTATCTCCTTCTTTATCTTCATCTTCATCTTTATCTTCATCTTTAACTTCATCTTTAGCTTCATCTTTATCTTCATCTTCATCTTCATTTTCATCCTCATCTTCATATTCATCTTCATCTTCATCTTCATCTTCATCTCAATCTTCATCTTCATATCAATCCTCATCTTCATCTTCATCCTCATCTTCACCTTCATCTTCATCTTCATCTTCATCTTCATCTCCATCTTCATCTCCATCCTCATCTTCATCTTCATATTCATCTAAATCTTAAACCTCATCTGCATCTTCATCTTAATCTGCATCTAAATCTTTATTTTCATCTACATCTTTGTCTTTATCTTCATCTTCATCTTCATCCTCATCTTCATCTTCATCTTCATCTTCATCTTCACATTCATCTTCATCTTCATTTTCATCTTTATCTTCATCTACATCTTTATCTTCATCTTCGTCTTCATCTGCATCCTTATCTTTATCTCTATCTTCATCTTCACCTTCACCTTCATCTTCATCATTATCTTTGTCATAATCTTCATCCTTAACTTCATCTTTATCTTTGTCTTTAACTTCATACTTATCTTCATCTTCATCTGCATCTATATCTTGACTTTTCTTTCATCTTCAGCTTCATCTACAGCTTCATATATATCCTGATCTTCATCTTCATCTTCATCCTTATCTTTATCTTTATCTTCTTCTACATCTTCACCTTCATCTTCATCTTCATTTTCATCTTCATCTTCATCTTCATCTTCATCTTCATCTTCATCTCAATCTTCATCTTCATCTTCATCTGCTTCTGCATCTTCCTCTTCATCTTCATCTTTATCTTCTTCTTTGTCTTCATCTTCATCTTCAGCTTCATCTTCATATTTATCTTCATCTTCATGCTCATCTTCAATCTCGTCTTTATCTTCATCTTCAATTTCATCTTAATCTTCGTCTTCATCTTCATCTTCATATCCGTCTTCAGCTTTCCTTAATCTTGATCTCTATCTTTATCTTCATCTCCACCTTCACTTCATCTTCATCTTCACTTTCATGCTCATCTTCATATTCATCTTCATCTTCATCTTCATCTCCATCTTCATCTTTATTTACATCTTCATCGGCATCTTCATCTTCATCTTCTTCTTTATCATTATCTTCATCTTTATCTTAATCTTCATCTTCATCTTCATCTTGATCTTCATAGTCATCTTCATCTTCATCTTCATCCTCATCTTCATCTTCATCTTCAACATAATCTCCATCTTCATCTTCATCTTCATCTTCATCTTCATCTTCATATTCATCTCCACCTTTATCTTCGTCTTCATCTTCAGCTTAATTTTCATCTTAATCCTCATCTTCATCTTCATCCTGATATTTATCTTCACTTTTATAATTATCTTCATCTTCATTTTCAGCTTCAGCTTCAGCTTCATCTTCTTCCTCATCTTCAGCTTCATCTCCATATATATCTTCCTCTTCATCTTCAGCTTGATCTTCATCTTCAATTTCATCTCCATCTTCATCTTCATCTTCATCTTCATCTTCAACATAATCTCCATCTTCATCTTCATCTTCATATTCATCTCCATCTTTATCTTCGACTTCATCTTCAGTTTGATTTTCATCTTAATCCTCATCTTCATCTTCATCCTGATATTTATCTTCACTTTTATAATTATCTTCATCTTCATCTTCAGCTTCAGCTTCAGCTTCATCTTCTTCCTCATCTTCAGCTTCATATTCATCTTCATTTTCATCCTCATCCTCATCTTTATCTTCATCTTCATCTTCATCTTCATCTTCATCTTCATCTTCATCTTCATCTTCATCTTCATCCTCATCTTCATCATCATCTTCATCTTCATCTTCATCTTCATCTTCATCTGCGTCTTCATCTCCATATTCATCTTCGTCTCCATCTTTATCTTCCTCTTCATCTTCATCCTTATCTAGACCTTCATCTTCATCTTTATCTTCTTCTTTATCTCCTTCTTTATCTTCATCTTCATCTTTATCTTCATCTTTAACTTCTTCTTTAGCGTCATCTTTATCTTCATCTTCATCTTCATTTTCATCCTCATCTTCATATTCATCTTCATCTTCATCTTCATCTTCATCTCAATCTTCATCTTCATATCAATCTTCATCTTCATCTTCATCCTCAGCTTCACCTTCATCTTCATCTTCATCTTCATCTTCATCTTCATCTCCATCTTCATCTCCATCCTCATCTTCATCTTCATATTCATCTAAATCTTAAACCTCATCTTCATCTTCATCTTAATCTTCATCTTCATCTGCATCTTTATTTTCATCTACATCTTCGTCTTTATCTTCATCTTCATCCTTCATCTTCATCTTCATCTTCACATTCATCTTCATCTGCATTTTCATCTTTATCTTCATCTACATCTTCATCTTCATCTTCGTCTTCATCTGCATCCTTATCTTTATCTCTATCTTCATCTTCACCTTCATCTTCATCATTACCTCTGTCATAATCTTCATCTTTATCTTCATCTTTATCTTTGTCTTTAACTTCATACTTATCTTCATCTTCATCTGCATCTATATCTTGACTATTTTCATCTTCAGCTTCATATATATCCTGATCTTCATCTTCATCTTCATCTTCATCTTCATCCTTATCTTTATCTTTATCTTCTTCTACATCTTCACCTTCATCTTCATCTTCATTTTCATCTTCATCTTCATCTTCATCTTCATCTTCATATTCATCTTCATCTTCGTCTTCATCTTCATCTTCATCTGCTTCTGCATCTTCATCTTCATCTTCATCTCTATCTTCTTCTTTGTCTTCATCTTCATCTTCAGCTTCATCTTCATATTTATCTTCATCTTCATGCTCATCTTCAATCTCGTCTTTATCTTCATCTTCAATTTCATCTTAATCTTCGTCTTCATCTTCATCTTCATATCCGTCTTCAGCTTTCCTTAATCTTTATCTCTATCTTTATCTTCATCCCCACCTTCACTTCATCTTCATCTTCATCTTCATTTTCATCCTCATCTTCATATTCATCTTCATCTTCATCTTCATCTCCATCTTCATCTTTATTTACATCTTCATCTGCATCTTCATCTTCATCTTCTTCTTTATCATTATCTTCGTCTTTATCTTAATCTTCATCTTCATCTTCATCTTGATCTTCATAGTCATCTTCATCTTCATCTCCATCCTCATCTTCATCTTCATCTTCATCTTCATCTTCATCTTTATCTTCATCTTCATCCATATCTTCATCTTCATCTTCAGCTTCATGTTCATCTTCATCTTCAGATTCATCTGCATCTTTATCTTCGTCTTCCTCTTCATCTTCAGCTTGATCTTCATCTTTGTCTTCATCTTTAACTTCATATTTAGCTTCATCTTTATCTTTATCTTCATCTTCATCTTTCACTTCATCTTTGTCTTCATATTTATCTTTATCTTATCTCCGTCTCCATCTTCCGCTTGATCTTCATCTTTATCTGTAACTTTAACCTAACCTTAATCTTCATCCTTATCTTCATCTTCATCTTCATCTCAAACTTCATCTTCATCTTAATCTCAATCTTCATCTTCATCCTCATCTCCACCTTCATCTTCATCTTCATATTCATATCCGTCTTTATCTTCGTCTTCATCTTCAGCTTGATCTTCATCTTAATCCTCATTTTCATCTTCATCCTGAAATTTATCTTTACTCTTATAATTATCTTCATCTTTATCTTCAGCTTCAGCTTCATCTTCTTCCTCATCTTCATCTTCATATTAATCTTCATTTTCATCCTCATCTCCATCTTCATCTGTACCGACATCTTCATTTCATCTTCATCCTCATCTTCGTCATCGTCTTCATCTTCATATTCATCTTAATCTGCATCTGCATCTTCATCTTTATACTCATCTTCATCTTAATCCTCCTCTTCATCTTCATCCTTATCTCCGCCCTCATCTTCATCTATATCTTCTCCTTTATCTCCTTCTTTATCCTCATCTTCATTTTCATCCTCATCTTCATATTCATCTTCATCTTCATCTTCATCTTCATCTCAATCTTCAACTTCATCTCAATCTTCATCTTAATCTTCATCTTCATCTTCATCTCCATCTTCATCTCCATCTTCATCTTCATCTTCATCTTCATCTTCATCTCCATCTTCGTCTTCATCTTCATCTTCATCTTCATCTCCATCTAAATCTTAAACCTCATCTTCATCTTCATATTAATCATCTTGATCTTCATCTTCATCTCCATCTTCATCTCCATCGTCATCTTCATCTTCATCTTCATCTCCATCTTCACCTCCATCTTCATCTTCATCTTCATCACAATCTCCATCTTCATCTCAATCTTCATCTTCATCCTCATCTTCACCTTCATCTTCATCTTTATTTTCGTCCACATCTTCATCTTTATCTTCATCCTCATCCTCAACTTCATCTTCATCTTCATCTTCACATTAATCCTCATCTTCATTTTCATCTTCATCTTCAACTTCGTCTTCATCTGCATCCTTATCTTTATCTCTACCTTCATCTTCACCTTCATCTTCATATTCATCTTTATCTTTATCATAATCTTCATCTTTATCTTTATCTTCATCAACATCTTCATCTTCTTCTTCATCTGCTTCTGCATCTTCATCTTCATCTTTATCTTCTTCTTTGTCTTCATCTTCAACTTCAGCTTCATCTTCATTTTCATCTTCATCTTCATGTTCATCTTCCCTCTCATCTTTATCTTCATCTTCTTTTTCATCTTAATCTTCGTCTTCATCTGCATCTTCATATCCGTCTTCAGCTTTCCTTAATCTTTATCTCTATCTTTCTCTTCATCTCCACCTTCATATTCATCTTCATGTTCATCTTCATTTTCATCCTCATCTTCATACTCATCTTCATCTTCAGCTTCGGCTGGATCTCCATCTTCATCTTCATCTTCATCCTCCTCCTTATCTTTATCTTTTTCTTTATTTTTATCTTATCTTCATCTGCATCTTCAGCTTTAGCTTCTTCTTCATCATCATCTTGATCTTCATCATCGTCTTCATCTTCATCTTTCTCTCCATCTTCATCTTCATCTTCATCTTCGTCAAAATCTTTATTTTCTTCTTTTTCTTCATCTTTATCTTCATTTTCATCTTCATCTTCATCTTCATCTTCATCTGAATCTTTATCTTCATCTTCATCTTCATCTTCATATTCATCTGCATCTTTATCATTGTCTTTATTTTTATGTTTATCTTCATGTTCATCTTCAGCTTCAGCTTCGTCTTCATCTTCATATTCATCTTCATCTTCATCTTCATTTTCATCCTTATCTTCATCTGCATCTTCATCCTCATCGTCATCTTCATCTTCATCTTCATCTTCACCTTCTTCTTTATCATTATCTTCATCTTTATCTTAATCTTCATCTTCATCTTCATCTTCATAGTCATCTTCATCTTCATCTTCATCTTCATCTTCATCTTCATCCTCATCTTCATCTTCATCTTCATCTTCATCTTCATCTTTATCTTCATCTTCATCTTTATCTTCATCTTCATCTTCATCTTCAGCTTCATGTTGATCTTCATCTTCATCTTCATATTCATCTGCATCTTTATCTTCGTCTTCCTCTTCATCTTCAGCTTGATCTTCATGTTTGTCTTCATCTTTAACTTCATATTTAGCTTCATCTTTATCTTTATCTTCATCTTCATCTTTCACTTCATCTTTGTCTTCATCTTAATCTTCATCTTATCTCCGTCTCCATCTTCCGCTTGATCTTCATCTTTATCTGTATCTTTAACCTACACTTCATCTTCATCCTTATCTTCATCTTCATCTCAAACTTCATCTTCATCTTCATCTCAATCTTCATCTTCATCCTCATCTCCACCTTCATCTTCATCTTCATATTCATCTCCATCTTTATGTTCGTCTTCATCTTCAGCTTGATCTTCATCTTAATCCTCATCTTCATCTTCATCCTGAAATTTATCTTCACTCTTATAATTGCCTTCATCTTCATCTTCATCTTCAGCTTCAGCTTCATCTTCTTCCTCATCTTCATCTTCATATTAATCTCCATTTTCATCCTCATCTCCATCTTCATCTTTACCTTCATCTTCATTTCATCTTCATCCTCATCTTCGTCATCATCTTCATCTTCATCTTCATATTCATCTTAATCTGCATCTGCAACTTCATCTTTATACTCATCTTCATCTTAATCTTCCTCTTCATCTTCATCCTTATCTCCGCCTTCATCTTTATCTTTGACTTCTTCTTTATCTCCTTCTTTATCCTCATCTTCATTTTCATCCTCATCTTCATATTCATCTTCATCTTCGTCTTCATCTCAATCTTCAACTTCATCTCAATCTTCATCTACATCTTCATCCTCATCTTCACCTTCATCTTCATCTTCATCTTGATCTTCATCTGCATCTAAATCTTAAACCTTATCTTCATCTTCATCTTAATCTTAATCTTCATCTTCATCTTGTTCTCTATCTTCATCTTCATCTTCATCTCCATCTTCGTCTCCATCTTCATCTTCATCTTCATCTCCATCTAAATCTTAAACCTCATCTTCATCTTCATATTAATCATCATCTTGATCTTCATCTTCATCTCCATCTTCATCTCCATCGTCATCTTCATCTTCGTCTTCATCTCCATCTTCACCTCCATCTTCATCTTCATCTTCATCTTCATCTTCATCACAATCTCCATCTTCATCTCAATCTTCATTTTCATCCTCATCTTCACCTTCATCTTCATCTTTATTTTCGTCTACATCTTCATCTTTATCTTCACCCTCATCCTCAACTTCAGCTTCATCTTCATCTTCACATTAATCTTCATCTTCATTTTCAACTTCGTCTTCATCTGCATCCTTATTTTTATCTCTACCTTCATCTTCACCTTCATCTTCATATTCATCATTATCTTTATCATAATCTTCATCTTTATCTTTAT
This sequence comes from Odontomyia ornata, assembly GCA_963969285.1. NCBI lineage: Eukaryota > Metazoa > Arthropoda > Insecta > Diptera > Stratiomyidae > Odontomyia > Odontomyia ornata. The sequence goes on along the minus strand of OZ017742.1, from coordinate 188,497,961 downwards.
CTTCATCAACATCTTCATCTTCATCTTCTTCTTCATCTGCTATTGCATCTTTATCTTCATCTTTATCTTCGTCTTTGTCTTCATCTTCAGCTTCATCTTCATTTTCATCTTCATCTTCATGTTCATCTTCCCTCTCTTCTTTATCTTCATGTTCTTTTTCATCTTCATCCTCGTCTTCATCTTCATCTTCATATCCGTCTTCAGCTTTCCTTAATCTTTACCTCTATCTTTCTCTTCATCTCCACCTTCATATTCATCTTCATGTTCATCTTCATTTTCATCCTCATCTTCATACTCATCTTCATCTTCAGCTTCGGCTGGATCTCCATCTTCATCTTCATCTTCATCCTCATCCTTATCTTTATCTTTATTTTTAATCTTATCTTCATCTGCATCTTCAGCTTTAGCTTCTTCTTCATCATCATCTTGATCTTCATCATCGTCTTCATCTTCATCTTTCTCTCCATCTTCATCTTCATCTTCATCTTCGTCATAATCTTTATTTTCATCTTTTTCTTCATCTTTATCTTCATCTTCATCTTCACCTTCATATTCATCTTCATCTTCATCTTCATCTTCATCTACTTCTTCATCTTCATCTACTTCTTCATCTTCATCTTCATCTTCATCTTTATCTTCATCTTCATCTTCATCTTCATCTGCATCTTCATCTTCATCTTCATCTTCATCTTCATCTTCATCTTCATCTCCATCTTCATCTTCATCTTCATCTTCATCTTCATCTTAATCTTCAACTTCATCTTCATCTTCATCTTCATCTCCATCTTCATCTTCATGTTCATCTTCATCTTAATCTTCGTCTTCATCTTCAGCTTGATCATCATCTTAATCTTCATCTTCATCCTTATCATTATCTTTATTTTTATGTTTATCTTCATGTTCATCTTCAGCTTCAGCTTCGTCTTCATCTTCATATTCATCTTCATCTTCGTCTTCATCTTCATCCTTATCTTCATCTGCATCTTCATCCTCATCGTCATCTTTATCTTCATCTTCATCTTCATCTTCATCTTCATCTTCATTTCATCTTCATCCTCATCTTCATCTTCATCTCCATCTTCATCTTAATCTTCATCTTCATCTTCATCTTCATAGTCATCTTCATCTTCATCTTCACCTTCATCTTAATCTTCGTCTTCATCTTCATTTTCATTTACATCTTCACCTGCATTTTCATCTTCTTCTTCTTCTTTATCTTTATCTTCATCTTTATTTTAATCTTCATCTTCATCTTCATCTTCATATTCATAGTTATCTTCATCTTCATCTTCATCTTCATCTCAATCTTCATCTTCATCCTCATCTCCACCTTCATCTTCATCTTCATCTTCATATTCATCTCCATCTTTATCTTCGTCTTCATCTTCAGCTTGATCTTCATCTTAATCCTCATCTTCATCTTCATCCTGAAATTTATCTTTACTCTTATAATTGCCTTCATCTTCATCTTCATCTTCAGCTTCAGCTTCATCTTCTTCCTCAACTTCATCTTCATATTAATCTTCATTTTCATCCTCATCTCCATCTTCATCTTTACCTTCATCTTCATTTCATCTTCATCCTCATCTTCGTCATCATCTTCATCTTCATCTTCATATTCATCTTACTCTGCATCTGCATCTTCATCTTTATACTCATCTTCATCTTAATCTTCCTCTTCATCTTCATCTTTATCTCCGCCTTCATCTTTATCTTTGACTTCTTCTTTATCTCCTTCTTTATCCTCATCTTCATTTTCATCCTCATCTTCATATTCATCTTCATCTTCATCTTCAGCTCAATCTTCAACTTCATCTCAATCTTCATCTTCATCTTCATCCTCATCTTCACCTTCATCTTCATCTTCATCTTCATCTTGATCTTCATCTGCATCTAAATCTTAAACCTTATCTTCATCTTCATCTTAATCTTAATCTTCATCTTCATCTCCATCTAAATCTTAAACCTCATCTTCATCTTCATATTAATCATCATCTTGATCTTCATCTTCATCTCCATCTTCATCTCCATCGTCATCTTCATCTTCATCTTCATCTCCATCTTCACCTCCATCTTCATCTTCACCTTCATCACAATCTCCATCTTCATCTCAATCTTCATTTTCATCCTCATCTTCACCTTCATCTTCATCTTTATTTTCGTCTACATCTTCATCTTTATCTTCATCCTCATCCTCAACTTCATCTTCATCTTCATTTTCAACTTTGTCTTCATCTGCATCCTTATTTTTATCTCTACCTTCATCTTCACCTTCATCTTCATATTCATCATTATCTTTATCATAATCTTCATCTTTATCTTTATCTTCATCAACATCTTCATCTTCATCTTCTTCTTCATCTGCTTTTGCATCTTCATCTTCATCTTTATCTTCTTCTTTGTCTTCATCTTCAGCTTCATCTTCATTTTCATCTTCATCTTCATGTTCATCTTCCCTCTCATCTTTATCTTCATCTTCTTTTTCATCTTCATTCTCGTCTTCATCTTCATCTTCGTATCCGTCTTCAGCTTTCCTTAATCTTTATCTCTATCTTTCTCTTCATCTCCACCTTCATATTCATCTTCATGTTCATCTTCATTTTCATCCTCATCTTCATACTCATCTTCATCTTCATCTTCGGCTGGATCTCCATCTTCATCTTCATCTTCATTCTCATCCTTATCTTTATCTTTATCTTTATTTTTAATCTTATCTTCATCTGCATCTTCAGCTTTAGCTTCTTCTTCATCATCATCTTGATCTTCATCATCGTCTTCATCTTCATCTTTCTCTCCATCTTCATCTTCATCTTCATCTTCGTCATAATCTTTATTTTCATCTTTTTCTTCATCTTTATCTTCATCTTCATCTTCATCTTCATCTTCATCTTCATCTTCATCTTCATCTTTATCTTCATCTTCATCTTCATCTTCATCTGCATCTTCATCTTCACCTTCATCTTCATCTTCATCTTCATCTTCATCTTCATCTTCATCTCCATCTTCATCTTCATCTTCATCTTCATCTTAATCTTCAACTTCATCTTCATCTTCATCTTCATCTCCATCTTCATCTTCATGTTCATCTTCATCCTAATCTTCGTCTTCATCTTCAGCTTGATCATCATCTTAATCTTCATCTTCATCCTTATCATTATCTTTATTTTTATGTTTATCTTCATGTTCATCTTCAGCTTCAGCTTCGTCTTCATCTTCATATTCATCTTCATCTTCATCTTCATCTTCATCTCCATCTTCGTCTTGATCTTCATCTTCATCTTCATGTTCATCTTCATCTTCATCTTCATCTCCATCTTCATCTTCATCTTCATCTTCATCTTAATCTTCAACTTCATCTTCATCTCCATCTTCATCTTCATATTCATCTTCATTCTAATCTTCGTCTTCATCTTCAGCTTGATCATCATCTTCATCTTCATCTTCATCCTTATCATTATCTTTATTTTTATGTTTATCTTCATGTTCATCTTCAGCTTCAGCTTCGTCTTCATCTTCATATTCATCTTCATCTTCATCTTCATCCTTATCTTCATCTGCATCTTCATCCTCATCGTCATCTTCATCTTCATCTTCATCTTCTTTATCATTATCTTCATCTTTATCTTAATCTTCATCTTCATCTTCATAGTCATCTTCATCCTCATCTTCATCTTCATCCTCATCTTCGTCATCATCTGCATCTTCATCTTCATATTCATCTTAATCTGCATCTGCATCTTCATCTTTATACTCATCTTCATCTTAATCTTCCTCTTCATCTTCATCCTTATCTCCGCCTTCATCTTCATCTTTATCTTCTTCTTTATCTCCTTCTTTATCCTCATCTTCATTTTCATCCTCATCTTCATATTCATCTTCATCTTCATCTTCATATCAATCTTTAACTTCATCTCAATCTTCATCTTCATCTTCATCCTCATCTTCACCTTCTTCTTCATCTTCATCTTCATCTTAATCTTCATCTGCATCTAGATCTTAAACCTTATCTTCATCCTCATCTTAATCTTCATCTTCATCTTCATCTCCACCTTCATCTCCATCTTCATACTCATCTTCATCTTCATCTCCATCTTCGTCTCCATCTTCATCTTCATCTTCATCTCCATCTAAATCTTAAACCTCATCTTCATCTTCATATTAATCATCATCTTGATCTTCATCTTCGTCTCCATCTTCATCTCCATCGTCATCTTCATCTTCATCTCCATCTTCACCTCCATCTTCATCTTCATCTTCATCGCAATCTCCATCTTCATCTCAATCTTCTTCTTCATCCTCATCTTCACCTTCATCTTCATCTTTATTTTCGTCTACGTCTTCATCTTTATCTTCATCCTCGTCCTCAACTTCATCTTCATCTTCATCTTCACATTAATCTTCATCTTCATTTTCATCTTCATCTTCAACTACGTCTTCATCTGCATCCTTATCTTTACCTCTACCTTCATCTTCACCTTCATCTTCATATTCATCATTATCTTTATCATAATCTTCATCTTTATCTTTATCTTCATCAACATCTTCATCTTCATGTTCATCTTCTTCTTCATCTGCTTCTGCATCTTCATCTTCATCTTTATCTTCTTCTTTGTCTGCATCTTCATCTTTAGCTTCATCTTCATTTTCATCTTCATCTTCATGTTCATCTTCCCTCTCATCTTTATCTTCATCTTCCTTTTCATCTTAATCTTCGTCTTCATCTTCATCTTCATATCCGTCTTCAGCTTTCCTTAATCTTTATCTCTATCTTTCTCTTCATCTCCACCTTCATATTCATCTTCATGTTCATCTTCATTTTCATCCTCAGCTTCATACTCATCTTCATCTTCAGCTTCATCTCCATCTTCATCTTCATCTTCACCTTAATATTCAGCTTCTTCTTCATCTTCATCTTCATCTTAATCTTCAACTTCATCTTCATCTTCATCTTCATCTCCATCTTCATATTCATCTTCATCTTAATCTGCGTCTTCATCTTCAGCTTGATCATCATCTTCATCTTCATCTTCATCCTTATCATTATCTTTATTTTTATGTTTATATTCATGTTCATCTTCAGCTTCAGCTTCAGCTTCGTCTTCATCTTCATATTCATCTTCATCTTCATCTTCATCCTTATCTTCATCTGCATCTTCGTCCTCATCGTCATCTTCATCTTCATCTTCATCTTCATCTTCAATTCATCTTCATCCTCATCTTCATCTTCATCTCCATCTTCATCTTCATCTTCATCTTCATCTTCATCTTCATCTTCATCTTCATCTTCACCTTCATCTTAATCTTCGTCTTCATCTCCATTTTCATTTACATCTTCACCTGCATCTTCATCTTCTTCTTCTTCTTTATCTTTATCTTTATGTTAATCTTCATCTTCATCTTCATCTTCATAGTTAACTTCGTCTTCATCGTCATCTTCATCTTCATCTTCATCTACATCTTCATCTTCACCTTCATCTTCATCTGTGTCTTCATCTTCATCTCCATCTTCATCTTTAGCTTCATGTTCATCTTCATCTTCATCTTCATATCCATCTCCATCTTTATCTTCGTCTTCCTCTTCACCTTCATCTTGATCTTCATCTTTAACTTCATCTTTAGCTTCATCTTTATCTTCATCTTCATCTTCATCTTCATCTTCATCTTTGACTTCATCTTTATCTTCATCTTTATCTTCATCTTTTCTTCGTTTTCATCTCCCGCTTTATCTTCATCTTTATCTGTATTTTTAACCTAACCTTCATCTTCATCCTCATCTTCATCTTCATCTCCATCTTCATCTCCATCTTCATCTTCATCTTCATCTTCACCTCCATCTTCATCTTCTTCTACATCTTCATCTTCATCTTCATCTTCATCTTCATCCTCATCATCATCGTCATCTACATCTCCATCTTCATCTCCATCTTCAGCTTCATCTTCATCTTCATCTTCATCATCATTTTCGTCTACATCTTCATCTTTATCTTCATCTTCATCTTCATCCTCATCTTCATCTTCATCTTCATCTTCACATTCATCTTCATATTCACTTTCATCTTCATTTTTCGTCTTCATCTGCATCCTTATCTTTATCTCTATCTTCATCTTCACCTTCATCTTCATCTTCATCATTATCTCTGTCATAATCTTCATCTTTATCTTCATCTTTATCTTCGTCTTTAACTTCATACCTATCTTCATCTTCATCTGCATCTATATCTTCACCTTTTTTTCATCGTCATCTTCATCTTCAGCTTCATATATATCCTCATCTTCATCTTCATCTTCATCTTTATCTTTATCTTCATCTACATCTTCATCTGCAACTTCATCTTCATCTTCATCTTCATCTTAATCTGCTTCTGCATCTTCATCTTCAGCTTCATCTTTATCTTCTTCTTTGTCTTCATCTTCATCTTCAGCTCCATCTTCATTTTCATCTTCAGCTTCATCTTCATGTTCATCTTCCCTCTCATCTTTATCTTCATCATCACTTTCATCTTAATCTTCGTCTTCATCTTCATCTTAATATCCGTCGTCATCTTTATCATAATCTTTATCTGTATCTTTATCTTCATCTCCACCTTCATTTTCATGTTCATCTTCATCTTACATTTCATCCTTATCTTTATCTTTATCTTTATTTTTATCTTTATCTTTAACTTATCTTTATCTTCATCTTCAGCTTCAGCTTCTTCTTGATCTTCATCTTCATCATCGTCTTCATCTTCATCTTTCTCTGCATCTTCATCTTCATCTTCATCCTAATCTTTATTTTCTTCTTTGTCTTCATCTTTATCTTCATCTTCATCTTCATCTTCATCTTCATATTCATCTTCATCTTCATCTTCATCTTTATCTTTATCTTCATCTTCATCTTCATCTTCATCTTCAGCTTCATCTACATCTTCATTTTCATCTTCATCGTCATCTTTATCTTCATCTTCATCTTCATCTTCATCTTCATCTTCATCTCCATCTTCATCTTCATCTTCATCTTCATCTTAATCTTCTTCTTCATCTACATCTTCATCTTCATCTCCATCTTCATGTTCATCTTCATCTTAATCTTCGTCTTCATCTTCAGCTTGATCATCATCTTTATCTTCATCTTCCTCCTTATCATTATCTTAATTTTTATTTTTATCTTCATGTTCAACTTCAGTGTCAGCTTCGTCTTCATCTTCATATTCATCTTCATCTTCATCCTCATCTTCATCTGCATCTTCATCTCCATCGTCATCTTCATCTTCATTTTCATTTCATCTTCATCCTCATCTTCATCTTCATCTCCATCTTCATCTTCATCTTCATCTTCATTTTCATCTTCATCTTCATCTTCACCTTCATCTTAATCTTCGTCTTTATCTTCAGTTTCATTTGCCTCTTCATCTGCCTCTTCATCTTCTTCTTTATCTTTATCTTCATCTTTATCGTAATCTTCATCTTCAGTTTCAGCTTCATCTTCAAATTCATGTTCATCTTCATTCTCATCCATATATTTATCTTAATTGTAATGTTTATCTTCATCTTCAGCTTCAGCTTCATCTTCATCTTCATATTCATCTTCATCTTCATCCTCATCCTCATCTTCATATTCATCTTCATCTTCATCTTCATTTTCATCTTCATCTTCCTCTTCATTTCATCTTCATCCTCGTCTTCATCATCATCTCCATCTTCATCTTCATCTTCAACTTCATCTTCATCTTCATCTTCATCTTCAATTTCATCTTCATCTTCATCTTCAGCTTCATCTCATATTCATCTTAATACGCATCTTCATCTTCATCTTCTTCTTCATCTTCAACTCCATCTTCATCTTCATCTTTATCTTCTTCTTTATCTTCCACTTTATCTTCATCTCCATCTATATCTTCATCTTTATCTTCATCTTTGTCCTCATATTTTTCTTCATCTTTATCTTAATCTTATCTTCATCTTCATCTTCCGCTTTATCCTCTTTGTTGTCTGTATCTTCATCTTTATCTTCATCTTCATCCTCATCTTCATCTTCATCTTCTTCTTCATCTTCATCTTCATCTTCATCTTCCTCTCAATCTTCATCTTCATCTTCATCTTCATCCTCATCTTCATCTTCACCTTCATCTTCGTCTTCATCTACATCTTCATCTTCGCCTTCATCAAAATCTTAAACCTCATCTTTATCTTAATCTTCATCTTCATCTACAACTTCACCTTCATCTTCATCTTCTTCCTCATCTTCGTCTTCATCTTCATCTTCATCTTTATCTTCATCTTCATCTTGTTCTTCATCTTCGTCTTCAACTTCATCTTCATCTTCATCTTTATCTTCTTTTTGTCCATCTTCATCTTCATTTTCATCTTCATCTTCATCGTCATCTTTTCTCTCATCTTCATCTTTATCTTCTCTTTGTCTTCATGTTCATCTTCAGGTTCATCTTCATATTCATCTTCATCTTCTCTCTCATCTTCATCTTCATCTTCACCTTCATCTTAATCTTCGTCTTCATCTTCATTTGCATCTTCATTTTCATCTTCATCTTCACATTCATATCCATCTTCATCTTCGTCTTTATCTTAATCTTTATCTGTATCTTTATCTCCATCTTCATCATCATTTTCACCTTCATTTTAATCTTCATAATCATCTTCATCTTGATCTTCATCTTTATTTTCATCTTCAACTTCAGCTTGATCTTCATCTTCATCTTCACCTTCATCCTCATCTACATCTTCTTCTTCATATTCATCTTCATCTTTATCTACATCTTCTTCTTCATCTTCCTCTTCTCCTTCATCTTCATATTCATCTTCATCTTCACCTTAATCTTCATCTTCATCTTCGTCTTCATCTTCATCTTCATATTCATCCTCACCTTCATCTCCATCTTCATCTTCATCTTGATCTTCATCTTCATCTTCTTCTTCATCTTCATCTTCATCTTCATCTTCATCTCCATCTTCATCTTCGTCTTTATCTTCTTCTTTATCTTCTTCTTTGTCTGCATCTTTATCTTCGTCTCCATCTTCATCTTCATCTTTATCTTCATCTTTATCTTCCTCTTATTTTCATCTTCATCTTCCCCTTAATCTTCATCTTTATCTGTATCTTCAGCCTCATCTTCATTTTCATCTTCACCTTCGTCTTCATCTTCATCTTCATCTTTATCTTTATCTTCATCTTCATCTTCTTCATCTTCATCTTCATCTTCATCTTCATCATCATCTTCATCTTCATCTTCATCTTCATCTTCATCTTCATCTTCATCTTCATGTTCATCTTCATCTTCATCTTCATCTTCATCTTCATCTTCATCTTCTTCTTCAGCTTCATATTCATCTACATCTTCTTCTTCATCTTCATATCCATCTTCATCTTCATCTTAATCTTCATCTTCATCTTTATCTTCATCTTCATTTTCATCTTCATCTTCATCTTCATCTTCATCTTCATCTTCATCTTCATCTTCATCTTCATCTCCATCTTCAACTTCATCTCCATCTTCATCTTCATCTTTATCTCCTTCTTTATCTTCTTCTGTATCTTTTTCTTCATTTTTATCTTCATCTTTATCTTCATCTTTAACTTCATCGTTAGCTTCATCTTTATCTTCATCTTCATCTTCATCTTCATCTCCATCTTCATCTTCATCTTCATCTTCATCTTCATCTTCGTCTTCATCTTCTTCTTCATCTTCATCTTTATCTTCATCTTTATCTTCATCTTTAACTTCATCTTTAACTTCATCTTTATCTTCATCTTCATCTTTGTCTTCATCTTTATCTTCATCGTTATCTTCATCTTATCTTCATCTTCCTCTTAATCTTCATTTTTATCTGTATCTTCATCTTCATCTTCACCCTCATCTTCATCTTCATCTCCATCTTCCTCTTCAATTTCATTTTCACCTTCATTTTCATCTTCATCTTCATCTTCAACTTGATCCTCATCTTCATATTCAACGCCATCTTTTTCTTCGTCGTCATCTTTATCTTCAGCTTGATCTTGATCTTCATCCTCATCTTCATCTACATCCCTATATTTATCTTTATATTTATGTTCATCATCATCTTCATCTTCAGCTTCACTAGTTACAGCCAGAAATGGAGGTACTCAATTCGCGGCCAGCACACACAGTTTAAATGAAATTTATTCGCACCTCGAGCGGATCAAATTTAACGAGTCGACCAGAATGCACGTGCACTTATCCACGGCCTCGACTAGCCTGGCAGCGGTCTCATTATTCATAATCGGGATGTATCTTTCAATTAGGTTTATTAAGGGGCGTTGTCATACGAATGCAAGCAAAAGCACTCCTACAGAGGTGTCAAACCCCGGCATTGCTTTACAAATCCGTACTGAGGAGGCGAGCCAGCAGACTTCCCCGATACCACTAACTACTGAAAATTCTCAAAATTTCGTCATCTGCAAGGAGTTGCATATTTAGTGCACACGTCGAAACCACCTTCTTCTAACATTTTTCTTCTCTAATAATTTTTCAAAAAAATTATTATTAAAAATATGCAATTCATTTATGTAGCTGCAAGCAATTCCATAAGTAATTTAAAAAGCTATCGGAGCCATCCGAAAGAGTAATCGATATCCGCGCGACGTTAGAAAAGCTTCAATACAGAGCAAATTTGTCGTATAGATTTACATTAAGTTGATGTGAAAAGGGTGAAATGATCCAATTAAAGTTCAGCTAATACAAGTACTTACAAATCATTTAATACTAGGAAGAGTATTAAATGATTTTCTTTGGTCTGATCTTGAATTCTTTTCTTAGCTATATACTTTCATTCTTGAAAATAAGTATTACATCCTAAAGAGCGTGCTTGAAAGACGGATTATTTATAATTATTCGTTTAACTTTGACTTCCTAATGTGATCATTTTCAGCAATTTAAATCTATAACAAATGTGTTAAAACTTTTATTTATAATTCAGCAGTATTATTTCGGCTCATTATAAGTATATATATATATATATATATATATATATATATATATATATATATATATATATATATATATATATATATATATATATATATATATATATATATATATATAGATATATATATATATATATATAGATATATATATATATATATATATATATATATAGATATATATATATATATATGTATATATAGATATATATATATATATATATATATATATATATATATATATATATATATATATATATATATATGTGTATATATATATATATATATATATATGTATATATATATATATTTAGATATATATATATATATATATATATATATATATATATATATATATATATATATATATATATATATATATATATATATACGATATATAAATACATATACATTTATATTTCTTTATATATTTATTTATATATATATACGATATGTAAATACATATATATATATATATATATATATATATATATATATATATATATATACATATATATATATATATATATATATATATATATATATATATATATATATATATATATGTACATATATAAATAGATATATATGTATATATATATATATATATATATATATATATTATATATATATATATATATATATATATATATATATATATATATATATATATATATATATACATATAAACATATATGTATACATATATATGTATATATATATACATATATATATATATATATATATATATATATATATATATATATATATATATATATATATATATATATATTTATATATACATATAAACATATATGTATACATATATATGTATATATATATACATATATATATATATATATATATATATATATATATATATATATATATATATATATATATATATATATATTAGCATTAAAACTTACTGGATTAACTTTGTCCTGGCATAAATTTTCCTTCCGAGATATTCCAAAGACTGATTGTATCCGAACCCTGAAACATAAAAATTGTTTAATATTCAAAACATATTCATATACAACAAAACTTACCTCATTTAATCATTCTGATTCTTCTTGTTGACCCAAAACTTTAAAACAGCCAGTTTCCTGGAAAATAGAAATATTTTCAAAATAAACCGTTCAATTTTCGAACATGAAAAAATATCCCCCATGATAGAGGTGCACTGCACTGACATGAAATCACGTATTTCCGATTACTTTTCAATTTTATTAATTAAAACATTAGCTCCGATACACAAACTATTGCAAGCGCCTTTCAACTAACATAACAAACGATTTTCATTCTTTAGATTTCAACACAATTCTGGACGAATTCGGCAAAACTAAAATATTTACGCGAAATGTCTAGTTTATATGCACCCCGGACTTTAGAAAGCATAAAATTTTAACCAAAACACTATAAATCAGTTGAAAATGAACCTTTCATAAAAATTTGATGTCATTTCAACCCGCGCAAACAAAATTTATAACACAAAACGCTTGAAAACCTGCAGCAGAAGCCAGTTTCTTTCACATGTTTTCGGAATGCTACAACTGGCATAAAAACTATCGTACACGCGAAAACCTTTAAATGCATGCGTAACAAATACTTTTCGGCTACAAACGATCCGCGAAACATTGAAAATTATAATTTAATTCACAAAACTCACCAAAAATCTGGACGGAAGCGAAAAACACCACGTATAGTATTGCCGGACACATAATTTTCGTATTCACTACACTTCACTTACCTAAATAATGATGAATATTAGGTGTCGCTCCCACGTTGCTGCACCCATTTGCAGATGATTCACTACACTTTGTTATTGATCAGAAAAAAATTCACTTCACAAGCACTCTCTTTTAATAATTTAGTAAAATAATTGTCCAATTCACAATTTGATTACCGAATTGACAAATGACAGTTTCTCATCAGCTGCAAGATGATCTTCGAATTCAGGGGTGTACAATCAATTCGGAGCTGATCATTTCTATCGAAAACGTTTTAAATGTGGCGCACTTCGTATTTTGTATGTAAATTTTATGATAAATGAAGAAGTTTGTTGAAAGATTTTTGGAAACATATATCCAAATTATAAATGCTTGATGATTATTGGAAAGAAAACAGGAAATAAGACCATTTTTTTGTTATTTCGAAATTAAGTTCGAACTTTAGAGGCATTTGCACAATCATACTAAAGCTCATTCCCGAAAGCCAAAAAGCTTTCGAAAATTGGAGTATACGTATATGAAATGTTTGCTAGTATTAATCACTTTTTAAGAGACTTCAGCGATTTGTATGAAAATTGACAGCTCGCCGTCTCCAGTGTATATCTCTATGGCTGGAATCATAGAGATATACACTGGAGACGGCGAGCTTTCAATTTTCATACAAATCGCTGAAGTCTCTTAAAAAGTGATTAATACTAGCAAACATTTCATATACGTATACTCCAATTTTCGAAAGCTTTTTGGCTTTCGGGAATGAGCTTTAGTATGATTGTCCAAATGCCTCTAAAGTTCGAACTTAATTTCGAAATAACAAAAAATGGTCTTATTACCTGTTTTCTTTCCAATAATCATCAAGCATTTATAATTTGGATATATGTTTCCAAAAATCTTTCAACAAACTTCTTCATTTATCATAAAATTTACATACAAAATACGAAGTGCGCCACATTTAAAACGTTTTCGATAGAAATGATCAGCTCTGAATTGATTGTACACCCCTGAATTCGAAGATCATCTTGCAGCTGATGAGAAACTGTCATTTGTCAATTCGGTAATCAAATTGTGAATTGGACAATTATTTTACTAAATTATTAAAAGAGAGTGCTTGTGAAGTGAATTTTTTTCTGATCAATAACAAAGTGTAGTGAATCATCTGCAAATGGGTGCAGCAACGTGGGAGCGACACCTAATATTCATCATTATTTAGGTAAGTGAAGTGTAGTGAATACGAAAATTATGTGTCCGGCAATAATATACGTGGTGTTTTTCGCTTCCGTCCAGATTTTTGGTGAGTTTTGTGAATTAAATTATAATTTTCAATGTTTCGCGGATCGTTTGTAGCCGAAAAGTATTTGTTACGCATGCATTTAAAGGTTTTCGCGTGTACGATAGTTTTTATGCCAGTTGTAGCATTCCGAAAACATGTGAAAGAAACTGGCTTCTGCTGCAGGTTTTCAAGCGTTTTGTGTTATGAATTTTGTTTGCGCGGGTTGAAATGACATCAAATTTTTATGAAAGGTTCATTTTCAACTGATTTATAGTGTTTTGGTTAAAATTTTATGCTTTCTAAAGTCCGGGGTGCATATAAACTAGACATTCCGCGTAAATATTTTAGTTTTGCCGAATTCGTCCAGAATTGTGTTGAAATCTAAAGAATGAAAATCGTTTGTTATGTTAGTTGAAAGGCGCTTGCAATAGTTTGTGTATCGGAGCTAATGTTTTAATTAATAAAATTGAAAAGTAATCGGAAATACGTGATTTCATGTCAGTGCAGTGCACCTCTATCATGGGGGATATTTTTTCATGTTCGAAAATTGAACGGTTTATTTTGAAAATATTTCTATTTTCCAGGAAACTGGCTGTTTTAAAGTTTTGGGTCAACAAGAAGAATCAGAATGATTAAATGAGGTAAGTTTTGTTGTATATGAATATGTTTTGAATATTAAACAATTTTTATGTTTCAGGGTTCGGATACAATCAGTCTTTGGAATATCTCGGAAGGAAAATTTATGCCAGGACAAAGTTAATCCAGTAAGTTTTAATGCTAATATATATATATATATATATATATATATATATATATATATATATATATATATATATATAGATATATATATATATATATATTTATATATACATATATATGTATACATATATGTTTATATGTATATATAAATATATATATATATATATATATATATATATATATATATATATATATATATATATATATATATATATATATATATATCTATATATATATATATATATATATATATATATATATATATATATATATATATATATATATATATATATATCTATTTATATATGAACATATATATACATATATATATAAATAAATATATAAAGAAATATATATGTATATGTATTTATATATCGTATATATATATAAAGAAATATATATGTATATGTATTTATATATCGTTTATATATATATATATATATATATATATATATATATATATATATATATATCTATATATATATATATATATATATACATAAATATATATATATATATCGCCGTCTCCAGTGTATATCTCTATGGCTGGAATCATAGAGATATACACTGGAGACGGCGAGCTTTCAATTTTCATACAAATCGCTGAAGTCTCTTAAAAAGTGATTAATACTAGCAAACATTTCATATACGTATACTCCAATTTTCGAAAGCTTTTTGGCTTTCGGGAATGAGCTTTAGTATGATTGTCCAAATGCCTCTAAAGTTCGAACTTAATTTCGAAATAACAAAAAATGGTCTTATTACCTGTTTTCTTTCCAATAATCATCAAGCATTTATAATTTGGATATATGTTTCCAAAAATCTTTCAACAAACTTCTTCATTTATCATAAAATTTACATACAAAATACGAAGTGCGCCACATTTAAAACGTTTTCGATAGAAATGATCAGCTCTGAATTGATTGTACACCCCTGAATTCGAAGATCATCTTGCAGCTGATGAGAAACTGTCATTTGTCAATTCGGTAATCAAATTGTGAATTGGACAATTATTTTACTAAATTATTAAAAGAGAGTGCTTGTGAAGTGAATTTTTTTCTGATCAATAACAAAGTGTAGTGAATCATCTGCAAATGGGTGCAGCAACGTGGGAGCGACACCTAATATTCATCATTATTTAGGTAAGTGAAGTGTAGTGAATACGAAAATTATGTGTCCGGCAATAATATACGTGGTGTTTTTCGCTTCCGTCCAGATTTTTGGTGAGTTTTGTGAATTAAATTATAATTTTCAATGTTTCGCGGATCGTTTGTAGCCGAAAAGTATTTGTTACGCATGCATTTAAAGGTTTTCGCGTGTACGATAGTTTTTATGCCAGTTGTAGCATTCCGAAAACATGTGAAAGAAACTGGCTTCTGCTGCAGGTTTTCAAGCGTTTTGTGTTATGAATTTTGTTTGCGCGGGTTGAAATGACATCAAATTTTTATGAAAGGTTCATTTTCAACTGATTTATAGTGTTTTGGTTAAAATTTTATGCTTTCTAAAGTCCGGGGTGCATATAAACTAGACATTCCGCGTAAATATTTTAGTTTTGCCGAATTCGTCCAGAATTGTGTTGAAATCTAAAGAATGAAAATCGTTTGTTATGTTAGTTGAAAGGCGCTTGCAATAGTTTGTGTATCGGAGCTAATGTTTTAATTAATAAAATTGAAAAGTAATCGGAAATACGTGATTTCATGTCAGTGCAGTGCACCTCTATCATGGGGGATATTTTTTCATGTTCGAAAATTGAACGGTTTATTTTGAAAATATTTCTATTTTCCAGGAAACTGGCTGTTTTAAAGTTTTGGGTCAACAAGAAGAATCAGAATGATTAAATGAGGTAAGTTTTGTTGTATATGAATATGTTTTGAATATTAAACAATTTTTATGTTTCAGGGTTCGGATACAATCAGTCTTTGGAATATCTCGGAAGGAAAATTTATGCCAGGACAAAGTTAATCCAGTAAGTTTTAATGCTAATATATATATATATATATATATATATATATATATATATATATATATATATATATATATATATATATATATATATATATATATATATTTATATATACATATATATGTATACATATATGTTTATATGTATATATAAATATATATATATATATATATATATATATATATATATATATATATATATATATATATATATATATATATATATATATATATATATATATATATATATATCTATATATATATATATATATATATATATATATATATATATATATATATATATATATATCTATTTATATATGAACATATATATACATATATATATAAATAAATATATAAAGAAATATATATGTATATGTATTTATATATCGTATATATATATAAAGAAATATATATGTATATGTATTTATATATCGTTTATATATATTTATATATATATATATATATATATATATATCTATATATATATATATATATACATAAATATATATATATATATATATATATATATATATATATATATATATATATATATATATATATATATATATAAATATAAATATATATATATATATATATATATATAAATATATTTATATATATACACATATATATATATATATATATATATATATATATATATATATATATATATATATATCTATATATATACATATATATATATATATATATATATATATATATATATATATATATATATATATATATATATATATATCTATATCTATATATATATATATATATATATATATATATATATATATATATATATATATCTATATATATTTATATATATATATATATACCTATATATATATATATATATATATATATATATATATATATATATATATATATATATATATATATATATATACTTATAATGAGCCGAAATAATACTGCTGAATTATAAATAAAAGTTTTAACACATTTGTTATAGATTTAAATTGCTGAAAATGATCACATTAGGAAGTCAAAGTTAAACGAATAATTATAAATAATCCGTCTTTCAAGCACGCTCTTAAGGATGTAATACTTATTTTCAAGAATGAAAGTATATAGCTAAGAAAAGAATTCAAGATCAGACCAAAGAAAATCATTTAATACTCTTCCTAGTATTAAATGATTTGTAAGTACTTGTATTAGCTGAACTTTAATTGGATCATTTCACCCTTTTCACATCAACTTAATGTAAATCTATACGACAAATTTGCTCTGTATTGAAGCTTTTCTAACGTCGCGCGGATATCGATTACTCTTTCGGATGGCTCCGATAGCTTTTTAAATTACTTATGGAATTGCTTGCAGCTACATAAATGAATTGCATATTTTTAATAATAATTTTTTTGAAAAATTATTAGAGAAGAAAAATGTTAGAAGAAGGTGGTTTCGACGTGTGCACTAAATATGCAACTCATTTATGTAGCTGCAAGCAATTCCATAAGTAATTTAAAAAGCTATCGGAGCCATCCGAAAGAGTGATCGATATCCGCGCGACGTTAGAAAAGCTTCAATACAGAGCAAATTTGTCGTATAGATTTACATTAAGTTGATGTGAAAAGGGTGAAATGATCCAATAAAAGTTTAGCTAATTATACGACATGCATGTACTGGTGTAACTTGTATAACATTGTGACTTTCAAAACCGTTTTCATTTCAAACATAATGAGGAGTGGATGCATCCAAATATTAAATAAATTCCCCATTCGTGATAATTAAATTAAACCAACCTGCCTATTCTATGAAAATAGTGCCCACTTTGCATTAGCTACAATAATATGTCTGCAAGTTTATGCATATTATATATCTACTTTTCAAACCATATTTTTAACAAAGTAAAATTGATTGTTTCCAAATGTAATTACAGTCAATTACTGTAGGCACGTTAATTTAATGTGATTATGACTCCTGGGGCCTAAAGCAAGGGAATTTATTTAAAATTTGTATGTCTTCACTTGTTTAATAGACAATTAATTTTATAGAATAAACTGAAGGGCATGCACGCCAAAGCGATAGCATTACAATTAGCTTTATGAAAGTAGTATCGTACTTTGCGTTCGAATGCCAATTGTGTAGGATATGTTTCGGCACTTGATTTTTGCGGAGATCAAGTAAACATAATTATTGAATGTATATATTTAGATATATAAATATATATATATATATATATATATATATATATATATATATATATATATATATGTATATATATATATATATATATATATATATATATATATATATATATATATATATATATATATATTTATATATATATATATATATAAATATATATATACATATTTAGTAATAGTATATACACATTTATATATATATATATATATATATATATATATATATATATATATATATATATATATATAGTAAGTATATATATATATCTATATATATATATATACATATATATATATATATATATATATATATATATATATATATATATATATATATATATATATATATATATATATTTATATATATATATATATATTTATATATATCCATATATACACAATTTTTGTAATAATTTTATGTTCTTAAACACGCTATAACTTTGTGAAATGTTAAAGACGGTTTTAATGAAGTATATTTTCATTTATTCGTCCATAAAATCTAGTATTATTCAGCATTGATACACCTCAATACAATAGCTTTATGTAATCGCTGAGGATTAGGGCTATTGGCGATACCTCGTTAAAAAAACGTGTGACGCAACTACCTCTTGGGTCACATGGAAATGTTGCACATTACAAAATTCACCGTGTCATAAATTATAAATGGATATATATATATATATATATATATATATATACACATAGATATATATATATATATATATATATATATATATATATATATATATATATATATATATATATTACCCCACAGATAAGATGTGAAAATAATAAAATTATTCGCAAGAAAATCCCACCAGAATATTATATATTGGCACATAGAATAATTTTCTGACTATCTTTGTGTAGTAGGAAATTAATTTGCAAGCGCTGTATTCTCATAAACTTTATCTCCAAGAATATGATAAACCTCGTCATATGATGAAGGGCTAATTTTTGCCCCCAATTTCGAAATTATCGAACCTATGCGTCTGATTACAATAGCAAAGGTAAAAGCTTGTGGCTTCATTAATTTTGTCTTTCGCCGTCTCCTGTATGTACCTCTATGGCTGGAATAATAACGAAGCTAATCGAGTGATTAGCGTTGACATCGTATCAACCGTACGAGTATGGGCGAATAGAATGCCATCAAGCTCAACTTTCTATCCCTATGAAAATACCCACACATTTCATCCCATTAAAAACTAATTAATTACGTTCCACCTTCATACTAACAAAAATTCCCACTAACCTATTGGCACAATAATTAAGATGGAGAACAATAAGAAAGTTTAATTTAATAAAATAAGAAAAATATCAGTAATATTAAGAATAGTAAGAAACAATTGAGCAATGAAAAACTGAACATACACAAATAAAGAGAAGAACAAGAATGTAGAGTAAAAAAAAAAAAATAATAGGAATAAGTATAATGATAATCAAATGTAAAATTAAAAGAAAAAATGCCAAATATAAGTAGAAATAAATATAAAGACAAAAAAGTGTTAATCAAATATAAAAAAAAGAAAAAATGCCAAATATGAGTAGAAATAAAGACAAAAAAAAAAGCACAAAGAAAAAGTAAAGGAAAAAATAAAAAGTGCCATTTCACCTGCACCACTAACATTAAACCCCAACTTATGCTAACCGTTTATAATTTACTAACATCTGTACTACAGACTAATAATGCACAAATTTGTATGAAATGTATGCCTTTGATTAAAAGAAAAATCGGCATTAAATATGCATGTTAAAAGAAAATGTACTGTATTATTAAGTAAGGCCGATTATATACCTTTTGCAAAGAAAATTGAATACCGGTGTTATCCAAATGTAAAAAATAATAGTTTAACCTCAAGAGAAAATGATTTAAGACCGGAAAATTGTATTTAGCCTACAGTTCAACATCTGTGTCAAACGAAACATTAACTTATGGTACCCAAGGGAATATTAAAATATGATTATATTAATTTAAGATTAAATCAAACAAAATATGGCAACGAATCAAACCTCAAATTATATTTTAATTGTAGCAATTCATGCAACATTGACCTGTAATGCATAATAATTAGTATGAACATTAAGTTATGGTACCAAACGAAATATTATTATATTAATTTATGATTGAATGGAACAAAAAATTGTATAGAATTAAACCAAATATTGATTTACAAATTTTTAAATGTGGAAATTTACTATTACACGAAATTAAGCGATGGAATTACGTAGCACCCAGTAAATTACGCAGAACAATCAACAATAAGCAGCAGTAGCAGATACACTAAGTAATTTGCATCATGGGAACAGGACAACGATTTATTGTACTCTCCAAGTACACTAAATCCCATTTTCAACCCCCGGAAGAAATGTTACGAGCGATATACAATAAGCCAACCAAGCACACACCTCCATTGTCGTCGAATCATATACCTGACGACAAATGAGCTAGCGAAAAGACTTTGCAGAGCGTTTTACATAAGCAATCACAAATGCTACAAGCGATCTACGACGATGTACATATACGTTCGCGCTCCGCCAACCAAGTAGATAACACCATGGTCGTCGAATCATACTTGTATACCGGATGACCAATGAAGAAGCGAAAAGACTTCACAAATCGCTTTACATAAGTGATTGAATCGACGAAGACGCACACGTTAAGCTTTGGAGAACGCTACCAGCGGGGTAAAGCTGGAGAGAGAGCCGAAAGAAAAGCTTTAAGGAAAAAATCTCCCTCACTCACCAATTCGCCGCAAAAGCTTCACTATCCAAACAAGTGAGACGGAGCGGGGAGGAAAGAGCTTTTCTAAATTGAGAGCAACACGTTTCGGTTACTCAGCATTTTAAGAGTGAATCGAGGTCGAAAGCTTGCTGGAGAACCATTTAAAACCAGCCGAACGAGCCAGTAGCAGTGAGTATGGTACGATACTACCATCGTGTCCGAGTGAGCAGTGATAGCGAATTCAGTTTCCAACAAGTAATCAGATCGAGTCACCAGGGCAGTAGTGCGTGTTGCAGTTGTTGTAAAGCTGTTGTAGTGGTTCCTGTCCTGAAATTAGTTAGATGGAGAGGTGTTGGCTCAAGCCGCGAACCTCCTTCGGCTTGATTGCGTATTACGCTGTGTAGCCACCATCAGCTAATCCTTTCCTACTTTTTCCAGACATCTTCGCAAGGGAAAGCTGCGGCCAGCCGCACGAGGGATTCGTGCCCAGCAAGCCCCTTGGAGTGGATCAGGAGGCTGGCCTGCGACAGCGTCCCAACGAGGCCCCCGCTCGCCAGCGTGTGCGTCCCAGTTTACCGAGTGGTAGCCAGAGCGGCATCAACGCGAAGCCCAGGTGCACGTCACCATAGGACACCCCGAGGAGCCTGGAAGAAGCACTCCGGGAAAACCCCAAAGCAGGTCCTCGACCCATCTCCCGTGAGGAGTACCTTGCCAGGTTGAAGGCACCGCTTGACACCTTTGTCCACGAGAATAAGCCCGAGCGACGGCGTGGAGGACGTCGGGAGCAGTTGAGGCAGCAGCTCTACGAGTATAGGCGGCTAGCGCGCAAATCGGTCACCGAAGCAGAGAGGACCAACTTCCAACGGAAGGTTTCGGAGCTGCGGTGTCAAATCAAGACCGAAATCAAGGATCGCTCGCGTACGGCCAAACGAACTAGAACATATGTAATTGAAAAGGCTAAAATAAACAACAATTAACTTATAACCAGGTGTTTCTTTTGGACGATTTCAAGGGTTTGAGCTACAAAGGTAAGCTACAGGTTGCCTGGTTGGAAAGTGTCTGCAAGATAAAATCAGGACACCCCGGAAGAGGCCGGGTGGTTCCTGAGGGTTACACTACACAATTAACATCACCTTCATCGTCGAATCATATACCTGACGACAAATGAGCAAGCGAAAAGACTTCGCAGAGCGTTTTACATAAGCAATCACAAATGCTACAAGCGATCTACGACGATGTACATATACGTTCGCGCTCCGCCAACCAAGTAGATAACACCATGGTCGTCGAATCATACTTGTATACCGGATGACCAATGAAGAAGCGAAAAGACTTCACAAATCGCTTTACATAAGTGATTGAATCGACGAAGACGCACACGTTAAGCTTTGGAGAACGCTACCAGCGGGGTAAAGCTGGAGAGAGAGCCGAAAGAAAAGCTTTAAGGAAAAAATCTCCCTCACTATCCAATTCGCCGCAAAAGCTTCACTATCTAAACAAGTGAGACGGAGCGGGGAGGAAAGAGCTTTTCTAAATTGAGAGCAACACGTTTCGGTTACTCAGCATTTTAAGAGTGAATCGAGGTCGAAAGCTTGCTGGAGAACCATTTAAAACCAGCCGAACGAGCCAGTAGCAGTGAGTATGGTACGATACTACCATCGTGTCCGAGTGAGCAGTGATAGCGAATTCAGTTTCCAACAAGTAATCAGATCGAGTCACCAGGGCAGTAGTGCGTGTTGCAGTTGTTGTAAAGCTGTTGTAGTGGTTCCTGTCCTGAAATTAGTTAGATGGAGAGGTGTTGGCTCAAGCCGCGAACCTCCTTCGGCTTGATTGCGTATTACGCTGTGTAGCCACCATCAGCTAATCCTTTCCTACTTTTTCCAGACATCTTCGCAAGGGAAAGCTGCGGCCAGCCGCACGAGGGATTCGTGCCCAGCAAGCCCCTTGGAGTGGATCAGGAGGCTGGCCTGCGACAGCGTCCCAACGAGGCCCCCGCTCGCCAGCGTGTGCGTCCCAGTTTACCGAGTGGTAGCCAGAGCGGCATCAACGCGAAGCCCAGGTGCACGTCACCATAGGACACCCCGAGGAGCCTGGAAGAAGCACTCCGGGAAAACCCCAAAGCAGGTCCTCGACCCATCTCCCGTGAGGAGTACCTTGCCAGGTTGAAGGCACCGCTTGACACCTTTGTCCACGAGAATAAGCCCGAGCGATGGCGTGGAGGACGTCGGGAGCAGTTGAGGCAGCAGCTCTACGAGTATAGGCGGCTAGCGCGCAAATCGGTCCCCGAAGCAGAGAGGACCAACTTCCAACGGAAGGTTTCGGAGCTGCGGTGTCAAATCAAGACCGAAATCAAGGATCGCTCGCGTACGGCCAAACGAACTAGAACATATGTAATTAAAAAGGCTAAAATAAACAACAATTAACTTATAACCAGGTGTTTCTTTTGGACGATTTCAAGGGTTTGAGCTACAAAGGTAAGCTACAGGTTGCCTGGTTGGAAAGTGTCTGCAAGATAAAATCAGGACACCCCGGAAGAGGCCGGGTGGTTCCTGAGGGTTACACTACACACTTAACATCACCTTCATCTTCATCCTCATCTTCATCTGCATCAATATCTTCATCTTTATCTTCATCTTAATCTTCATTTTCATCTTCATCTTCATCTTCATCTTTATCTTCATCTTCTTCTTCATCTTCATCTTCATCTTCATCCTCATCTTCATCTTCATATTCATCTCCATCTTCATCTTCATCTTCATCTTCATCTTCATTTTCATCTTCATCTTCATCTGCATCTTCATCTTCATCTTCATTTTCATCTTCATGTTCATGTTCATCTTCATCTTTATCTTCATCTTTACCTTCATCTTTATCTTCATCTTCTTCTTCATCTCTATCTTCACCTTCATCTTCACCTTCATCTTTATCTTAAATTTTATCTCCATCTTCACCTTCGTCTTTATCTTCATCCTCACTTGCATCTTCATCTTCATCTTCATCTTCATCTACATCTTCATCTTCATCTTCATCTTCAACTTTTTCATCTTCATGTCCATGTTCATCTTCATCTTCACCTTAATCTTCATCTTCATCAGCATCCAAATCTTCATTTACATCTTCATGTATATCTTCATCTATATCTTCATCTTCATCTTCATCTATGTCTTCATCATTTATATCTTTATCTTCACATTCACCCTCATCTTCGCCTTCATCCCCGTCTTCATCTTCATCTTTCTCTTCATCTTCATTTTCATCTTCATCTTCATCTTATTCTATATTTTCATCTTTATGTTTATCTTTACCTTTATCTACATCTTCATCTATATCTTCAATTATATCTTCATCTATATCTTCATCCTTATCTTCATCTATATCTTCTTCTATATCATCATCAATATCTTCATCTATATCTTCATTTATATCTTCGTCTATATCTTCATCTTCATCTTCATCCTAATCTTCATCTTAATTTTCATCTTCATCTTCATCTTCATAAATATCTTCGTCTTTATCTTCATCTTGATCTTCATCTTTATCTTCATCCTTATCTTCATCTTTGTCTTCATGTTTATCTTCATCTTTTTCTTCTTCTTCATCTCCATCTGCATCTTCATCTTCATCTGTATCTTTATCTTCATATTCATCTTCAACTTCATCTACATCTTCGCCTTCATCTTCATCTTCGTCTTCCCATCTCCATCTTTATCTTCATCTTATTCTTCATGATCATCTTAATCTTCATTTTCATCTTCATTTTCATTTTCATCTTCATCTTCTTTTTCATCTTCATCTACATATTCATCTTCATCTTCATCTTCATCTCCATCTTCATCTTCATCTTCATCTTTATCTTCTTCTTCATCTTCATCTTCATCTTCAGCTTCATCTTCATCTTCAACTTCGTCTTCATCTTCATCTTCATTTTGATCTTCACCTCCATCTTCATCTGCATCAATATGCTCATCTATCTTCATCTATATCTTCATCTTTATCTTCAGCAAACCTTCATTTATATCCTCCACTATATTTTCATCTATATCTTATCTTAATCTTCATCTTTATCTTCATCTTTATCATCACCTATAACTGCATCAATGTCTGCATCTGTATCTTCATCTTTATTCTCGTCTTCGACTTCATCTTCATCTTCCTCTTTGTCATCATCTTCATCTTCCTCTTCAACTTCAGCTTCATCTTCATCTTCATCTTCATCTTCTTCTTCAGTTTCATCTACATCTTCATCATCTTAAACTTCTTCTTCATCTTCATCTTCATCTACATCTTCATCTTCCCTCTCATCTTCATCTTCATATTCATCTTCATCTTCTTCTTCATCTTAATCTTCATTTTCATCTGCATCAAAGTCTTCATTTTTATCTTCATTTATATCTTCATCCTTTTCATCTATGGCTTCATCTTTATATACAACTATATCTTCAACTATATCTTCATCAATATGTTCATTTATATCTTCATCTTCCTCTTCTTCTTCATCTTCATCTCCATTTTCATCTTCATCTTCATGTTCACCATCTCATCTTCATCCTCGTCTTCATCTCCATCTTCATCTTCATCTTCATCTGCATCTTCATCTTCATCTTCATATTCATCTTCATCTTCATCTTCATCTTCATCTTAATCTTCATCTTCATTTTCATCTTCATCATCATCTCCATCTTTATCCTTTCATTCATCTTCATCTGTACCTTCATCTTTATCTTCATCTTTACCTTCATCTTTATCGTCACCTTTAACTTCATCTTTATCTTCATCTTTATCTTCATCTTCATCTTCATTTCCATGTTCATCTTCATCTTTAACCTTATGATCATCCTGAACTTCATCTCCATCTCCATCCTCATCTTCATCTTCATCATCATCTTAATCTTCATCTTCATCTTCATCTTCATCTTCATCTCCATCTTCATGTTCATCTTCATCTTTATATTCATCTGCATCTTCCTCTTCATCTTCATCTTCATCTTCATCTCCATCTTCATCTTCATCTTCATCTTCATCTTCATCTTCATCTTCATCTTCATCTTCATCTTCATCTTCATCTTCATCTTAATCTTCATCTTCATCATCATCTTCATCTTCATCTTCATTTCCTTCTTCATCTTCATCTTCATGTTCATGCTCATGTTCGTCTTCATCTTCATCTTCATCTTCATCTGTATCTTTATCTTTGTCATTATCTTTATCGTTATCAATATCTTTATCATTATCTACATCTTTATTTTCAGCTTCATCCTCAGCTTCTTCTTCATCTTCATCTGCGTGAATATCTTCATCTATATCTTCATCTTTTTCTTCATCTACATTATCATCTGTATCTTCATCGATATCTTCATCGATGTCTTCATTTAAATCCCCATTTCCAGCTTCATCCATACCCTCATCTCTATCTTCATCTGTATCTTCATCTATACTTCATCAATATCTTTATCGTCACCTTTAAATTCATCTTTATATTCTTCTTTATCTTCATCTTCATCTTCATCTCCATGTTCATCTTCATCTTTAACTTCATGTTCATCCTCATCTTCATCTCCATCTTCATCTTCATCTGCATATTCATCCTCACCTTCATCTTCATCATTATCTCCATCTTCATCTTCATCTTCATCTTTATCTTCATCTTCATCTTCATCTTCATCTTTATCTTCATCTTCATCTTCATCTTCATCTTCATCTTCATCTTCATATACATCTTCATCTTCATCTTCATTTTCATCTTCATCTTCACCTTCATCTTCGTCTTCATCTTCAGCCTCATCTTCATCTTCATGTTCATGTCCATGTTCATCTTCATCTTTATCTTCATCTTCATCTTCATCTTCATCTTCATCTTCATCTCTGCCTTCATCTTCATCTTCATCTTCATCTTCATCTTCATCTTCATCTTCATCTTCATCTTCATCTTCATCTTCATCTTCATCTTCATCTTCATCTTCATCTTCATCTTCATCTTGATCTTGATCTTGATCTTGATCTGCATCTTCATCTTTACCTTAATCTTCATCTTCATCTTCAACTTCATCTTCATCTCCATCTTCGTTTTCATCTTCGTCATCCTCTTCGTCTTCATCTTCGTCTTCATCTTCATCTTCATCTTCATCTTCATCTTCATCTTCATCTTCATCTTCGTCTTCATCTTCAACTTCATCTTCGTATTTATCTTCAACTTCATCTTCGTCTTCATCTTTGTCTTCATCTTTGTCTTCATCATCGTGATCATCTTCGTCTTGATCTTCGTCTTCATCTTCGTCTTCATCTTCGTCTACATCTTCGTTTCCATTTTCGTCTTCATCTTCGTCTTCATCTTCAACTTCATCTTCGTATTCATCTTCGACTTCATCTTCGTCTGCATCTTTGTCTTCATCATCGTCTACATCTCCGTCTTGATCTTCGTCTGCATTTTTATCTATATCTTTTTCTTGATCTTCATCTTTATCTCCATCTTTAACTTCATCTTTATTTTCAAGTTCATTTTCGTCTTTATCTTCATCTCCACATTCATTTTCATCTCCATGTTCATCTTTATTTATACTCATCTTCATCTTCATATTCATCTTCATCTTCATCTTCATCTTCACCTCCATCTTCAGCTTCATCTTCATCTTCATCTTCATCTTCAACTTCATCTTCATCTTCACCTTCAACTCCATCTTCATCTTCATCTTCATCTTCATCTTCATCTTCATCTTCATCTTCGCCTTCATCTTCATCTTCATCTTCATCTTCATCTTCATCTTCATCTTCATCTTCATCTTCATCTTTATCTTCATCTCCATCTTCATCTTCATCTTCATCTTCATCTTCATCTGCGTCTTCATCTTCGTCTTCATCTTCGTCTTCATCTTCGTCTACATCTTCGTTTCCATCTTCGTCTTCATCTTCGTCTTCATCTTCAACTTCATCTTCGTATTCATCTTCAACTTCTTCTTCGCCTTCATCTTCGTCTGCATCTTTGTCTTCATCATCGTTTTCATCTTCGTCTTGATCTTTGTCTTCATCTTCGTCTTCATCTTCGTCTTCATCTTCGTCTTCAACTTCGTTTTCATCTTCGGCTTCATCTTCGTCTTCATCTTCGTCTCCATCTTCGTCTTCATCTTCGTCTTCATCTTCATCTTCAACTTCATCTTCGTGTTCATCTTCAACTTCATCTTCGCCTTCATCTTCGTCTTCGACTTTGTCTTCGTCATCGTATTCATCTTCGTCTTGGACTTTCGTCTTGATCTTCGTCTTCATCTTCGCCTTCATCTTCGTCTTCATCTTCGTCTTCATCTTCGCCTTCATCTTCGTCTTCATCTTCGTCTTCATCTTCAACTTCATCTTCGTATTCATCTTCGTCTTCATCTTTGTCTTCATCTTTGTCGTGGACTTCGTCTTCACCTTCGTCTTCATCTTTGTCTTCATCTTCAACTTCATCTTCGTATTCGTCTTCTGCTTCATCTTTGCATTCATCTTCGTCGTCATCTTCGTCTTCACCTTCGTCTTCATCTTCGTCTTCAAGTTCGTTTTCATCTTCGTCTTCATCTTTATCTTCGTCCTCCGCTTCGTCTTCATCTTCGTCTTCATTCTCGTTTTCATCTTTGTCTTCGTCTTCGTCTTCACCTTCGTCTTCACCTTCGTCTCCACCTCCGTCTTCATCTTCTTCTTCAGCTTCGTCCTCATCTTCGTCTCCATCTTAACCTTCATCTTCATCTTTCTCTTTAACTTTCTCTTCATCTTTCTCTTTATCTTTTTCTTCAACATATTCTTCACCTCACTTTTCAACTTTCTCTTCACACTTCCCTTCATCTTTCACTTCATCTTTCCCTTCAGCTTTCTCTTCATTTTTCTCTTCAACTTTCTCTACATCTCTCTCTTCTATTTTCTCGGCATCTTTCTCTTCATCTTTTTCTTCATCCTTCTCTGGATCTTTCTCGTCATCTTTCTCTTCATCTCTATCTTCATCTTTCTCTTCATCTTACTCTTAACCTTTCGTCATCTTTCTCTTAATCGTTCTCTTCATCTTTCTCTTCAGCTTCTTCTTCATCTTCCTCTTTATCTTTCTCTTCATCTTTTTCTTCATATGTCTCTTCATCTTCGTTTTCAACTTCATCTTCATCTTCACATTCATCTCCTTCTTTACCCTCATCTTTATCTACATATTCATCTCTCTCTTGATCTTTCCCTTCATCTTTCTCTCCAGGCTTCTCCTCATCATTCTCTTCATTTTCCTATTCATCTTTTTTTCATCTTTATCTTCATCTTCATCTTCATCTTTATCTTCAACTTTCTCTTCATCTTTATCTTATCATTATCTTCATCTCTGCCAACATCCTTTTCTTCGTCTTTATCTCATCCTTAGCTTCATCTTTATCCTTAACTATATCTTCATCTATCTCTTCATTTTCCTCTTCATCTTCATCTTCCTCTTAATCTTCATCTTCATCTATATCTTCATCTTTATCTTCATCTCTCTCTTCATCTTTATCTTCATCTTCACCTTCATCTACATCTTCATCTTTCTCTTCATCTTTCTCTACATCTTCCCCTTAATCTTTCTCTTTATCTTTCTTTACAACATTCTCTTCTCGATCTTCATCTTCATCTTCCTTATCTTCATCTTTACCTTCATCTTTATCTTCATCTTTATCGTCATCTTTAACTTCATCTTTATCTTCACCTTTATCTTCATCTATATCTTCATCTATATCTTCATCTATATCTTCATCTCTAACTTCATCTTTTTCTCCTTCTTCATCCCCATCTGCATCTTCATCTTCATTTGCATCTTCAACTTCATCTTTATCTTCATCTTCATCCTTATCTTCGCCTTCATCTTCATCTTTATCCTCATCTTCATCTCCATCTTTATCTTCATCTTCATCTTCATCTTCATCTTCATCTTAATCTTCATCTTCATCTTCATCTTCATCTTCATCAACATCTTCGTCTTCATCTTCATCTTCATCTTCATCTTCATCTTCATCTTCATCGTCATCTTCATCTTCATCTTCATCTTAGTCTTCCTTCTCGTCTTTCTCTTCGTTTTCATCCTCGTCATCATCTTCGCCCTCATCTTCAGCCTCATATTCATCTTCATGTTCATCTTCATCTTCATCTTCATCTTCTTCCCCTTTTCATCCTCATCCTCATCTTCATTTTCATCTTCATCTTCATCTTCATCGTCATCTCCATCTTCATCTTTATCTTAGTCTCCCTTCTCGTTTTCCTCCTCGTTTTCATCTTCGTCATCATCTTCGCCTTCATCTTCATCTTCATCTTCGTCTACACCTTCGTCTTCATCTTAATCTTTATCTTTTTCTTCATCTTCATCTGCATCTGCATCTTTAACTTCATCTTAATCCTCATGTTCATTTTCGTCTTTATCTTCATCTTCACCTTCATTTTCATCTCCGTCTTCATCTTTATTTATACTCATCTTCATCTTCATATTCATCTTCATCTTCATCTTCATCTTCACCTCCATTTTCAGCTTCATCTTCATCTTCATCTTCATCTTCAACTTCATCTTCATCTTTATCTTCATCTTTATCTCCATCTTCATCTTCATCTTCATCTTCATCTTCATCTCTTCATCTTCATCTTCAACTTCATCTTCATCTTCATCTTGATCTTCATCTTCATCATCATCTTCATCTTCATCTTCATCTTCATCTTCATCGTCATCTTCATCTTCATCTTCATCTTCATCTTCATCTATATTTAAGTCTTCCTTCTCGTCTTCCTCTTCGTTTTCATCTTCGTCATCATCTTTGCCTCATCTTCGTCAACATCTTCCTCTATATCTTCATCGTTATCTTCGTCTTCATCTTCGCCTTCATCTTCGTCGTCATCTTTGTCTTCATCCTCCTCTCCATCTTCATCTTCGTCTTCATCTTCGTCTTTTGTCTTTATCTTCGTCTTCATCTTCTTCTTCGTCTTCATCTTCGTCTTCATCTTGGTTTTCATCCGCGTCTTTATCCTCCTCTCCATCTTGATCTTCGTCTTCCTCTTCGTTTTCATCTTCGTCTTCATCTTCGTCTTCATTTTCAACTTCATCTTCGTATTCATCTTCAACTTCATCTTCGCCTTCATCTTCGCCTTCATCTTCGTCTTCATCTTCGTCTAGATCTTCGCCTTCATCTTCGTCTTGATCTTCGTCTTCATCTTCGTCTTCATCTTCCTTTTCATCTTCGTCTTCATCTTCGTCTTCATCTTCGTCTTAATCTTCGTCTTCATCTTCGTCTTCATCTTCGTGTTCATCTTCGTCTGCATCTTCAACTTCATCTTCGTATTCATCTTCGTCCTCATCTTCATCTTCGTCTTAGTCTTCCTTCTCGTCTTCATCTTCGTCTTCATCTTCGTCTTCATCATCGTCTTCATCTTCGTCTTCATCTTCAACTTCGTCTTCGTATTCATCTTCAACTTCATCTTCGCCTTCATCTTCGTCTCCATCTTTGTCTTCATCACCGTCTTCATCTTCGTCTTGATCTTCGTCTTTATCTTCGTCTTCGTCTTCGTCTTCATATTCGTCTTCATCTTCGTTTCCATCTTCGTCTTCATCTTCGTCTTCATCTTCGTCTTCATCTTCGCCTTCATCTTCGTCTTCATCTTCATCTTCATCTTCAACTTCATCTACGTATTCATCTTCGTCTTCATCTTTGTCTTCATCTTCGTCGTCATCTTCGTCATCACCTTCGTCTTCATCTTCGTCTTCATCTTCAACCCAATTTCGCATTCGTCTTCGTCTTCATCTTTGTCTTCATCTTCGTCGTCATCTTCGTCTTCACCATCGTATTCATCTACGTCTTCATCTTCGTCTTCATCTTTGCTTTCGTCTTCGACCTCATCTTTATCTTCGTCTTCTGCTTCGACTTCATCTTCGTCTTCATCTTCGTCTTCATTCTCGTTTTCATCTTCGTCTTCGTCTTCACCTTCGTCTTCACCTTCGTCTCCACCTCCGTCTTCATCTTCTTCTTCATCTTCGTCCTCATCTTGGTCTCCATCTTAACCTTCATCTCCATCTTTCCCTTCAATTTTCTCTTCATCTTTCTCTTCATCATTTTCTTCAACATATTCTTCACCTTACTCTTCAACTTTCAATTCATCCTTCCCTTCAGCTTTCTCTTCATCTTTTTTTTCAAATTTGTCTACATCTCCCCATTCTACCTTCTCTTCGTCCTTCTCTTCATCTATTTCGTCATCTTTCTCTGAATCTTTCTCTGCATCTTTCTCTTCATCTTTATCTTAATCTTTCTCTTCATCTTACTCTTAATCTTTTTGGTCATCTTTCTCTAAAACTTTCTCTTCAACTTCCTCTTTATCTTCCTCTTTATCTTTCTCTTCATCTTTTTCTTCATCTCTCTCTTCATCTTCATTTTCATCTTCATCTTCATCTTCACATTCATCTCCTTCTTTATCCTCATCTTTATTTTCATATTCATCTCTCTCTTGATCTTTCCCTTCATCTTTCTCTCCAACTTTCTCCTCATCATTCTCCTCATTTTTCTATTAATCTTTCTTTCATCTTTATCTTCATCTTCAGCTTCATCTTCATCTTCATCTTTATCTTCAACTTTATCTATATCTTTATCTCTATCTTATCATTATCTTCATCTCTGCCTTCATCCTTTTCTCCGTCTTTATCTTCATCCTTAGCTTCATCTTTAGCTTCATCTTCGTCTTCATCCTTACCTTTATCTTCATCTTTCTCTTCATTTTCCTCTTCATCATTATCTTCATCTTCCTCTTTATCTTCATCTTCATCTATATCTTCATCTTTATCTTCATCTCTCTCTTCATCTTTATCTTCATCTTTATCTTCATCTATGTCTTCATCTTTCTCTTCATCTTTCTCTTCATCTTTCTCTTCATCGTTCTCCTCATCTTTCTCTTCATCCTCCTGTTCATCTTTCTCTTCAACTTTCTCTTCATCTTTCTCTTCATCTTTCTCTTCGTCCCTCTTTCGATCGTTCTCTCCATCTTTCTCTTCATCTTTCTCTTCATCTTCATTTCATATTTATCTTCATCTTTAACTCTATCTTTATCTCTATCTTCAATTTCATCTCCATCTTGATCTTTTGCTACGTATTTCTCTCCACATTTATCTTAATCTTTATCTTCATCTACATTTTCATCTTTATCTTCATCTTTAGTTCATCGTAATCTTCATCGTTATCATCATCTTCACCTTCATCTGCATCTTCATCTTCTTCCTCATCTTCATTTCCATCTTCATCTTCATCTTCAGTTTAATATTCATCTTTATCTTCATCTTTCTCTTCATCGTTCTCTTCATCTTCCTATTCATCTATCTCTTCATCTTTCTCTTCATCTTTTCCCTCAACTTTACCTCCATCTTTCTCCGCATAAATATCTTCATCTTTCTCTTCATCTTTCTCTTCATCTCTCTCTTCATCTTTCTCATCATCTTTCTCTCCATTTTTCTCTCCATCTTTCTCTTCATCTTTCCCTTCATCTTTATCTTCACCTTTTCTCATCTTCAACTTCATCTTCATCTTCATCTTCATCTTCAACTCCATCTTCATCTTCATCTTCTTCTACATCTTCGTCTTCATCTTCACCTACATGTTCATCTTCATTTCCATCTTTCTCTCCATCTTCCTCTTCATCGCTCCCTTCAACTTTCTCTTCATCTCTCTTCATCTTTCTATTCATCTTCCTCCTCATCTTTCTCTCCATCTTTTCTACATCTTTCACTCCATCCTTCTCTACATCTTTATTGCATCTTAATCTTCATAATCAACATCATCTTCATTTTCATCTTCATCTTTCTCTTCACCTTTCTCTTCATCTTTCTCTTCTTCTTTTTCATCATCGTTCTCTTCATCTTTTTCTTCATCTTTGCCTCATCATTCTCTTCATCTTTCTGTTGATCTTTCTCCTAATCTTGATCTTCATCTACATCTTCCTCTTCATCTATGACTTTCTCTTCATCTTTCTCTTTATCTTTCTCTTCATCTTTCTCTACATCTTCCTCTTCAGCTTTTTCTTCAGCTTTCCCTTCATCTTCCTCTTTATCTTTCTCTTCATCGTTTTCCCATCTTTGACTTCGTATCATCTTTACCTGCATCTTTATCTTCATCTTTATCTGCATCTTTATATTCATCTGCTTCATCATCCTTATCTTCATCTCTATCGTCATCTTTATCTTCATCTTCATCTTCATCTTCATCTTCATCTTCATCTTTATCTTCATCTTCATCTTCATCATCATCTTCATCTTCATCTTTCTCTTCATCTTTCTCTACATTTTCCCTTTAATCTTTCTCTTTGTCTTACTCTTCAACAGTCTCTTCAACTTTCTCTTTATCTTCATCTCGATCTTCATCTTCATCTTCACCTTGATATTCATCTTCATCTTCAGCTTCATCTTCATCTTCATCTTCATCTTCAACTTCATCTTCATCTACATATTCATCTACATCTTGAATCTTCATCTTCATCTTCATCTCTATCTTCATCTACATATTTAGGTTCATCTTCATCTTCATATCCATTATCATCTTCAACTTCATCTTCATCTTTGTCTTCATCTTCATCGTCACCTCCATCTTCGTCTTCATCTTCATCTTTATCTTCATCGTTATCTTCATCTTCATCTTCATTTCATCTATATTTTCACCTTCATCCTCATCTTCATCTTCATCTTCATCTTTACCTTAATCTTTATCTTCAACTTTTTTTCATCTTCAGCTTCATTTTTAGCTTCATTTTCATTTTCATCTTCATTTTCATCTTTATCTTCGTTTTCATCTTCGTCTTTATCTTCATCTGCATCTTCGTATTCATCTTCAACTTCATCTTCGTCTTCATTTTCGTCTTCATCTACGTCCTTATCTTCGTCTTCATCTTCAACTTCATCTCCATCTTCATCTTCGTCGTCGTCTTCATCTTCATCTTCATCTTCATCTTTTTCTTAATCTTCATCTCCATCTTCGTCTTCATCTTCATTTTCAAATTCATCTTCATCCTCGGTTTCATCTTCGTCTTCATCTTCGTCTTCATCTTCATCTTCGTCGTCATCATAGTTTTCCTTCTCGACTTCATCTTCGTCTTCATCTTCGTCTTCATTTTCGTCTTCATCTTCAACGTCATCTTCGTATTCATCTTCAACTTCATCTTCGTCCTCATTTTCGTCTTCATCTACGTCCTTATCTTCGTCTTCATCTTCAACTTCATCTTTATCTTCATCTTCGTCGTCGTCTTCATCTTCATCTTCATCTTTATCTTGATTTTCATCTTCATCTTCATCTTCATCTTTATCTTCATCTTAATCTACATTTTCATCTTCATCTTCATCTTCATCTTTATCTTCATCTGCATCTTCAGCTTCATCTTCATCTTCATTTCCATCATCATCTTCATCCTTATCTTCATCGATATCTTCATCTTCATCGTCACCTCCATCTTCGTCTTCGTCTTCATCTTTATACTCATCGTTATCTTCATCTTCACCTTCACTTCATCTTTATTTCATCTTCGTCTTCATCCTCCTCTCCATCTTCATCTTCGTCTTCATCTTCGTTTTCTTCCTCGGCTTCATCTTCGTCTTCATCTTCATCTTCATCTTCGTCTACATCTTGATCTTCATCTTCATCTTCATCTTCATCTTCATCTTCATCTTCATCTTCATCTTCATCTTCATCTTCAACTTCATCTTCATCTTCATCTTAATCTTCATCTGCATCTTCAACTTTATCTTCATCTTCATTTCCATCATGATCTTCATCTCCATCTTCATCTTCGTTTTCATCTTCGTCTTCATCTTCGTCTTCATCTTCGTCGTCATCTTTGTCTTCATCTTCATGAAAGTCCTCCTTCTCGTCTTCTACTTCATCTTCATGTTCGTCTTCATCTTCGTCTTCATCTTCAACTTCAACTTCGTATTCATCTTCAACTTCATCTTCGCCTTCATCTTCGTCTTCAAATATGTGTTCATCATCGTCTTCATCTTCGTCTTCACCTTCATCTTTGTCTTCATATTCATCGTCACCTCCATCTTCGTCTTCATCTTCATCTTTATACTCATCGTTATCTTCATCTACACCTTCACTTCATCTTTATTTCATCTTCGTCTTCATCTTCGTTTTCATCCTCGGCTTCATCTTCGTCTTCATCTTCATCTTCATCTTCGTCTACATCTTGATCTTCATCTTCATCTTCATCTTCATCTTCATCTTCAACTTCATCTTCATCTTCATCTTTATCTTCATCGGCATCTTCAACTTCATCTTCATCTTCATTTCCATCATGATCTTCATCTCCATCTACATCTTCGTTTTCATCTTCGTCTTCATCTTCGTCTTCATCTTCGTCTTCATCTTCATCTTCATCTTCATCTACATCTTGATCTTCATCTTCATCTTCATCTTCAGCTTTATCTTCATCTGCATCTTTAACTTCATCTGCATCTTCATTTTCATCATCATCTTCATCTTCACCTTCATCTTTGTCTTCATATTCATCGTCACCTCCATCTTCGTCTTCATCTTCATCTTTATACTCATCGTTAACTTCATCTTCACCTTCACTTCATCTTTATTTCATCTTCGTCTTCATCCTCCTCTCCATCTTCATCTTCGTCTTCATCTTCGTTTTCTTCTTCGGCTTCATCTTCGTCTTCATCTTCATCTTCATCTTCATCTTCATCTTAATCTTCATCTTCGTCTACATCGTGATTTCATCTTCATCTTCATCTTCATTCTCATCTTTATCTTCATCTGCATCTTCAACTTCACCTTCATCTTCATCTTTATCTTAATCTTTACCTTCATCCTTTTTTTTCATCTTCAGCTTCATGTTTAGCTTCATTTTCATTTTCATCTTCATCTTCACCTGCATCTTCAACTTCATCTTCATCTTCATTTCCATCATCATCTTCATCTTCATCTTTTTCTCGATCTTCATCGTCACCTCCATCTTCGTTCTCCTCCTCATCTTTATCTTGATCGTTATCTTCATTTCATCTATATTTTCATCTTCATCCTCATCTTCATCTTCATCTTCATCTTCATCTTCATCTTCATCTTCATCTTCATCTTCATCTTCATCTTCATCTTCATATTTATCCTAATCTTTATGTTCACCTTTTTTTTTCATCTTCAGCTTAATGTTTATCTTCATTTTCAGTTTCATCTTCATCTTCGTCTTCATCTTCATCCACATCATCATGTTGATCTTCCTTCTCGTCTTCTACTGTTTCTTCCTCTTCTTCTTCATCTTCGTCTTCATCTTCAACCTCATCTTCAAATTCATCTTCGCCTTCATCTTCGTCGTCATATATGTCTTCGTCATCGTCTTCATCTTCGTCTTGATCTTCGTCTTCATCTTCGTCTTCATCTTCGTCTTCATCTTCGTCTTCATCTTCGTCTTCATCTTCATCTTCAGCTTCGTCTTCATCTTCGTCGTCTTCTTCGTCGTCTTCTTCGTCTTTATCTTCGTCTTCATCTTCGTTTTCATCTTCAGATTCATCTTCGTTTTCATCCTCGTCTTCATCTTAGTTTTCGTGTTCGTCTACATCTTCGTCTTCATCTTCGTCTCCATCTTCATCTTCGTCTTCATCTTCGTTTTCATCTTCGTCTGCATCTTCGTCTTAATCTTCGTCTTCATCTTCAACTTCATCTTCGTATTCATCTTCGTCTTCGTCTTCAACTTCATCTTCGTGTTCATCGTTGTCTCCATCTTCGTCTTCAGCTTCATCTTCATGTCGTCTTCTTCCTCGTCTTCATCTTAGTTTTCGTCCTTGTCTTCATCCTCGTCCCCATCTTCATCTTCGTCTTCATCTTCATCTTCATCTGCGCCTTCATCCTCGTCTCCATCTTCGTTTTAATCCTCGTGTTCGTCCCCCCCCCGTCTTCATCTTCGTCTTCATCTTAATCTTCATCTTCGCCTTCACCTTCGTCTTCATCTTCGTCTTCATCTTCGTCTTCATCTTCCTCTCTATCTTCGTCTTCGTCGACATCTTCGTCTTGATCTTCGTCTTGATCTTCGTCTTCATCTTCGTCTTCATCTTCAACTTCAGCTTCGTATTCATCTTCGTCTTCATCTTTGTCGTCATCTTCGTCATCATCTTCGTCTTCACCATCATCTTCATCTTCGTGTTCATCTTCGTTTTCATCTTCGACTTCATCTTGATCTTCGTCTTCCGCTTTGTTTTCATATTCGTCTTCATCTTTGTCTTCATCTTCGTCTTCATCTTCGTCTTCATCCTCATTTTCATCTTTATCTTCATCTTCGTCTTCATCCTCGTCTTCATCCTCGTCTTTATCTCGTCTTCATCCTCGTCTTCATCGTTATCTTAGCCTTCGTCTTTACCTTCGTCTTCACCTTCGTCTCCACCACTGTATTCATCTTCTTCTTCCTCTTCGTCCTCATCTTCATTTCCATCTTCATCTTCATCTTCAGTTTAATATTCATCTTTCTCTCCATTTTTCTCTTCATCTTTTTCTTCAACATTCTCTTCACCTTACTCTTCAACTATCTCTTCATCCTTCCCTTCATTTTTCTCTTCATTTTTCCCTTCAGATTTTCATCATCTTTCTCTTCAACTTTCTCTACATATTTCTCTCCAACTTTCTCTTCATCCTTCTCTTCATCTTTGTCTTCATCTTTCTCTGCATCCTTCTCTGCATCTTTCTCTCCGTCTTTATCTTCATCTTTCTCTTCATCTTGCTCTTAATCTTTTTCGTCATCTTTCTCTTAATCTTTCTCTTCATCTTTCTCTTCAGCTTTCTCTTCATCTTCCTCTTTATCTTTCTCTTAATCTTTTTCTTCATCGGTCTCTTGACCTTCATTTTCATCTTCATATTTATCTCCACCTTCATTCCCTCATTTATCCTCATCTTGATCTTCATCTTGAACTCTTTCTTGATCTTTCTCTTCATCTGTCTCTTCATCTTTCTCCTCATCATTCTCTTCATTTTTCTATTCATCTCTCCTTCATCTTTATCTTCATCTTCATCTTCATCCTCATCTTCATCTTTATCTTCAACTTCATCTTCATCCTCATCTTCATCTTCATCTTCATCTTCATCCTCATCTTCATCTTTATCTTTACTTTTATCTTCATCTTTATCTTAACTTCATTTTCATCTTTGTATTTATACTTTCCTTCGTCTTTATCTTCATCCTTAGCTTCATCTTTAGCTTCATCTTCATCTTTATCTTCATCTTTATCTTTATCTTTCTCTTCATTTTCCTCTACATCTTTGTTTTCATCTTTATCTCCATCTTTATCTTCATCTTCATCTATATCTTTATCTTCATCTTTCTCTTCATCTTAATCTTCATCTTTATCTCCATCATCATCTTCATCCTTAGCTTCATCTTTACCTTCCTCTTTCTCTTCATCTATATCTTCATCTGTTTCTTTATCTTTCTCTTCATCTTTCTCTTCATCGTTCTCCTCATCTTCCTCTTCATCGTCCTGTTCATCTTTCTCTTCAACTTTCTCTTCATCTTTCTCTTCATCTACATTTTCATCTCTATCTTCATCTTTATTTCATCTCTATCTTCATCTTTATCTTCAGCTTCAATTTCATCTCCATCTTCGTTTTCAGCTTCATCTTTCTCTTCACCTTTATCTTCATCTTTATCTTCATCTACATTTTCATCTTTATATTCATCTTTATTTCATCGTAATCTTCATCTTTATCATCATCTTCACCTTCATCTGCATCTTCATCTTCCTCCTCATCTTCATTTTCAGCTTAGGATTCATCTTTATTTTCATCTTTCTCTTCATCTTTCCCTTCACTTTCTCTTATTTTTCTCTTCATCTTTCTCTTCATTTTTCTCTGCATCGTTCTCTTCATCTTTTCCCTGAGCTTTACCTTCATCTTTCTCCTCATATATATCTTCATCTATCTCTTTATCTTTCTCTTCATCTCTCTCTTGATCTTTCTCTTCATCTTTCTCTCCATGTTTCTCTCCATCTCTCTTGTCATCTTTCCCTTCATCTTAATTTCATCTCTATCTTCATCTTCTTATTCATCTCCATCTTCATCTTTCTCTTCATCTTTCTCCTCATCTTTATCTTCATCTTTATCGTCATCTACATCTTCATCTTTATCTTCATCTTTATCTTAATCTTCATCTGCATCTTCATCTTCATCTTCTTCTTCATCTTCGTCTTCATCTTCATCTTCATCTTTCTCTTCATCTTTCTCTGTATATTCCCCTTAATCTTTCTCTACATCTTTCTCTTCAACTTTCTCTTCAACTTTCTCTTTATCTTCATTCCGATCTTCATAATCACCTTCACCTTGATATTCATCTTCATCTTCAGCTTCATCTTCATCTTCATCTTCATCTTCATCTTCATGTTCATTGTCATTTTCATCTTCACCTTCGTCATCATCTTCATCTTCATCTTCATCTTCATCTTCATCTTTATCTTCATCTTCATTTTCATCTTCATCTTTATCTTCATCTCCATCTTCGTCTTCATCTGCATCTTCCTCTGGATCTTCATCTTTAGCTTAATCTTCATCTTCATCTTCATCTTTCTATTCATCTATACCTTTATCTTCATCTTCATCTTCATCTTTAGCTTCATCTTTACCTTCATCTTTATCTTCATCTTTATCTGCATCTTTATTTTCATCTGTATCACCAGCTTTTTTCTCATCTTTAACGTCATCTTTCTCTTGATCTTTATCTTCACCTTTATCTTCATCTTCATCTTTATCTTCATCTTGATACTTGTCATCATCTTGATCTTCATCCTGGTCTTCAGCTTGAACTTCATCTTGATCCTCAGCTTGTTTTTCATCTTGATCTTCATCTTGCTCCTCATCCTCATCTTCATATTGATCTTCATCTTGATTTTCATTTTGATCCTCATCTTGATCATCGTCTTCATCTTAGTGTTCATATTCATTCTTGATCATCGTCTTCATCTTAGTGTTCATATTCATTTACATCTTCGTCTTCATTTGTGTCTTCATCTTCATCCTCACCTTCATCTTCATCTTTATCTTCATCTTCATCTTGATCTTGGTCTTCATCTTAATCTTCAACTTCATCTCCATCTACAACTTCATCTTCGTATTCATCTTCATCGTCATCTTCATCTCCATCTTAGTCTTCCTACCCGTCTTCCTCTTCGTCTTTATCTTCGTCATCAGCTTCATATTACTCTTCTTCTTCTTTTCATCCTCATTTACATATTCATTTCCATCTTTTTCTTCATCTTCATCTTCATCTTCATCTTCAACTTTATCTTCATCTTCATCTTCATCTTCATCTTCATCTTCATCTTCGTCTTCATCTTCATCTTCATCTTCATCTTCATCCTCATCTTCATCTTCATCTTCATCTTCGTCTTCATCTTCATCTCCATCTTCGCCTTCATCTTCGTCTTCATGTTCGTCTACATCTTTGTCCTTATCTTCGTGTTCATCTTCGCCTTCCCTTTGCCTTCATCTTCGTCGTTATCTTTGACTCGATTTTCATCTTCATCTATGTCTTCTTCTTCGTTTTCATCTTCGTCTTCTTCTTCGTCTTCATCTTCGTCTTCATCTTCGTCTTTATCCTCGTCTTCATCCTCCGCTCCAGCTTCATCTTCGTCTTCTTCTTCGTCTTTCGTCCTTATCCTCATTTTCATCTTCGTCTTCATCTTCGTCTTCTTCTTCGTCTTCATCTTCGACTTCATCTTCGTTTTCATCCTCGTCGTCATCCTCCTCTCCATCTTCATCTTCGTCTTCATCTCCGTTTTCATCTTCGTCTGTATCTTCGTCTTCATCTTCGTCTTCATCTTCAACTTCATCTTCGTATTCATCTACGTCTTCATCTTCGTCTTAAACTTCGTCTTTATCTTCAACTTCTTCTTCATATTCATCTTCAACTTCGTGTTCCCCTTCATCTTTGTCTTCATCTTTGTCTTCATCATCGTCTTCATCTTTGTCTTGATCTTCGTCTTCATCTTTGTCTTGATCTTCGTCTTCATCTTCGTCTTCATCTTCGTCTTCATCTTCGTCTTCATCTTCGTCTTCATCTTCGTTTTCATCTTCGTCTTCATCTTCGTCTTCATCTTCGTCTTCGTCTTTGTCTTCGTTTTCATCCTCGTCTTCATCCTTCTCTCCATCATCATCTTCGTCTCCATCTTCGTTTTCATCTTCGTCTTCATCCTCGTCTTCATCTTCGTCTTCATCTTCAACTTCATCCTCATATTCATCTTCGTCGTCATCTTCGTCTTCATCTTCGCCTTCATGTCGTCTTCTTCTTCGTCTTTATCTTCGTTTTCGTCTTCGCCTTCATCCTCGTCTTCATCCTCCTCTCCATCTTCATCTTCGGCTACTTCTCCGTCTTCCTCTTCATCTTCGTCTCCAATTTCGTTTTAATCCTCGTCTTCATCCTCCTCTCCATCTTCTTCTTCGTCTTTATCTTAATTTTCATCTTCGTCTTCACCTTCATCTTTATCTTCGTCTTCATCTTCATCTCTATCTTCGTCTTCGTTTTCATCTTCGTCTTCATCTTCAACTTCAGCTTCGTATTCACCTTCGTCTTCATCTTTGTCTTCATCTTCGTCGTCATCTTCGTCTTCACCTTCGGCTTCATCTTCGTCTTCATCTTCGTTTTCATCTTCGTCTTCATCTTCATCTTCGTCTTCCGCTTCGTTTTCATCTTCGTCTTCATCTTCGTCTTCATCTTCGTCCCCATTCTCGTTTTCATCTTCGTCTGCATCTTCGTCTTCATCCTCGTCTTCATTCTCGTCTCCATCTCGCCTTCATCCTCATCTCCATCGTTATCTTCGTCTTCGTCTTCAACTTCACCTTCGTCTTCACCTTCGTCTTCACCTTCGTCTCCACCTCCATCTCCATCTTCTTCTTCATCTTCGTCCTCGTCTTCGTCTCCATCTTAACCTTCATCTTCATCTTTCTCTTCAACTTTCTCTTCATCTTTCTCTCCATCTCTTTCTTCAACATTCTCTTCACCTTACTCTTCAACTCTCTCTTCATCCTTCCCTTCATCTTCCTCTTCATTTTTCCCTGCAGATTTCTCTTCATCTTTCTCTTCAACTTTCTCTGGAGCTTTTTCTTCTACTTTCCCTTCATCTTTCGGTTAATCTACTTCTTCATCTCTCTCTGCATCTTTCTCTGCATCTTTCTCTTCATCCTTATTTTCATCTTTCTCTTCATCTTACTCTTAATCTTTTTCGTCATCTTTCTCTTAATCTTTCTCTTCAGCTTTCTCTTCA
Organism: Odontomyia ornata; assembly: GCA_963969285.1. Taxonomy (NCBI): domain Eukaryota; kingdom Metazoa; phylum Arthropoda; class Insecta; order Diptera; family Stratiomyidae; genus Odontomyia; species Odontomyia ornata. The sequence continues at coordinate 188,454,183 of OZ017742.1, read as the reverse complement.
TCTTCCTCTTTATCTTTCTCTTCATCTTTTTCTTCATCTGTCTCTTCATCTTCATTTTCATCTTCATCTTCATCTTCACATTCATCTCCTTCTTTATGCTCATATTTACCTTCATCTTCATCTCTCTCTCTTCATCTTTCTCTTCAACTTTCTTTCCATCTTTCTCCTCATCATTCTCTTCATTTTTCTATTCATCTTCCTTGCATCTTTATCTTCATCTTCATTTTCGTCTTCATCTTTATCTTCATCTTCATCTTTATCTTTATCTTCTACTTCATCCATATCTTCATCTCTATCTGCATCTTTCTCTTCATCTTTATCTTCATCTTTATCCTCATCATCATTTTCATCCTTAGCTTCATCTTCATCTTCATCTTTCTCTTCATCTATATCTTCATCCTTCTCTTCATACATCTCTTCATCTTTCTCTTCATCGTTTTCCTCATCTTTCTCTTCATCGTCCTGTTCATCTTTCTCTTCAACTTTCTCTTCATCTTTCTCTTTATCTTTCTCTACATCTTTCTCTTCATCTTTCTCTTTATCTTTATTTCATCTTTATCTTCATCTTTATCTTCATCTTCAACGTCATCTTCATCTCCACCTTCATCTTCATCTTTCTCTTGATCTCTTCTTCATCTTTACCTTCATCTTTATCTTCATCTTTATCTTCATCGACATCTTCATCGTAATCCTCACCTTTATCTTCATCTCTATCTTTATTTTGATCTTTATCCACACCTTCATCTGCATCTTCATCTTCTCCTTCATCTTCAGTTCAATTTTCATCTTCATCTTCATCTCTCTTCATCTTTCTCTTCATCTTTAGCTTCATCATTATCTTCATCTTTCTCTTCATCTTTCTCTTAATCTTTCTCTTCATCGTTCTCTCCATCTTTCTCTTCATTTTTCTCTTCATCTTTTCCTTCATCTTTCTCCTCGCTTTTATCTTAATCTATCCCTTCATCCATCTCTTCATATTTATCTTCATCTTTCTCTTCATCCTTCTCTTCATCTTTCCCTTCATCTTTCCCTACATCCTTCTCTCCATCTTTCCCTCCATCTTCCTCTTCATATTTCTTTTCATCTTTATTTCATCTTTATCTTCATCTTCATCTTTAAATTCATCTTCGTGTTCGTTTTTATTTTTCTCTTGAACTTTCTCTTCATCTTTATCTTAACCTTTATCTTCAACTTTATGTTCATCTACATCTTCATCTCAATCTTCATCGTTATCTTCATCTTTATCTTCATCTTCATCTTCATCTTCATCCTCATCTTCATTATCATCTGCATCCTCATCTTCATCTTCATCTTCATCTACATCTTCTTCATTATCTTCATCTTCATCTTCACCTTCATCTTCATCGTCATCCTTATCTTCATCTTCAGCTTCATCTACATTTTCATCTTTATCTTCATCTTTCTCTTCATCTTTCTCTTCATCTTTCTCTTCATCTTTCTCCTCATATTTATCTGCATCTTTCCCTTCGTCTTTAACTTCAGATTTCTCTTCATCTTCCTCTTCATCCTTCTCTTCATCTTCATCTTCATCTTTCTCTCCATCTTTCTCTCCATCTTTGTCTTTATATTTCTCTTCACCTTTATTTCATCTTTATCTTCATCTTTGTCTTCAATCATCTTCATCTTCATCTGTCAATTTATCTTTCTCTTCATCTTTATCTTCATCTTGATCTTCATCTACATCTTCATCTTTATCTGCATCTTTATTTTCATCTTCATTTCCAGCTGCATCTTCAACTTCATCTTCATCTTCAACTTTATCTTCATCTTTCTCTTCATCTTTCAATCCATCTTTCTGTTCATCTCTCTCTTCACCTTTCTCTGCAATTTCCTCTTCATCTTTCTCTTAAGCTTTCTCTCCATCGTTTTCTTCATCTTTCTCCTCATCTTCCTCATCATCGGTCTCTTCATTTTTTTCTTCATTTGCCTCTTCGTCTTTATCTTCATCTTCATCCTTATCTTTATCTTCATCTTCGATTTCATCTGCATCTTCATCTTCGATTTCATCTGCATCTTCATCTTCATCTCTTTCTTTATGTTTCTCTTCACCTTTATCTCCATCTTTATCTTTATCTGTATCTTCATCTTTATCTTAGTCTTCATCTTCATGTTCATATTCATCTTCATCTTCATCTTCTTCTTCATCTCCATCTTCATCTTCATCTTCATGATGAAGAATCTCCATCTTTCTCTTCATCTTTCTCTTCATCATTCTCTTCATCGTTCTCTTCATCTTTCTCTTCATCTTTCTCTTCACCTTTCTCTTCATCTTTTCCCTGATCTTTATCTTCGTCTTTCTCTTCATATTTATCTTCATCTTCCTCTTCATCTTTCTCTTCATCTTTCTCTCCATCTTTCTTTCCATCTTTCCATTTATCTTCCCCTACGTCATTATTTCATCTTTATCTTAATCGTGATCTTCATCTTCAACTTCCTCTTCGTCTTCATCTTTCTCTTCATCACTCTCGTCATCTTCCTGTTCATCTTTCTTCTCATCTTTCTCTTCATCTTTCTCCTCATCTTCATCTTCAACTTTATCCTCATTTTTATCGTCATCTTTATCTTTATCTTTGTCTTCATCTTTATCTTCTTCTTTACCTTAATCTTCATCTTCATCTGCATGTCCATCTTCATCTTCATCTTCTTCTTCATGTCCATCTTCATCTTCATCTTCATGTTCATGTTCATCTTCATCTTTCTCTTCATCTTTCTCTTCATCTTTCTCCGCATCTTTATCTTCATCTTTCTCTTCATCTTTCTCTGCATCTTTCTCTTCATCTTTCTCTTCATTTGTACCGTATCCTTATCTGCATCTTTATCTTCATCTTCAACCTCATCTTCATCTATATCTTATTCTTTGTTATCTTTCTCTTCATTTCATCTTCATCTTTATCTTCATCTTTATCTTCTTCTTTCTCTTCATCTTTATCTTCACCCTTATCTTTATCTTTATCTTCATCCTTAGCTTGATATTTCTCTTCACCTTCATCTTCACCTATATCTTCATCTCTCTTTTCATATTTCTTTTCATCTATCTCTTCATCTTTCTCTACATCTTTTTCTTCATCTTCCTCTCCGTATTTCTCTTCATCTTTTTCTTCGTTTTTTCTTCGCCTTTCTCTTCATCTCTCTCTTCATTTTCCCCCTCTTCTTTTCCTTCTCTTCACCCTTCTCTTCATACTTATCTTCTTCTTTCTCTTCATCTTTCTCTTCATCTTTCTCCTCATCATTTTTTATCTTCCTCTACATCTTTCTTCTCATCTTTCTCTTAATCTTTCTCTTCATCTTCCTCTCCATCTTTTCCTGCGTGTATCTCTTCATCTTTCTCCTCTTTTTTCTCTTCATCTTTCTCTTCATCTTTCTCCTCTTCTTTCTCTTCTCTTTCTCTTCATCTTTCTCTTCATCTTTATTTCATCTTCATCTTCCTGTTTACCTTCATCTCTATCTTCGTCCTCATCTTCACCTTTATCTTCATCTCTATCTTCATCTTTATCTTCATCTTCATCTTTGTCTTCATATTTCTCTTCATAGCTCTCTTCATCTTTCTCTTCACCTTTATCTGCATCTTTTTCTTCATCATTCTGTTCATCTTTCTCTTCAACTTTCTCTTCATCTTTCTCTTCATCTTTCTCTTCATCTTCCTCTTTCTCTTTATTTCTTCTTTATCTTCATCTTTATCTTCATTTTCATCTTCATCTTCATCTTCCTCTGCAGCTTCATCTTCAATATCATCACCATCTTCATTCTTATCTTCATCTTCAGCTTCATCTTCATCTTCATCTTCATCTTCATCTTTCTCTTCATCTGTCTCTTCATCTCCCTCTTCATCTTTCTCTTCGTCTTCACCTTCATCTTTATCTTCATCTTTATCATCATCATTATCTTCATCTATATTTTCATCTTCATCTATATCTGCATCTTCATCCTCATCTTCTTCTTCATCTCCATCTGCATCCTCATCTTCACCTTCATCCTCATCTTGGTCTTCATCGTCATCTTCATCTGCATCTTCATCTTCATCTTCTTCTTCATCTTCGGCTTCATCTTCATCTCCATCTTCGTCTTCGTCTTCATCTTCATCTTCATCTTCATCTTCATCTTCATCTTCGTCTATCTCTTCATCTTTCCCTTCATCTTTCTCTTCAACTTTTTCGCCATCTTCCTTCCATCTTTCTCTTCATCTTTCTCTTCATCGTTCTCTTCATCTTTCTCGTCATCTTTCTCTTCATCTTTCTCTTCGTCTTTCTCCTCCTATTTATCTACATCTTTCTCTTGATCTTTATCTTCATATTTCTCTTCATCTTCCTCTTCATCTTTTTCTTCACCTTCATCATTCTCTTCATCTTTCTCTCCATCTTTCTTTTTATCTTTCTCTTCATCTTTATTTCGTTTTTATCTTCATCTTTGTCTTCAACTTCATCTTCATCTTCATCTGTCTTTATCTTTCTCTTCATCTTTATCTTCATCTTTATCTTCATCTACATTTTCTTCTTTATCTTCACCTTTATCTGCATCTATAACTTCATCTTTATCTTCATCTTTATCTTCATCTTTATTTTCATCCTCATGTTAATCTGCATCTTCAACTTCATCTTTCTCTTCATCTTCACTTTTTTCTTCATCTTTCCCTTCATCTTTCAATTCGTCTTTCTGTTCATCTCTCTCATCTTTCGCTTCATTTTGCTCTTCAATTCCCTCTTCATCTTTCTCTTAATCTTTCTCTCCATCGTTTTATTCATTTTTCCCTCCTCTTTCCTTTTGTTTTACTCTTAATTTTTCTCTTCATCTTTCTCTTCATCTTCCTCTCCGTATTTCTCTTCATAGTTCTCTCCATTTTTCTCTTCATCTTGTTCTGCATATCCCTCCTCATCTTTCTCTTCATCCTTATCTTCATATTCTCTACATCTTTCTCTTCATCCCACTCTTCCGCTTTCTCTTCATCTTCCTCTCCATCTTTCTCTTTTTCTTTATCTTCATCTTTTTATGTATCTTTATCTTTACCTTCATCTTTATCTTTATCTTCATCTTGATCTTCATCTTCTTCTTCATATTCATCTTCATGTTCATTTTCATCTTCATCTTCATCTTCATCTTCATCTTTGTCTTGGACTTCATCTTCGTCTTCATCTACATCTTCATCTTCATCTTCATGTTCATCTTCATCTTCATCTTCATCTTCATCTGCATTTTCATCTTCATCTTCATCTTCATCCTCATCTTCATCTTCATCTTCATCTTCATCTTCATCTTCATCTTCATCTTCGTCTTCGTCTTCATCTTCATCTTAATCTTCATCTTCATCTTCGTCTATCTCTTCATCTTTCCCTTCATCTTTCTCTTCAACTTTTTCGCCATCTTCCCCTCATCTTTTTCTTCAACTTTTTCGCCATCTTCCCTTCCATTTTTCTCTTCATCTTTCTCTTCATCTTTATTTCAACTTAATCTTCATCTTTATCTTAATCTTTATCTTCAGCTGTATCTTCATCTACATTTTTATCTATATCTTCATCTCTATCTTTATCTTTATCTATATCTATATCTTCAGCCTCATCTTCATATGCATCTTCATCCTCATCTTCATCTTCATCTTAATCTTCATCTTCATCTTCATCTTCATCTTCGTCTTCATCTTCATCTACATGTTCATCTTCATCTTCGTCTTCATTTTCATCTTTATCTTCATCTTCACCTTCATCTTCATCTTTCTCTTTATCTTTCTCTTCGTCTTTCCATTCATCTTCATCATCTTATTCATTTTCATCTTCGTCTTGATCTGCAGCTCTCTCCTCATCATTCTCTTAATATTTGTCTTCATCTTTATCTTCATCTTTATCCCTTTCTTTATCGCCATCCTTATCTTCATCTTTATCTTTATCTTTATCTATATCTTCATCTTTCTCCTCATCTTTGTCTTCATCTTTCCCTCTATCTTTCTCTTCATGTTTCTCTTGATCTTTTTCTTCATCATTCCCTTCATCTTTATCTTAATCTTCATCTTCATCTTTTTCTTCATCTTTCTCTTCATCTTTCGCTTCATCTTTATCTTCATCTTTTATGTTCATCTTTCTCTCCATCATCCCTTCATCTTCCTCTTCAACTTTCTCTTCACCTTTCCCTTAATCTTTATCTTCATCTTTATCTTCATCTTTCTCCTCATTTTTCTGTTCATCTCTTTCTTCATCTTTATCTTCATCTTTATCTTCATCTTAATCTTTATCTACATCTTCATTTTCATCTTCATCTTCATCTTCAATTTCAACTTCATCTTCACCTTCATCTTTCTCTTCATCTTTCTCTTCGTCTTTCTCTTCATCTTTTTCTTCATGGTTCTCCTCATCTTTATCTTAATCTTCACCTTCATCTTCATCTTCATCTTCATCTTCATCTTTATCTTCGTCTTTATCTTCATCTTCATCTTCATCTCCATCTATCTCCACATCTTTCTTTACATCTTCATTATCATCTTTCTCTTCACCTTCCTCTTCATCTTTCAATTCATCTCTCTCTTCCTTTTTCTTGTCATCTTTCCCTTCATCTTTCTCTTCATCTTTCTCTTTTTCTTTCTCTTCACCTTTCGCCCCATCTTCATCATCATCTTTATCTTCATCTTAACCTTCATCTTCATCTTCATCTTAATCTTCATCTTCGTTTTCATCTTCATCTTCATCTTCATATTCATATTCATCTTCATCTTCAGCTTCATCTTCATCTTCATCTCCATCTTCATCTCCTTTTACATTTTCATCTTCAGCTTTATCTTCATCACCATTTGCATCTTTCTCTTCATCTTTCTCTTCACCTTCCTCCTTCATATTCCTTTTCATATTCATCTTCGTCTTCATCTCCATCATCATCTTCATCCTCATCTTTCTCCACATCTTTCTCTACATCTTCAACTTCATCTTTCATTTCATCTTTATCTTCATCTATATCTTTATTTTTATTTTTATTTTCATCTTCATCTTCATCTGCATCGTCATTTTCATCATCTTCTTCATCTTCATCTTCGTCTTCGTCTTCAACTTCATCTTCATCTTCATCTATCTCTTCATCTTTCTCTTCATCTTTCTCTTCATCTTTCTCTTCGTCATTTTCTTCATGTTTCTCTTCATCTTTTTTCCATCTTTCCCTTCATCTTTATCTTCATCTTCATCTTCATGTTCATCTTCATCTGCATCTTCATCTTCATCTTCATCTTCATCTTCAGCTTCATCTTCATCTCCATCTTCATCTTCATCTTCATTTTCATCTTCATCTTCATCTTCATCTTCATCTTCATCTTCAGCTTCGTCTTCATCTTGATATTCAGGATCATCTTCATCTTCATCTTGATCTTCATCATCCTCTCCATCTTTCTCTGCATCTTTATCTTCATCTTTATCTTCATCTTTCTCTTCCTCTTCATCTTTCCCTTCCTCTTTCTCTTCATCTTTCGCTTCATCGCTCTCTTCATCTTTCTTTTCATCTTCCTCTTCATGCTTCTCTTCATCTTTACCCTCATCTTTATTTTCAACTTTCTCTTCATCTTTCTCTTCGTCTTTTTCTTCTACTTTATCTTCATCTTTCTCTTCATCTTTCTCTTCATCTTTCTCGTAGTCATTCTCTTCATTTTCTCTCCATCTTCATCTTCATCTACATCTTCATGTTCATTTTTCTCTCCATCATCATCATCATCATCTTCATCTTTAACTTCATGTTCATCTCCATCTTCATCTTCATCTTCATCTATAGTTTCATCTTATCTTCGTCTTTACCTTGATCTTTCTCCTCCTATTTAGCCTCATCTTTATCTTTGCCTTTATCTTCATCTTTATCTTCATCTTTATCTGTATTTTTATCTTCATCTTTATTTTCATCTTTATCTTCATCTTCATCTCCATCTTCATCTTTATGTTCTTCTAAACCTTCATCTCCATCTTGAGCATCAACTTCATCTTCATCTCCATCTTCATCTTGATCTTCATCTTCATCTGCAGCTTCAGCTTCACCTTCATCTTCATCTTCATCATCATCTTCTTCTTCATCTTCATCTTCATCTTCATCTTCATCTTCATCTTCATCTTCATCTTCATCTTCATTTTCATCTTTATCTCTATCTTTATCTTCATGTTTATCTTCATCCCTTTCTTTATCTTCATCTTTAACTTCGTCTTCAAAATCATCTTTAGCTTCATCTATTTCTTCATCTTTCTCTTCGTCTTTCTCTTCATCCTTCTTTTCGTCTTTCTCTTCATCTCCCTCTTCTTTTTTCCCCTCTTCTTTCTCTCCATCGCTCCCTTTATCTTTCTCTTCATAATAATCTTCATCTTTCTCTTCATCTTTCTCTTCATCTTTCTCTCCATCTTTCTTCTCATCTTTCTCTTCATCTTTCTCCTCATCTTGCTAATCATCTTTCTGTTCATCTTTCTTCTCATCTTTCTCTTCTCTGTCTCTTCATCTTTCTCTTAATCTTTATTTCATCTTTAACTTCATGTTTATCTTCATCTTTTTCTTCACCTACATCTTCACTCCAAATTTTCATCTTCATCTTTATCATCATCTTTATCTTCATCTTCATCTTCATTTACATCTTCATCTTCATCTTCATCTTCAGCTTCATCTTCATCTTCATCTTCATCTTCATCTTCATCTTCATCTTCATCTGCATCTTCATCCTCATCTTTCTCCTCATCTTTCTCTACATCTTCAACTTCATCCTTATTACATCTTTATCTTCATCTATATCTTTTCCTCAATCTTTATCTATATCTTCATCTTCAGCTTTATCTTCATCTTTATCTTCATCTTCATCTTCATCTTCATCTTCAACTTCATCTTCACCTTCATCTTTATCTTCATCTTCATCTTCATCTTCATCCTGGTGTTGATCTTCATCTTTACCTTCATCTTCATCTTCATCTTCATCTTCACCTTCATCTTCAACTTCATCTTCATCTTCATTTTCATCTTTGTCTCCATCTTTATCTTCATGTTTATCTTCATCTTCATCTTTATCCTTATCTTCATCTTTAACTTCGTCCTTATCTTCATCTTTAGCTTCATATATTTCTACATCTTTCTCTTCGTCTTTCTCCTCATCTTTCTTTTCGTCTTCCTCTTCGTCCTCTCTTCATTTTTCCCCTCTTCTTTCTCTTCATCGTTCCCTATATCTTTCAATTCAAATTTATCTTCATGTTTCTCTTCATCTTTCTCTTCATCTGTCTTTGCATCTTTCTGTTCATCTTTCACTTCATCTTTCTCTCCATCTTTCTCCTTATCTTCCTCTTCATCTTTCTCTTCATCTTCCTCCTTATCTTTCTCTTCATCTTTCTCTTCATCTTAATTTCATCTTTATTTTCATGTTCATCTTCATCTTTATCTTCACCTACATCTTTACCTGTATTTTCATCTTCATCTTTATCTTCATCTATATCTGTATCTTTCTCTTCATAGTTCTCTTCATCTTTCCCTTCATCGTCTTTAGTATCATCTTGATGTTCATCGTTATCTTCTCCTTAATCTCCATATTTATCTTTATATTTATTTTCATCTATATCTTCATCGAAATCTTCGTCTTTTTCTTCATCTTTATCGTCATATTCATCTTCATCCTTATCTTCATCTTTATCTCCATCTATATCTTCATCTTTATCTTCATCTTTATCCTCATATTTATCTACATATTTATTGCCATCTTAATCTTCATCTTTATCTTCATCTTTATCTTCATCTTTATCTTCATCTTTATCTTTATCCTCATCTTTCTCTTCATATTTAGCTTACTCTTTCTCTGGACCTTTCTCTTCATCTTGCTCTTGATCTTTTTCTTGATCTTTCTCTTCATCTTTATCTTCATCTTTCTCTTCCACTTTCTCTTCATCATTTTCTTCATCTTTCTCTTCATCTTTCTCTCCATCTTCCTCTTCATCTTTCGCTTCATCTTTTCCTTCATTTTTTCCTTTATCTTTCTCTTCTTCTTTCTCTGCATCTTCCTTATCATCTTCATCTTTATTTTCATCTTTCTCTTCATCTTTACCTTCATGCATCTCTTCATCTTTCTCTTCATCTCTCTCTTCATCTTTCTCTTCGTCTCTCTCTCCATCTTTCTCTTCCTCTTTCTGTTCATCTTTCTCTAAAGCATTCTCTTCATCTTTCTCTTCATCCTTATCTTCATCTTCATCTCAGTCTTTATCTTCATCTTCCTGTTCATCTCTCTCTTCATCTTTCCGTTTATTTTTCTCTTCATTTTTCTCTTGATCTTTTTTTTCATCTTTCCTTTCATCTTTATCTTCATCTTCACTTCATCTTTTTCTTCATCCTTCAATTCATCTTTCTGTTCATCTCTCTCTTCATCTTTCTCTTCATTTTTCTTTTCATCTTTCTCTTCATTTTTCTCTTAATTTTTCTCTCCATCCTTTTCTTCATCTTCCTCATCATCGTTTATTCATCTTTCTCCTGATCTTTCCTTCTATCTTACTCTTCATTTTTCGCTTCATCTTTCCTTCTTCTTTCTCTTCATCTTTCGCTTCATCCATTTCGTCATCTTTTTCTTCATCTTTCTCTTCATATTTCCCTTCATGTTTCTCTTCATCTTTCGCTTCACCCCTATCTTCATCTTTATCATCATCTTTATCTACACCTTTATCTACATCTTCATCTTCATATTCATTCTTTCTTTTCATCTTCCTCTCCATAATTCTCTTTTTCTTTATCTTCATCTTTATCTGCATCTTTTTCTACATCTCTGTCTTCATCTTTATCTTCATCTTTATCTCCATCTTTATCTTCATCTTTATCTCTATCTTTATCTTCATCCTCATCTTCATTTTTATCTTCATCTTTATCTTCATCTTTATCTTCGTTTTTATCTTCATCTTTATATTCGTCTCCATATTCATCTTGATGTTAATCTTTATCTGCTTCTTAATCTCCATCTTTATCTTCATCTTTATTTTCATCTTCATTAACATCGAAATCTTCGTCTTTTTCTTCATCTTCATCTTCATCCTTATCTTCATCCTTATCTTCATCTATATCTTCATCCTTATCTTCATCTTTATCTTGATATTTATCTTCATCTTTATTGCCATCTCTATCTTCATCTTTATCTTCAGCTTTATCTTCATCTTTACCTTTATCTTCATCTTTACCTTTATCTTCATCTTTCTCTTCATATTTCTCTTCGTCTTTCTCTGCTTCTTTCTCTTGATCTTTTTCTTCATCTTTCTATTCATCATTGTCATCATCTTTATCTTCATCTTTATCCTTATCTTTATCTTCATCTTTATCTTTATCTATATCTATATCTTCATCTTTCTCTTCATCTTTCTCTTCATCTTTCCCTTCATCTTTCTCTTCATGTTTCTCTTCATCTTTTTTTCCATCTTTCCCTTCATCGTTATCTTCATCTTCATCTTCATCTTCATCTGCATCTTCATCCTCATCTTTCTCCTCATTTTTCTCTACATCTTCAACTTCATCCTTATTACATCTTTATCTTCATCTATATCTTTATCCTTATCTTCATCTTCAGCTTTATCTTCATCTATATCTTCATCTTCATCTTCCACTTCATCTCCATCTTCGTCTTCATCTTCATCTTCATCTTCATCTTCATCCTGGTATTGATCTACATCTTCATCTTTATCTTCATCTTCATCTTCATTTTCATCTTCATCTTCATCTTTATCTTCATCTTCATCTTCATCTTCATCTTCATCTTCACCTTCATCTTCAACTTCATCTTCATCTTCATCTTCATCTTCAGCTTCATCTTCATCTTCATCTTCATCTTCATCTTCATCTTCATCTTCATCTTCATCTTCATCTTCATCTTCATCATCATCTTCATCTTAATCTTCATCTTCATTTTCATCTTTGTCTCCATCTTTATCTTCATGTTTACCTTCATCTTCATCTTTATCCTTATCTTCATCTTCATCTTCATGTTTACCTTCATCTTCATCTTTATCCTTATCTTCATCTTTAACTTCGTCCTTATCTTCATCTTTAGCTTCATATATTTCTTCATCTTTCTCTTCGTCTTTCTCCTCATCTTTCTTTTCGTATTTCTCTTCGTCTCTCTCTTCATTTTTCCCCTCTTCTTTGTCTTCATCGTTCCCTATATCATTCTATTCATATTCATCTTCATGTTTCTCTTCATCTTTCTCTTCATCTTTCTCTGCATCTTTCTCTTCATCTTTCTCTTCATCTTTCTCTCCATCTTTCTCCTTATCATCCTCTTCACCTTTCTCTGTATCTTTCTCCTAATCTTTCTCTTCTCTTTCTCTTCATCTTTCTCTTCATCTTTATTTCCTCTTTATCTTCATGTTTATCTTCATCTTTAGCTTCACCTACATCTTCACCTATATTTTGATCTTCAGCTTTATCTTCATCTTTATCTTCATCTATATCTGTATCTTTCTCTTCATAGTTCTCTTCATCTTTCCCTTCATCTCCATCTGCATCTTTATCTTCACCTTACTCTTCATCTTTCTCTTCATCTTTCTCTTCAACGTTCTTCATCTTTATCTTCATATTTCTCTTCATCTATATCTTCATCTTTCACTTCATCGCTCTCTTCATCTTCCTCTTCATCTTTCTCTTCATATTTTTCTCCATCTTTCTCTCCATCTTTCTCTCCATCTTTCTCTCCATCTTTCTCTGCATCTTTATTTCATCTTAACCTTCATCTTTAGCTTCATCTTCAACTTTATCTTCATCTCCATCTTCATCAATCTCTTCATCTTTCTCTCCATCTTTAGCTTCATCTTTATCTTCATCTTCATCATCATTTACATCTTCATCTTCATCTACATCTTCATCTTTATCTTCATCTTCATCTTCATCTTCATTCGCATCTACATCTTCATCTTCACTCCTTCTTCATCTTTCTCTTCATCTTTATTTTCATCTTTCCCTTCATCTTTATCTTCATCTATTTCTTCATCTTTCTCTTCATCTTCTCCTTCATCTTCCTCCTCGTTTTTCTCTCCATCTCTCTCTTCATTTTCCCCTCTTCTTTCTCGTCATCTTTCTCTTCAGCTTTCTCTTCATATTTATCTTCATCTTTTTCTTCATCTTTCTCTGCATCTTTCTCGTCATCTTTCTCTCAATCTTTCTCTTCTTTTTTCTCTCCATCTTTCTCCACATATTTCTCCTCATCTTTCTCTTCATCCTTCTCTTCATCTTTCGCTCCATCTTTCTCTTCACCAATCTTCTCATCTTTCTCCTCATCTTTCTCTTTTCTTTCTCTTCATCTTTGTCTTCATATATATTTCATCTTTACCTTCATGTTTATCTTCATCTTTATCTTCATCTATATCTTCACCTTTATCTTCATCTTTATATTGATCTTTATCTTCACCTTCATCTTTATCTTCATCTTTCTCTTCATAGTCCTCTTCATCTTGCTCTTCATCTTCATCTGCATATTTATCTTCAATTTACTCTTCATCTTTCTCTCCATCTTTCTCATCATCTATCTCTTCATCTTTGTCTTCATATTTATCTTCATCCTTCTCTCCATCTTTATCTTCATCTTCAAATTCACCTTCATCTTCATTTTGATGTTTCTCTTTTTCTTTCTCTTCATCTTTATCTTCATCTTTAGCTTCATCTTTATCTTCATTTACATCTTCATCTTTATCTTCATCGTTATCTTCATCTTCATCTTCATCTTCATCGTCATCTGCATCTTCATCTTCATCTTCATCTTCATCTTCATCTTCATCTTCATCTTCATATTCATCTTCATCTTCATCTCCACCTTCATCTTACCTTCGCATTCATCTTCACCTTCATCTTCATCTTCATCTTCATCTTCCTCTTCATCTTTCTCTTCATTTTTCTCTTCGTCTTTATCTTCATCTCTATCTTCATCTTTATCTCCATCTTCTTCATTACCTTCATCTTTATTTTCATCTTCATCTTCATTTGCATCTTCATCTTCATTTTCTTCTTCATCTTCATCTGCATCTTCTTCCTCATCTTCATGTTTCTTTTCGTCTTTCTCTTCATCTTTCTCCTCATCTCTGTCTTCATCTGTCTCCTTAACTTTCTCTGCATCTTCCTCTTCATCTTTCTCTTGGTCTTCCTCCTAATCTGCATATGCATCTTTCTCTTCATCTTTATCTTCATCTTTCTCTTATTCTTTCTCTTCATCTTTCTCTTCATCTTTCTCTTCATCTCTCTCTCCATCTTTCTCTCCATCTTTACCTCCATCTTTCTCTGCATCTTTATTTCATCTTTATCTTCATCTTTATCTTGAACTTCAACTTCGTGTTCATCTTCATCTTCATCTTTCTCTTTATCTTTCTCTTCATTTTTATCGTCATCTTTATCTTCCTCTTTATCGTCATCTACATCTTCATCTTTATCCTCATCTTTGTCTTCATCTTCATCTTTATCTTCATCTGCATCTTTTTTTCGCCTTTATCTTCGTCCTCATCATCAACTTCGTCTTCATGTTAATCTTCAAGCCTCTCTTCATCTTTCTGTTCATATTTCTGTTCATCTTTCTCTTCATCTTTCTCTTCATCTTTCTCTTCCTCCTTCTCTTCAACTTTCTCTTCAGCTTTCTCTTTTTCTGTATCTTCATCTTAGTCTGCATCTTTGTCTTCGTCTTTATCTTCATCTTTATCTTCATCTTTATCTTCATTTTTATCTTCATCTTTATCTTCGTCTCTATCTTCATCTTTAACTTCATTGTTATCTTCATCTTTATCTTCAACTTTATCTCCATCTACATCTTCATCTTTATCTTCATCTTTGTCTTCAGCTCTTATCTTCATCTTCATCTTTATTTTCATCTTTATCTTTATCTTCACCTTTATCTTTATATTTATCTTCATCTTTACCGTCATCTTCATCTTAATCTTTATCTTCATCTTTATCTTTATCTTCATATTTCTCTTCATATTTTTCTCCATCTTTTTCTTCATCTTTCTCTACATCTTTCTCTTCATCTCTATTTTTATCTTCATCTTTATCTTTATCTTCGTTTTTAACTTCATCTTTATGTTCGTCTTAATTTTCATCTTGATGTTCATCTTTATCTTCTTCTTAGTCGCCATCTTAATCTTCATCGAAATCTTCATCTTTTTCTTCATCTTCGTCTTCATCTTCATCTTCATCCTTATCTTCATCTTTATCTTCATCTTTATCCTCATCTTTATCTTCATCTTTATATTCACATTAATATTCATCTTTGTTGCCATCTTTATCTTCATCTTTATCTTCATCTTTATCTTCATATTCATCTTTATCTTTATCTTCATCTTTATCTTCATCTCTCTCTTCATCTTTCTCTTCATCTTGCCCTCCATCTTTTCCTACATCTTCCTCTTCTTCTTTCTCTGCATCGTTCTCTTTTTCTCTTTATTCATCTTTCTCTTCATCTTGCTCTCCTTCTTTCTCTGCATCTTTCGGTTTATCTTTATCTTCATCTTTCTCTTCATCTTTCTCTACAACTTTCTTCTCATTTTCTTCATCTTTCGCTTCATCTTTCTCTTCATCTTTCTCATCGTCTTTTGGTATATCTTAACTTCATCTTTATCTTCATTCTCATCTTCATCTTCATCTTCGTCTTCATTCTAATCTTTATCTTCATCTTCATCTTCAGCTTCAACTTTCTCTTCATCCTTCTCTTCATCTTCATCTTCTTATTCATTTTCATCTTCATCGTCATCTGCAGCTCTCTCCCCATCTATCTCTTCATCTTTGTCATCATCTTTATCTTCATCTTTATCCTTATCTTTATCTTCATCTTTATCTTCATCTTATCTTTATCTATATCTTCATCTTTCTCTTCATCTTTCTCTTCATCCTTCTCTTCATGTTTCTCTCGATCTTTTCTTTCATCTTTCCCTCCATCTGTATCTTCATCTTCATCTTTTTCTTCATCTTTCTCTTCATCTTTCAATTCATCTTATTGTTCATCTCTCTCTTCATCTTTCTCTTCATTTTTCTCTTCATCTTTCTCTTCATCTTCCTCTTAATCTTTCTTTCTACCGTTTTCTTCATCTTTCTCTTCATCTCCCTCATCATCTATCTCCTCATCTTTATCTTCATCTCCTTCTTCATATTCGTCTGCGTCTTTCTCTTATCTTTCTATTCATCTTTCTCTTCACTGTTCTCGTCATCTTTTCCTTCATCTTTCTCTTCATCTTTCTCTTCATCTTTCTCTTCATCTTTCTCTTCATCTTCATCTTCGTCTTCAGCTTCATCTTCATCTTTCTTCCATCTTTCGCTTCATCTTTCTCTTCATCTGCATCTTCATCTTTCTCTTCATCCTCATTCCATCTTTATCTGCATCTTTATCTTGTTCTTTCTCTTTACCTTTCGCTCCATGTCTATCTTCATCTTCTTCTTCAACTTAATCTCCATCTTCATCTTCATCTTCATTTTCATCTCCATGTTCATCTTCATCTTCATCTTTGTCTTCATCTTGATCCTGATCTTCATCTTTCTCTTCATCTTTCTCTTCATCTTTCTCGTCATCTTTCCTTCATCTTTCTCTTCATCTTTCTCTTCATCTCCCTCTTTTTCCTTCTCTTCAGCTTTCTCTTCAGTTTTCTCTTCATCTTTCTCTTCGTCTTAATCTTGATCTTCATCTTCATCCTCATCTTTCTCAACATCTTCAACTTCATCTTTATTTTATCTTTATTTTCATTTATATCTTTATCGTTATCTTCATCTTCATCTTCATCTGCATCTTCATCTTCATCTTCATCTGCATCTTCATCTTCATATTCATCTTCATCCTTCTCTTCATCTTTCTCTTCGTCTTTCTCTTCATCTTTCTCTTCATCTTTCTCCGCGTCTTTATCCTTGCCTTTCTCTTCATCTTTATCTTATTCTTTCTCTTCATCTTTCACTTCATCTTTCTCTTGCTCTTAATCTTTTTCTCCATCTTTCTTTCCTTCTTTCTCTTCATCATTCTCCCCATCTTCATTTCATCTTCCTCTGCATCTTTATCTTCTTCTTTCTCTTCACCTTTCGCTTCATCTTTATCTTCATCTTCAGCTTCATCTTCATCTTCATCTTCATCTTCATCTTCATCTTCATCTTCATCTTCATCTTCATCTTCATCTTCATCTTCATCTTCATCTTCATCTTCATCCTCATTTTCATCTCCATCTATGTTTTCATCTTCATCTTCATTTTCATCTTCATCTTCATTCGCATCTTCATCTTTATCTTCTTCTTCATCTTTCTCTTCATCTTTATCTTCATTCTCCTCCTCGGTTTTTTCTCCATCTCTCTCTTCATTTTTTTCTCTCTTGTTTCTCTTCATCTTTCTCTTCAGCTTTCTGTTCATATTTATCTTCATCTTTTTCTTCATCTTTCTCTTCATCTTTCTCTGCATCATTCTCTTCATCTTTCTCTTCATCTTTCTCTCCATCTTTCTCCTCATATTTCTTATCATCTTTCTCTTCATCTTTCTCTTTATCTTTCGCTCCATCTTTCTCTTCATCAATCTCTTCATCTTTCTACTCATCTTTCTCTTCATCTTTCTCTTCATCTTTCTCTTCATCTTTAATTCATCTTTAATTCATCTTTACCTTCATGTTTATCTTCATCTTTTTCTTCATCTATATCTTCACCCTTATCTTCATCTTTATATTGATCTTTATCTTCACCTTCATCTTGATCTTCATCTTTCTCTTCATAGTTCTCTTCATCTTTCTCTGCATCTTCATCTGCATATTTATCTTGAATTTACTCTTCATCTTTCTCTGCATCTTTCATATCATCTATCTCTTCATCTTTGTCTTCATATTTATCTTGATCTATCTCTTCATCTTTATCTTCATCTTCAAATTCACCTTCGTCTTCATTTTGATCCTTCTCTTTATCTTTCTCTTTATCTTCATCTTTTTGTTTTTTTTTGTTGTGGCAGGGAGGTGAAGGCATTTACGCCCGCCGAGTCTGGCAGTGTGGGACTCCCATGGAGGATACCCTTGGACTACCCACTAAACACCTCCCCTGTCAATCTGAGAACCTAGCCTGGAACCGTTTGACACATTACTTCGGGCCAGGTCTCGTTTTGTTACGCCGTGGGGCGCCTTCAAGCTGGGGAGTCCCTTTCCTAGCGGGAGGGGAGAGGGGAAGAGGAAATGCCAGAAGAGCGATCCCCCAGCCCCAGCACCTCCGGCTGCTGCGAGTCCCTTTTATCTTTTAGGACTGCCCGAGCATAATGTGCCAACTGGTTCCATTTGTCAACCGATTCGAGCATCACCGCAACTATATTATCCGGGGTGAGCTCTCCCGTCTCCCTGTAGAGTTCCCTTCGTAGCCTGGCCCATTTGGTACACGCAAAAAATGTGTGACAGGCATTGTCCTCCTCTCCTGGGCAAAACCGACAATCGGGAGACCGTGACTTGCCGATCTTGTGCAGGTAAGACTGAAAACACCCGTGCCCGCTCAAAAGCTGGGTCAGATAGAAGTCAGTCTCACCATGCCTTCGATTTAGCCACGGTCTCACATCCGGGATGAGGCGCGCAGTCCACCTTTCCTTCGTGCGATTCTTCCAAGACTGCTGCCAATCGTTGAGCGGACGTTGTCTCTCCTCGCGGACAACCATCTCCCTCGCATCCTCGCTTCGGCGCAGGTAAATAGCGCGGCGCTCTCCAGCAAGGAGGGCGACAGGTATCACGCCTGCAATCACTCTCACCGCCGAGTCGGAGACTGTTGGATACGAAGATACAATTCTCAGTGCTCCTCTTCTCTGTACCTGTGCCAATCGTTTTCCGTATACCTCCTTGCTGAGAGCGTCGCCCCATACCTCTGCTCCGTACAGTAGCACTGACCCTACAGCACTCATCAAGAGGCGTCTTCTTGATGGGCTGGGTCCCCCTACGTTGGCCATAAGTCGTTTCAGGGCCGATATTCCCGAAGCAGCCTTCTCAGCCGTTGCCCTGATTTGCTCGGAGAAACTCATCTTCGAGTCGATCAGTAGCCCCAGGTACTTCACCGCTGGCTTCGATTCGATTTGTATGTCTCCAATACTGATCATCCTTACTCTAGGGATTCTCTTTTTTGTCAAGATGACCACTTCGGTTTTCTCCAGTGCTAAACTGACCCCACGAGCAGTCAGCCAGTCCCTCACTCGGCGCATTAGCATACCTAGCCTAAGTTGCGCTTGTTCAACAGTGCGTCCGGCGACCAGAGCCGCAACATCATCCGCATAGCCGACCAAGCGCGGCTCATCTG
Organism: Odontomyia ornata; assembly: GCA_963969285.1. Taxonomy (NCBI): domain Eukaryota; kingdom Metazoa; phylum Arthropoda; class Insecta; order Diptera; family Stratiomyidae; genus Odontomyia; species Odontomyia ornata. Next base: position 188,434,968 of record OZ017742.1, on the reverse strand, counting down.
GCATCTCAAGTCTCAGTAGCCCGTCGTAAGACACGTTCCACAGGTCCGGACCAAGGATAGATCCCTGGGCAACACCCGATGTAATTTCCATCCTTCGTTGGCCCTGTGTCGTGTCGTAGAGCAGGCTTCGGTCCTTTAGGTGGTTCCTCAAAAGCCGCATTAGATATTCTGAAACTTGAAAAGAGTTTTCCAGCGTGTCCAGAATATCCACCCATCTAGCGGAGTTGAAGGCATTCCTGACGTCGAGTGTCACCAACAGGACGATCCCTCGCTTGGTGCGACTATATGCCTCTGCCTTTTGGACCGCGTTCACCACCTCTGCAATCGCATCAATGGTAGAACATCCTGCTCTAAAGCCGTACTGCCGAGGAGATAGGTCCCCAGCAGCACGAATCGCGTCAGTGAGTCTTCCCTTGATGAGTTTCTCTAGCACTTTCCCAGCCGTGTCTAGCATGCATAACGGGCGGTATGCAGACGGCGACTCGGGATTTCCCTTCCCCTTGCTCACCAGTACGAGCCTCGCCACCTTCCATCGTACCGGGAAAACCCCGTCCCGTAGGGAAGCGTTGAATGTGCTGAGCAGCAAGTCAGGACAATGGTGATAGACGAGCTGCAAAACCTCAGCTGGAACACCATCTGGACCTGGAGCCTTCCTCGCTTTCAGGGAGAGGACTGCCTCCTCCAGTTCCAGCTGTGTGAAGAGTGGGCACTCGACTGCTGTTTCACCATGGACAGCGTCAACACGGACGGGATGGGCGGGGAAGAGTCCCCGCACTATCGTGTCTATCTTTTCCGCGTCATGTATACAAGGCTTCCGTAGGGCACCAAGTTTCCCCATGACCAGCTTGTAGCCAAGGCCCCATGGATCCCTATTTACATCGTCCACGAGGTCTTGCCAGCATCGGGCCTTGCTCTTGTTAATAAGCCTGCGAAGATATTTCCTGCCGGACCTCTTTGCTGCCAGCCTAGTGTCTGCCTCCTCAGCGTTCGCGCCCGCTGCGCCTTTCGCCGAAGTTTGTGACACTCGTTTCTTTGTTTGGCGATCTCGTTTGACCACCAGTATACTGGAGGCTTACCGTGTCGGGGTCTCCGACGGGGCATGGAAGACTGGCAAGCAGCTATGATGGTACTCATAGTTGAGTTCACCAAGTCCTTGGCTGTAGGCCCTCCACTCCCTGGTGGAGCTCCCAGTCCTACATCCGAGGATTGAAGTTTGGGCATATGCACGCAGAGTGGCACTGTCGTGAATCTCAACCGCTATATACTGGTGATCACTAGCCGAGTAGTCCTCTAGTACTCGCCAGTTGTGTACTCTAGGTACCAGGGACTCCGAAGCGAATGTCACATCGGGTATGGTTCCTACGCAACCCCAGCGGCGGAAAGTAGGGGTGTTACGAGTATTTAGGACAAAAAGCGCTGTTCTGGCCGCCATGTCCAAGATTTGCTTTCCCCTTGGGTCGGATTGTGGCATACCCCATTCAATGGCTCTAGCGTTGAAGTCTCCCCCGAACAGCATGTGGCCCTCTGTGTTCGAGACAGCGTCCTCCAGGGCATCGAGTTTGGTTCGAAAAGATCGCATTGCCTCGTTAGGCGTCAGATAAACACTGAAATATGTTATCCCTGAACACCGCACCCACACAAAACCATCCCCGCGTCCATGGCCCTGCACCTAAAGGCGGGCGCTGTCTCGAACCCAGATGGCCGAGGTACTAGATTTGTCAGGGTACCACGCTTGCGAGTCCTTGTCATGATGTTGCTCGCTCAGCAACAGGAGGTCAGCTTTCTTATCCCTCGCAAACTGCTCAAGTAGGTCCTGGGCGTTTGTGCTTCGGTGCAAATTGACCTGCAGGATACGGATCATTTGAGTATCGATTTGGCTTTAGTTAGGGCCTCCTTGAAAACCCAGCATCTCCCTGTCCCCGGCTCATGTTTGAGGTCACCGGGTGCTAGCTTAACACCCTTGCAAAGAATGCATTTTGCCTCGTTCGTGCACTCCTTCCTTTTGTGCCCCGTTTCACTACATTTAGAGCACAGAGATCTCCTGTCGGGTCCCCTACAGCCATACGTGGTGTGTCCGTATTCGAAGCATCTGAAGCAGCGGATAGGGATCGCTCTTTTCCATATCCTGCAGATCACCCAACCTATCTTAATTTTGCCCTTCGCCAGGATTTGCTGAGCGTCTTTATCAGCTAGTTCGACAATAGCCATGCGTTGCCCCCTTGTGTTTTCACGTGTCAATCTTGCCTTGACTTCACTTAAGCTGGGGAACTCCCTCCTAATGGCATCCTCTACTTCAGCTTTGTCCGTGACGCAGTCGAGGTCCCTGATTTCCAGAGTGGCCATTGGTTCGAGCGAGGCAACCGTTGCCGCATCTCCAAGAACCTTTTGAACCGCGTCACGGAGCGCATCTTTGTTTGTGGCCTCTGGCCCGAATTCCACCAGCAAGCCACCGGTCCGGGTTGGTCGAACTGCTTTGATGGCAGTTTTGGTGTCGTCTGGCTTGACCGCTCCTTTAGTTTCACGGAGGACATCTGCGTAGGTTCGGCCCTTAGTGCGTTTAATAAGCAGTGCCTCTCGCAAGGGTTTGCACCGCGGTTTGCTTTTTGTTTTCTGCGGTATATCGGGGGGTTCTTTGTTCTTTTCGTGGTTGAGCTCTTTGTCTGTTTTTTCTAGGAGTAGCTTTTTGGCCACTTTTTTCACTGCCTTGTTTCGCACCACATGAAACTCCTCGCCTGGAGTGTCAACTTCGTTTGTGGTCTCGTCCTTCCTCCTTTTCTCACGGTCGCCTTCAATTGGGCTACCGGCCATTCTTTTGCTACTGCTAGGACCCACTGATGCCTCGAGGGAGAGCGTGTCTTTTTGGTGATTTTCGGTTGCAAGCCACCTCCGCCTGCAGTGCGTTATGTGGCCAAAAAGCTCCTCCAGTTCAAGAATGCCATTCTTGACACTCTTGCCTATGTTTTTCTGCACTTCGCAGGCAGCCCTCAGTTGTTTGACGATAGTCCCCGCTTTCCGAGTAAGCGGCTCCTCTTCGGCGTGGTCAAGGGCGATTGTGTTATTTGGCGCCACCTCTTGGGAGAGGCCCCCGTTTCCTAGCCCTTTTGCTTCTATCGCTTGGGTCGTGTTTGAAGTGGCATCGGCCAACGGCAAAACTTTTCCCTCCCCCAGTCTTACACTGGCCTCTGTTGGTGTCGCAGCTTGATCCGGATTGTGTACGTCTTGCACTGGACGCTCCGGGGTGCGCATAGTCCTTCTACTGTGCCCAAAAGCCGCAATGATGCCAGGTTGCACGTTAGTCCGTCTGTGGTCTGTCTCCGATGATTTAACCTGTGATGTTGACTTGGACAGTGTTTCTGGGGTTTGCTGCCTCCCCCCGCAACCGGTGACTTGTTTTATCGGTGTTCTTGCCAACAGCGGTTTTTGCCTGAAAGGGTTCTCCGTGCTAGCGACCTGTTTGCTTGTAGTTAGATCTGTTACAGGAGCCAAGTTCACCACTTCTATAAAATTGCAGTCGCAGGATGACGACGGCCGGGAGCCTGCTCGCTCACTACCCTCTGCCGCCGGTACTGGGGACCCAACCCCCTGCACCGTAATTTGGTTCCCCTTGTGGACCTGCCTGATTTGGTTTTCTGTCTGGGTTTCCGTTCCCATAGCATTTTACCTACTGCCAGGATATATGGATAATTGATGACGCCATATATTTCGACATGTCACAGTGAAGATCATTGACACTCAGGTATTCCCTTCACTGCCGACCATTGTCCGCGGCTGCTTATTGGTTATTCGCAGCAAACCTTTCGAGAAAGGTCTTCCCCTATCCGCAACCCTGGGGACGCGTTTGGTTCCCCGGTCTGATGGCACTATCGATAAATCGATAACCATATCTTCATCTATATCTTCATCTTTATCTTCATTTACATCTTCATCTTTATCTTCATCGTTATTTTTATCTTTATCTTCATCTTCGTCTTTATCTTCATGTTTATATTCATCTGCATCTTCATCTTCATCTTCATCTTCAACTTCACCTTCATCTTCTTTTTCATCTTCATCTTCATCTTCATCTTTATCTTCACCTTCATGTTCATCGACATCATCATCTTCAGCTTCAGCTTCAGCTTCAGCTTCATCTTCATCTTCATCTTCATCTTCATCTTCATCTTCATCTTCATCTTCATCTTCATCTTCATCTTCATCTTCATCTTCATCTTCATCTTCATCTTCATCTTCATCTTCATCTTCATCTTTCTCTTAGTCTTTCTCTTCATTTTTCTCTTCGTCTTCATCTCTATCTTCATCTTCATCTCCATCTTCATCTTCATCTTTACCTTCATCTTTATTTTCACCTTCATCTTCACTTGCATCTTGATCTTCATCTTCTTCTTCATCTTCATCTGCATCTTCATCCTCATCTTCATGTTTCCTTTCATCTTTCACTTCATCTTTCTCCTCATCTCTGTCTTCATCTTTCTCTTCATCTTTCTCCTCATCTTTATCTGTATCTTTCTCTTCATCTTTATCTTCATCTTTCTCCTATTCTTTTTCTTCATCTTTCTCTTCATCTTTTTCTTCCTCTCTCTCCATTTTTCTCTCCATCTTTCTCTTCATCTTTCTCTGCATCTTTATCTTCATCTTTATCTTCAAATTCAACTTCGTCTTCATCTTCATCTTCATCTTTATCTTCATTTTTATCGTCATCTTTATCTTTCTCTTTATCGTCATCTACATTTCATCTTTATCCTCATATTTATCTCCACCTCTATCTTCATCTTTATCTTCATCTTCATCTTTTTTTCACCTGTTTCTTCGTCTTCATCTTCAACTTCATCTTCATGTTCATCTTCATCTTTCTCTTCATCTTTCATTCATATTTCTATTCATCTTTCTCTTCATACTTCTCTTCATCTTTCTCCTCATACTTCTCTTCATCTTTCTCTTCATCTTTCTCTTTTTCTGTATCTTCATCTTAGTCTGCATCTTTATCTTCGCCTTTATCTTCATCTTTATCGTCGTCTTTATCTTCATCCTTTTCTTCGTCTATATCTTCATCTTTAACCTCATCGTTATCTTCATCTTTATCTTCATCTTTAACTTCATCGTTATCTTCATCTTTATCTTCAACTTTATCTCCATCTATATCTTCATCTTTATCTTCATCTTTATGTTCATCTTTATCTTCATCTTTATCTTCAACTCTTATCTTCATCTTTATCTTCATCTTTATCATCGTCTTTATGTTCGTCTTTAGGTTCATTGTTATCTTCGTCTTTGTCTTCATCTTTACCTTCATCTTTATCTTCGTCTTGATCTTCATCTAAATCTTCGCCACTATTTTCATCTTCATCTTCATATTCATCTTCATCCTCATCTTCATCCGTATCCTTATCTTCATATTTCTCTTCATATTTTTCTACATCTTTCTCTTCATATTTCTCTTGATTCTTTTCCTCATTTTTATCTTCATCTTTATCTTCATCTTTGGCTATATCTTTATCTTCATCTTTATCTTCATCTTTATCTTCAACTTCATCTTCTTCGTTATCTTCATCTTTATGTTCATCTGTAACTTCATCTTCAGCTTCATCTTCATCTTCATCTTCATCTTCATCTTAATCTTCATCTTCATCTTCATCTTCATCTTCATCTTCATCATCATCTTCATCTTCATCTTCATCTTTATCTTCTTCTTAATTTCATCTTTGTCTCCATCTTTATCTTCATCTTTATCTTCATCTTTATCTATATCTTTATCTTCATCTTTAACTTCGTCTTCTTCTTCATCTTTCTCTTCGTCTTTCTCTTCATCTTACTTTTCGTCTTTCTCTTCATATCTCTCTTCATTTTTCCCCTCTTCTTTCTCTTCATCTTTCCCTTAATCTTTCTCTTCATACTTATCTTCATCTCTCTCTTCATCTTTCTCTTCATCTTTCTCTTCATCTTTCTCTTCATCTTTCTCTCCATCTTTCTCCGTATCTTTCTCTTCGTCTTTTCCTTCATCTTTCGCTTCGTTTTCTCTCCATTTTTCCTTTCGTCTTTGTCTTCATCTTTCTCCTAATCTTACTCTTCATCTTTCTCTTCATCTTTCTCCTCATCTTTCTCTTCTCTTTTTCTTCGTCTTTCCTCTCATCTTTATTTCATCTTAATCTTCATGTTTATCTTCATCTTTATCTTCATCTACATCTTCAACTATATTTTCATCATCATCTTTATCTTCATCTTTATCTGCATCTTTCTCTTCATAGTTCTCTCCATCTTTCTCTCCATCTTCATCTGCATCTTTATCTTAACCTGCTCTTCATCGTTCTCTTCATCTTACTCTTCATCGTTCTCTTCGTCTTTCTCTTCATGTTTCTCTTCATCTTTCTCTTCATATTTTTCTTCATCTTTACCTTCATGCGTCTCTTCATCTTTCACTTCATCTTTCTCTTAATCTTCCCTTTCCTCTTTCTCTTCATATTTCTCTCCATATTTCTCTACATCTTTTTCTTCATCTTTCTCTTCATCTTTATTTCATCTTTACCTTCATCTTTGTGTTCATCTTTATCTTCATCTTCATCTTGATTCGCATCTTCATCTTCATCTGCATCTACTTCTTCATCTTTCTCTTCATCTTTATCTTCATCTTTCGCTTCATTTTTATCTTCATCTATCTTTTCATCTTTCTCTTCATCTTCATCTTCATCTTTCTCTTCGTGTTTCTCTCCATCTCTTGCTTTATTTTTCCCCTCTTCTTCCTCTTCATCTTTCTCTTCGTCTTTCTCTTGATATTTATCTTCATCTTTCACTTCATCTTTCTCTTCATCTTTCTCTTCATCTATCTCTTCATCTTTCTCCTCATCTTTCTCTGCATCTTTCTCTCCATCTTCCTCCTCATCTTTCTCTTCATCTTTCTTTTCATCTTTCTCTTTACCTTTCGCTCCATCTTTCTCTTCATCTACCTCTTCATCTTTCTCCTCATCTTTCTTCCCTTTCCTTTCATCTTTCTCGTCGTCTTGATTTCACCTTTACCTTCATGTTTATCTCCATTTTTATCTTCATCTATCTCTTCACCTATATCTTCATCTTTATCTTCAACTTTATCTTCATTTACATCTTCATCTTTGTCTTCATCATTGTCTTCAACTTTATCTTCATCTTCGTCTTCATCTTCACCTTCACATTCATCTTCATGTTCGTCTTCATCTTCATGTTCATCTTCATCTTCATCTTCACTTTCATCTTCATCTTCATCTTCATCTTCATCTTCATCTTCATCTTCATCTTGATCTTGATCTTCATCTTCATCTTCATCTTCTTCTTCATCTCCATCTTCATCTTCATCTTCACCTTCATCTTCATCTTCATCATCACCTGCAGCTTCAGCTTCATCTTCGTCTTCATTCTTCATCTTTCTCTTCATCTTTACTTCATTTTTCTCTTCATTTTTCTCTTCGTCTTTATCTTCATCCTTATTTACATCTTTATCTTCATCTTCATTTTCGTCTTCATCTTTATTTTTAATCTTCATCTTCATTTGCATCTTCATCTTCTTCTTCATCTTCATCTGCATCTTCACCCTCATCTTCATGTTTCTTTTCATCTTTCTCTTCATCTTTCTCCTCGCCTCTTTCTTCATCTTGCTCTCCATCTTTCTCTTCATCTTTCTCTCCATCTTTCTCTCCATCTCTCTTCATCTTTCTCTTCATCTTTCCCTCAATTTTTATCTTCATCTTTATCTTCATCTTTATCTCCATCTACATCTTCATGTTTATCCTTATCTTTATCTTCATCTTTATCTTCATCTTAATCTTCTTCTTCATCTTTTTTTTCATCCTAATCTTGGTCTTCATCTCTCTCTTTATCTTTCTATTCATATTTCTATTCATCTTTCTCTTCATCTTTCTCTTCATTTTTCCTTCATCTCTATCTTCATCGTTCTCTTGGTCTTTATCTCCATCTTACGCTTCATTTTTCCCTTCATCTTGCTCTCATCGTTCTCTTCATCTTTCTCCCCATCTTTCCCATTATCTTACTCTTTATCTTTCTCTTCATATTCCTCCTTCTCTTCATCTTCCTCGACATATTTCTCTTCATCTTTCTTCATCTTCATCTTCATTTATCCCTTCATATTTCTCTTTATCTTTCTTTTCATTCTTCTCTTCAGCTTTCTCTTCATCTTTCTCTTCATCTTTCACTTTTTCTGTATCTTCATCTTAATCTGCATCTTTGTCTTCATCTTTATCTTCATCTTTATCTTCATCTTTATCTTCATCTTTATCTTCATCTTTATCTTCGTCTATATCTTCATGCTTAACTTCATCGTTATCTTCATCTTTATCTTCATTTTTATCTTCATCGTTATATTCATCTTTATCTTCATCTTTATCTCCATCTATATCTTTATCTTTATCTTTATCTTCATCTTTATCCATATCTTCATCTATATCTTCATCTATATCTTCATCTTTATCTTCATCTATACTTCATCTATGTCTTCATCTATATCTTCTTCTTTATCTTCATCCATATCTTCATCTATATCTACATCAATATCTTCATCTTCATCTTCGTCCTCATCCTCGTCTTCGTCTTCATCTTCATTTTCATCCTCACCTATGTCATTGTCTTCATCTTCCTCTGCATCTTCAGCTTCATCTTCATATTCATCTCCATCAAAATCTTCATTTATATCTTCATCTATATATTCGGCTATATCTTCATCTTTTTCATCATCTATCTCTTCATCATTTTCTTCATCTATATCTTCAACTATATTTTCATCAATATGTTCATCTTCGTCTTCATCTTCGTTTTCGTCTTCATCATCTACCTCTTCATCTTCATCTTCTTCCTCATTTTAATCTTCATCTTCATTTTCATCTGCATCAAAATTATCATTTATATCTGCATCTTCATCTTCATCTATATCTTCATCTTTTTCATCATCTATCCCTTCATCCATATCTTCATCTATGTCTTCATCTATATGTTCGTCAATATCTTCATCTATATCTTCATCTATACCTTCATCTATATCTTCATCTATACTTTCACCTATATCATCATCTTCATCCTAATCTTCATCTTCACCTTCGTCTTCATCTTCATCTTCACCTTCATCTTCGTCTTCATCTTCATCTTCATCTTCATCTTCATCTTCATCTTCATCTTCAGCTTCATCTTCATCTTCATGTTTATGTTCATTTTAATCTTCATCTTCATTTTCATCTTATTTACATCACCATCTTTATCTTCATCTTCATTTTCATCTTCAACTTCATCTACATCTTAAACTTCGTCTTTATCTTTATATTCATCTTCATCTTTACCGTTAAACTTTCTCTTCATCTTTACCTTCATCTTTATCGTCATCTTTAACTTCTACATTATATTCATCTTCATCTTCCCTTTCAACTTCATCTCAATCTTCATCTTCATCTTCACCTTCATCTTCATCTTTATCTTCATCTTCATCTTCATTTCCATCTCCATCATCATCTTCACCTACTTCTTCATCTTCGTCTTCATCTTCATCTTCGTCTTCATATTCATATTCAACTTCATCTTTATCTACATCTTCATCTTCATCTTCATCATCATCTTCACCTTTATCTGCATCATCTTCATTTTCATCTTCATCTCCATCTTCGTCTTCATCTTCATCTTCGTCTTCATCTTTATTTTCATCTTCATCTTCATCTTCACCTGCATCAATATCTTCATCTATATCTTCATCTATACTCTCATCTATATCTTCATCTATATCTTCCTCTATACCTTCATCAATATCTTCATCAGCTATATCTTCATCTATATCTTCATCTATATCTTCATCTCCATATCCATCCTAATCTGCATCTTTATCTTCGTCTTCACCTTCATCTTCATCTTCATCTTCATCTTCATCTACATCTTCATCTTCATCTTCATCTTCACCTTCATCTTCATCTTCATCTTCATGTTCATCTTCATCTTCACCCTCATCAGCATCTCCATCTTTATCTTCATCTTTCTCTTCATGCTCATCTTATTCTTCATTTTCATCTTCACATTCATCTTCATCTTTATTTTAGTGTTCATCTTCCTCTGTACCTTCATCTTTACCTTCATCCTTACCTTCATCTTTATCGTCACCTTTAACTTGATCTTTATCCTCATCTTTATCTTCATCTTCATCTTCATCTCCATGTTCATCTTTATCTTCATCTTCATATTCATCTCGATCTTTATCTTCATCTTCATCTTCATCTGCATCAATATCTTCATCCATATCTTCATCTATATCTTCATCTTTATCTTCATCTTCATCTTCATCTTCATCTTCATTTTCATCTTCATCTTCATCTTCATCTTCATCTTCGTCTTCAACTTCAACTTCATCTTCACCTTCATCTTCATTTTCATCTTCGTCTTCATCTTCATCTTCATCATCATATTCATCTTCATCTGCATCTTCATCTTGATCTTCACCTTCATCTTCATATCCATCTTCATCTTCATCTTCATCTTCACCTTCCCTCTCATCTTCAACTTCATCTTCATCTTCGTCTTCACCTTCATCTTCATCTACATCTTCAGCTTCATCTCCATCTTCATCTACATCTTCATCGTCATCTTCTTCTCTATTTTCATATATATCTTCATCTATATCTTTATCTACATCTTCATCGATATCTTCATCTTCATCTTTATCTTCATCTTAATCTTAATTTTTATCCTCATCTGGTCCTTCATCTTCATCTTCATCCTCATCTGCATCTTCATCTTCATCTTCATCTTTATCTTCATCTTCATCTTCATCTTCATCTTCATCTTCATCTTCATCTTCATCTTCATCTTCATCTTCATCTTCATCTTCATCTTCATCTTCATCTTCAACTTCATCTTCATCTTCATCTTCATCTTCATCTTCATCTTCATCTTCGCCTTCATCTTCATCTTCATCTTCATCTTCGCCTTCATCTTCGTCTTCATGTTCGCCTTCATCTTCATCTTCATCTTCATCTTCATCTTCATCCTCATCTTCATCTTCATTTTAATCTTCACCATCATCTTCATCTGCATCTCCATCTCCATCTTCATCTTCATCTTCATCTTCATCTTCATCTTCATCTTCACCTTCATCTTGATCTTCATCTTCTTCTTTTTCTCTTCTTCATCATAATCTTCATCTTCATTTTCATCTGCATCAAAATCTTCATTCTTATCTCCATTTATATCTTCATCTATATCTTCATCTTTTTCATCTATAGCTTCATCTTTATCTTCATCTATATCTTCAACTATATCTTCATCAATATGTTCATCTGTATCTTCATCCTCCTCTTCATCCTCATCTTCATCTTCATTTTAATCTTCATCTTCATGTTCATTTTCATCTTCATCTTCATCTTCAACTTCATCTTCATCTTCATCTTCATCTTCATCTTCATCTTCGTCTTCATCTTCATCTTCATCTTCATCTTCATCTCCATCTTCATCCTCATCTTATCTTCATCTTCATCTTCATCCTCATATTCATCTTCATCTTCATTTTCATCTTCATCATCATCTTTATCTTCTTATTCATGTTCATCTGCACCTTCATCTTTATCTTCATCTTTACCTCCATCTTTGTCGTCACCTTTAACTTCATCTTACTCTTCGTCTTCATCTTCATCTTCATCTTCATCTTCATCATCATCTCTTTCTTCATCTTCATCTTCATCTTCATATTCATCTTCATCTTCATCTTTATCTTCATCTTCCTCTTCGCCTTCATCTTTATCATCACTTTTAACTTCACCTTTATCTTTATCTTTATCTTTATCTTCATCTTCATCTTCATCTCCATGTTCATCATCATCTTCAACTTAATTTTCATCCTCATTTTCATATCCATCTTCATCTTCATCTTCATTTTCATCTACATCTCGATCTTCATATTCATCTTCATCTCCATCTTCATCTTCATCTTTATCTTTAATCTATATCTTCATCTTCATCTTCATCATCATCTCTATCTTCATCTTCATCGTATATTCATCTTCATCTTCATGTTCATCTTCATCTTTATCTTAATCTTTATCTTCATCTTCACCTGCATCGTCATCTTCATCTTCATCCTCGTATTCATCTTCATCATCATCTCCATCTTAATCTTCATCTTCATCTTCAAGATCATCTTCATCTTCATCTCTATGTTCATGTTCATCTTCATCTTCATCTTCATCTGCATCTTTATGTTTATCTTTATCTACATTTTGATCTTCATCTGCAGCTTTATCTTCATCTTCATCTTCATCTGCATCAATATCTTCACCTATATCTTCATCTTTTTCTTAATCTATAACTTCATCTATGTCTTCATCATTGTCTTCATTTAAATCCTCATTTATAGCTTCATCCATATCTTCATCTTTATCTTAATCTGTTTCTTCATCTATATCTTCATCATTATATTCATCTCCATCTTCATGTTCACGTTCATCTTCATCTTCATCTGCTTCTTCTTCTTCATCCTCTTCTTGATCTTCATTTTCATCTTCATCTTCATCTTCATCTTCGTCTTCTTTTTTACCTCCATCTTCATCTTCATCTTCAGCTTCATGTTCATTTTCGTCTTTATCTACATCTTCATCTTCACCTTCATTTTCATCTCCATCTTAATCTTTATTAATACTCTTCTTCATCTTCATATTAATCTTCATCTTCATATTCATCTCCACCTTCATCTTCATCTTCATCTTAATCTATGTCTTCATCTTCACCTCCATCTTCATCTTCATCTTCATTTTTATCTTAATCTTCGGCTTCATCTTCGTCTTCATCTGCGTCTTCATCTTCGTCCTAATCTTCGTCTTCATCTTGGTCTTCATCTTCGTCTTCATCTTCGTCTTCATTTCGTCTTCTTCTTCGTCTTCATCTTCGTTTTCATCTTCGTCTTCATTGGTGTCTCCATCCTCGTCTCCATCCTCATCTTCGTCTCCATCTTCGTCTTCATCTTCGTCTCCATCTTCGTCTTCATCTTCGTCTTCACTTTCGTCTTCGTCTTCGTTTTCATCCTCGCCTTCATCCTCCTCTCCATCTTCATTTTCGTTTTCATCTTTTTCTTAACCTTCATCTTCATCTTCATCTTCGTCTTCACCTTCATCTTAATCTTCGACTTCATCTCCGTCTCCATCTTCGTCTTTATCTTCGTCTTAATCTCTGCCTTCATCTTCGCCTTCATCTTCGTCTTCATCTTTGTCTTCATCTTCATGCTCATCTTCGTCTTCATCCTCGTCTTCATCCTCGTCTACATCTTCGTCTTCATCTTCGTCTCCATCTTCACCTTAATCTATGTCTTCCTCATCGTCTTCATCTTCGTCTTCGTCCTCATCTTCGTCTTCATCTTCGTATTCATCTTCGTCTTCTTCTTCGCCTTCATCTTCGTCTTCGTTTTCATCATCGTCTTTATCCTCTTCTCCATCGTCATCTTCGTCTTCATCTTCCTCTTCACCTTCATCGTCGTCTTCACCTTCATCTTTGTCGTCATCTTCGTCTTCATCTTCGTCCTTTTCTTCGTCTTCATCTTCGCCATCATCTTCGCCTTCATCTTCGTCTTCATCTTTGTCTTCATCTTCGTTTTCATCTCCGTCTTTATCCTCCTCTGCATCCTCGTTTTTATCTTCGTCTTCGTCTTCGTCTCCAACTGCATCTTCATCTTTGTCGTCATCATCGTCTTCATCTTTGTCTTCGCCTTCATGTTAATCTTCATCTTCATCTTCACCTTCATCTTCATCTTCGTCTTCATCTCCGTCTCTATCTTCGTCTCCATCATCGTCTTCATCTTCGTCCTCATCTTCGACCTCATCGTCATCTTCATCTTCGTTTTCATCTTCGCCTTCACCTTCAACTTCATCTTCGTATTCTTCTTCGTCCTCATCTTCGGCCTCATTGTGGTCCTCAGCTTCGTCTTCATTTCGTCTTCCTATTCGTCTTCATCCTCGTCTTCATCCTCGACTGCGTCTTCATCTTCGTCTTCATCTTCGTCTTCATCTTCGTGTTCTTCTTCGTCTTCATCTTCGTGTTCTTCTTCGTCTTCACCTTCCACTTCATCTTCGTTTTCATCTCCGTCTTAATCCTCCTCTCCATCTTCATCTTCGTCTTCATCTTCGTCTTCGTCTTCATCTTCATCTCCATCTTCACCTTCATCTTCATCTTCATCTTCGTCCTTTGTTTTCATCTTTATCTTCATCTGTAACTTCACCTTCATCTTATATCCATCTTCATCTTCATCTCCATCTTCATATTCATCTTCATTTTCATCTTCAGCTTCGTCTTCATCCTCATCTTCATCATCATCTTCATCTTCATCTTGATCTTCATCTTCATCTTCATCTTCATCTTCATCTTCATCTTCATCTTCATCTTTATCTTCATCTTCATCTTGATCTTCATCTTTGTCTTCATCTTTATCTTCAATTTTATCTTCATCTTTGTCTTCATCTTTATTTTCATCTTGATCTTTATTTTATTTTCATTTTCATCTTCATATTTACCTTCATCTTTCTCTTCATTTTTATCTTCATCTTTATCTTCGTTTTTCTCTTCATCTTTATCTTCACCTTTCTCCTTATCTTTCTCTTCTATTTCCCCTTCATCTTTCTCTTCATCTTTATCTTCATCTTCATCTTTCTCTTCATCTTTGTCTTCATCTTTAGCTTCATCTTTCTCTTCATCTCTCTCTTCATCTTTCTCTACATCTTTCTCTTCATCTTTATCTTCGTCTTCATCTTCATCTCCATCTTTATCTTTATCTTCATCTCAGTCTTCATGTTCATGTTCATCTTCATCTTCATCTTCATCTTCATCTCCATCTTCATCTTCATTTTCATCTTCATCTTCATCTTTATCTTCAGCTTCATCATCATATTCCTCTCCATCTGCATCTTCATCTTCATCTTCATTTTCATCTGCATCTTCATCTCTATTTCCACCTTTATCTTCAACGTTAAGTTCGTCTTCATCTTCATTTTTATTCTCCTAATTATCTTCAACTTTATTTTCATCTTTATCTTTATCTTCATCTTCATCATTTGATTCATCTTCATCCTCACCTTCATCTTCATCTTCATCTTAATCGTCATCATCACTTCATCCTTATCTTCATCTTTATGTTCATCTTAATCTTCGTCTTTATCTTGATCTTTATCTTCACCTTTATATTCATCTGTATCTTCATCATTATCTTCATCGTCATCTTCAGCTTCATCTCCGTCTCCATCTTGATCTCCATCTTCATCTTTTTCTTTATCTTCATCTTCATCTGCATCTTCATCTTTAACTTTATCTTCAACTTCATCTTTAACTGCATCTGCATCTTTATCTTCATCAGTCTCTCCATCACTCTCTTCATCTTTATCTTAATTTTTGTCTTCGTCCTCATCTTCAACTTTATCTTCATCTTCACCTTTATATCTTCATGTTTATTTTCATCTTCATCTTCATCTTCACATTCATCTTCATCTTCATTTTCACATTCATCTTCATCTTCATCTTCGTCTTCACCTTCACTTTCATTTTCATCTAGATCTTCGTCTCCATCTCCATCTTCAACTTTATCTTCATCTTCAGCTGCATTTTTACCTTAATATTCATCTTCATCTTTCTCTTCATCTCTCTTTATCTTTATCTTCATCTTTATCTTCATCTTTCCCCTCATCTTTTTCTTCATCTTTCTTTTCATCTTTAACTTCATCATCATCTTCATCTTTAGCTTCATCTTCATCCTTATTTTTAATCTTCTTCTTTATCTTCATCTTTATCTTCTTGTTTTTCTTCATCTTCATCTTCATCTTCATCTTCATCTTCATCTTCATCTTCATCTTCATCTTCATCTTCATCTTCATCTTCATCTTCATCTGCATCTTCATTTTCATCTTCAACTTCATATTCATCTTCATCTTTATCTTCATCATTGTCTTCACCTTTATCTTCATCTTTATCTTCATCTCTACTTTAATCTTCATCTTTGTCTTCATCTTTATCTGTGTCTTTATCTATATCTTTATCTTTATCTTTATATATATCTTTATCTTTATCTTTATCTTTATCTTTATCTTTATCTTTATCTTTATCTTTATCTTTATCTTTATCTTTATCTTTATCTTTATCTTTATCTTTATCTTTATCTTTATCTTTATCTTTATCTTTATCTTTATCTTTATCTTTATCTTTATCTTTATCTTTATCTTTATCTTTATCTTTATCTTTATCTTTATCTTTATCTTTATCTTTATCTTTATCTTTATCTTTATCTTTATCTTTATCTTTATCTTTATCTTTATCTTTATCTTTATCTTTATCTTTATCTTTATCTTTATCTTTATCTTTATCTTTATCTTTATCTTTATCTTTATCTTTATCTTTATCTTTATCTTTATCTTTATCTTTATCTTTATCTTTATCTTTATCTTTATCTTTATCTTCATCTTTATCTTTATCTTTATCTTTATCTTTATCTTTATCTTTATCTTTATCTTTATCTTTATCTTTATCTTTATCTTTATCTTTATCTTTATCTTTATCTTTATCTTCATCTTTATCTTTATCTTTATCTTTATCTTTATCTTTATCTTTATCTTTATCTTTATCTTTATCTTTATCTTTATCTTTATCTTTATCTTTATCTTTATCTTTATCTTTATCTTTATCTTTATCTTTATCTTTATCTTTATCTTTATCTTTATCTTTATCTTTATCTTTATCTTTATCTTTATCTTTATCTTTATCTTTATCTTTATCTTTATCTTTATCTTTATCTTTATCTTTATCTTTATCTTTATCTTTATCTTTATCTTTATCTTTATCTTTATCTTTATCTTTATCTTTATCTTTATCTTTATCTTTATCTTTATCTTTATCTTTATCTTTATCTTTATCTTTATCTTTATCTTTATCTTTATCTTTATCTTTATCTTTATCTTTATCTTTATCTTTATCTTTATCTTTATCTTTATCTTTATCTTTATCTTTATCTTTATCTTTATCTTTATCTTTATCTTTATCTTTATCTTTATCTTTATCTTTATCTTTATCTTTATCTTTATCTTTATCTTTATCTTTATCTTTATCTTTATCTTTATCTTTATCTTTATCTTTATCTTTATCTTTATCTTTATCTTTATCTTTATCTTTATCTTTATCTTTATCTTTATCTTTATCTTTATCTTTATCTTTATCTTTATCTTTATCTTTATCTTTATCTTTATCTTTATCTTTATCTTTATCTTTATCTTTATCTTTATCTTTATCTTCATCTTTCTCTTCGTCTTTATCTTTATCTTTATCTTTATCTTTATCTTTATCTTGATCTTTATCTTTATCTTTATCTTTATCTTTATTTTTATCTTTATCTTAATCTTTGTCTTTGTCTTTATCTTCATCTTTATCTTTATCTTTATCTTTATCTTTATCTTTATCTTTATCTTTATCTTTATCTTTATCTTTATCTTTATCTTTATCTTTATCTTTATCTTTATCTTTATCTTTATCTTTATCTTTATCTTTATCTTTATCTTTATCTTTATCTTTATCTTTATCTTTATCTTTATCTTTATCTTTATCTTTATCTTTATCTTTATCTTTATCTTGATCTTTATCTTTATCTTTATCTTTATCTTTATCTTTATCTTTATCTTTATCTTTATCTTTATCTTTATCTTTATCTTTATCTTTATCTTTATCTTTATCTTTATCTTTATCTTTATCTTTATCTTTATCTTTATCTTTATCTTTATCTTTATCTTTATCTTTATCTTTATCTTTATCTTTATCTTTATCTTTATCTTTATCTTTATCTTTATCTTTATCTTTATCTTTATCTTTATCTTTATCTTTATCTTTATCTTTATCTTTATCTTTATCTTTATCTTTATCTTTATCTTTATCTTTATCTTTATCTTTATCTTTATCTTTATCTTTATCTTTATCTTCATCTTTATCTTTATCTTTATCTATATCTTTATCTTTATCTTTATCTTTATCTTTATCTTTATCTTTATCTTTATCTTTATCTTTATCTTTATCTTTAACTTTATCTTTATCTTTATCTTTATTTTATCTTTATCTTTATCTTTATCTTTGTCTTTATCTTTATCTTTATCTTTATCTTTATCTCTATCTTTATCTTTATCTTTATCTTTATCTTTATCTTTATCTTTATCTTTATCTTTATCTTTATCTTTATCTTTATCTTTATCTTTATCTTTATCTTTATCTTTATCTTTATCTTTATCTTTATCTTTATCTTTATCTTTATCTTTATCTTGATCTTTATCTTTATCTTTATCTTTATCTTTATCTTTATCTTTATCTTTATCTTTATCTTTATCTTTATCTTTATCTTTATCTTTATCTTTATCTTTATCTTTATCTTTATCTTTATCTTTATCTTTATCTTTATCTTTATCTTTATCGTTATCTTTATCTTTATCTTTATCTTTATCTTTATCTTTATCTTTATCTTTATCTTTATCTTTATCTTTATCTTTATCTTTATCTTTATCTTTATCTTTATCTTTATCTTTATCTTTATCTTTATCTTTATCTTTATCTTTATCTTTATCTTTATCTTTATCTTTATCTTTATCTTGATCTTTATCTTTATCTTTATCTTTATCTTTATCTTTATCTTTATCTTTATCTTTGTCCTCTTCTTTGTCTTTATCTTTATCTTTATCTTTATCTTTATCTTTATCTTTATCTTTATCTTTATCTTTATCTTTATCTTTATCTTTATCTTTATCTTTATCTTTATCTCTATCTTTATCTTTATCTTTATCTTTATCTTTATCTTTATCTTTATCTTTATCTTTATCTTTATCTTTATCTTTATCTTTATCTTTATCTTTATCTTTATCTTTATCTTTATCTTTATCTTTATCTTTATCTTTATCTTTATCTTTATCTTTATCTTTATCTTTATCTTTATCTTTATCTTTATCTTTATCTTTATCTTTATCTTTATCTTTATCTTTATCTTTATCTTTATCTTTATCTTTATCTTTATCTTTATCTTTATCTTTATCTTTATCTTTATCTTTATCTTTATCTTTATCTTTATCTTTATCTTTATCTTTATCTTTATCTTTATCTTTATCTTTATCTTTATCTTTATCTTTATCTTTATCTTTATCTTTATCTTTATCTTTATCTTTATCTTTATCTTTATCTTTATCTTTATCTTTATCTTTATCTTTATCTTTATCTTTATCTTTATCTTTATCTTTATCTTTATCTTTATCTTTATCTTTATCTTTATCTTTATCTTTATCTTTATCTTTATCTTTATCTTTATCTTTATCTTTATCTTTATCTTTATCTTTATCTTTATCTTTATCTTTATCTTTATCTTTATCTTTATCTTTATCTTTATCTTTATCTTTATCTTCATCTTCATCTTTATCTTTATCTTTCACTCTATCTTTATCTTTATCTTTATCTTTATCTTTATCTTTATCTTTATCTTTATCTTTATCTTTATCTTTATCTTTATCTTTATCTTTATCTTTATCTTTATCTTTATCTTTATCTTTATCTTTATCTTTATCTTTATCTTTATCTTTATCTTTATCTTTATCTTTATCTTTATCTTTATCTTTATCTTTATCTTTATCTTTATCTTTATCTTTATCTTTATCTTTATCTTTATCTTTATCTTTATCTTTATCTTTATCTTTATCTTTATCTTTATCTTTATCTTTATCTTTATCTTTATCTTTATCTTTATCTTTATCTTTATCTTTATCTTTATCTTTATCTTTATCTTTATCTTTATCTTTATCTTTATCTTTATCTTTATCTTTATCTTTATCTTTATTTTTATCTTAGTCTTCATCTTTATCTTTATCTTTATCTTTATCTTTATCTTTATCTTTATCTTTATCTTTATCTTTATCTTTATCTTTATCTCTATCTTTATCTTTATCTTTATCTTTATCTTTATCTTTATCTTTATCTTTATCTTTATCTTTATCTTTATCTTTATCTTTATCTTTATCTTTATCTTTATCTTTATCTTTATCTTTATCTTTATCTTTATCTTTATCTTTATCTTTATCTTTATCTTTATCTTTATCTTTATCTTTATCTTTATCTTTATCTTTATCTTCATCTTTATCTTTATCTTTATCTTTATCTTTATCTTTATCTTTATCTTTATCTTTATCTTTATCTTCATCTTTATCTTTATCTTTATCTTTATCTTTATCTTTATCTTTATCTTTATCTTTATCTTTATCTTTATCTTAACCTTTATCTTTATCTTTATCTTTACCTTTATCTTTATCTTTATCTTTATCTTTATCTTTATCTTTATCTTTATCTTTATCTTTATCTTTATCTTTATCTTTATCTTTATCTTTATCTTTATCTTTATCTTTATCTTTATCTTTATCTTTATCTTTATCTTTATCTTTATCTTTATCTTTATCTTTATCTTTATCTTTATCTTTATCTTTATCTTTATCTTTATCTTTATCTTTATCTTTATCTTTATCTTTATCTTTATCTTTATCTTTATCTTTATCTTTATCTTTATCTTTGTCCTCTTCTTTGTCTTTATCTTTATCTTTATCTTTATCTTTATCTTTATCTTTATCTTTATCTTTATCTTTATCTTTATCTTTATCTTTATCTTTATCTTTATCTTTATCTTTATCTTTATCTTTATCTTTATCTTTATCTTTATCTTTATCTTTATCTTTATCTTTATCTTTATCTTTATCTTTATCTTTATCTTTATCCTTATCTTTATCTTCATCTTTATCTTTATCTTTATCTTTATCTTTATCTTTATCTTTATCTTTATCTTTATCTTTATCTTTATCTTTATCTTTATCTTTATCTTTATCTTTATCTTTATCTTTATCTTTATCTTTATCTTTATCTTTATCTTTATCTTTATCTTTATCTTTATCTTTATCTTTATCTTTATCTTTATCTTTATCTTTATCTTTATCTTTATCTTTATCTTTATCTTTATCTTTATCTTTATCTTTATCTTTATCTTTATCTTTATCTTTATTTTTATCTTTATCTTTATCTTTATCTTTATCTTTATCTTTATCTTTATCTTTATCTTTATCTTTATCTTTATCTTTATCTTTATCTTTATCTTTATCTTTATCTTTATCTTTATCTTTATCTTTATCTTTATCTTTATCTTTATCTTTATCTTTATCTTTATCTTTATCTTTATCTTTATCTTTATCTTTATCTTTATCTTTATCTTTATCTTTATCTTTATCTTTATCTTTATCTTTATCTTTATCTTTATCTTTATCTTTATCTTTATCTTTATCTTTATCTTTATCTTTATCTTTATCTTTATCTTTATCTTTATCTTTATCTTTATCTTTATCTTTATCTTTATCTTTATCTTTATCTTTATCTTTATCTTTATCTTTATCTTTATCTTTATCTTTATCTTTATCTTTATCTTTATCTTTATCTTTATCTTTATCTTTATCTTTATCTTTATCTTTATCTTTATCTTTATCTTTATCTTTATCTTTATCTTTATCTTTATCTTTATCTTTATCTTTATCTTTATCTTTATCTTTATCTTTATCTTTATCTTTATCTTTATCTTTATCTTTATCTTTATCTTTATCTTTATCTTTATCTTTATCTTTATCTTTATCTTTATCTTTATCTTTATCTTTATCTTTATCTTTATCTTTATCTTTATCTTTATCTTTATCTTTATCTTTATCTTTATCTTTATCTTTATCTTTATCTTTATCTTTATCTTTATCTTTATCTTTATCTTTATCTTTATCTTTATCTTTATCTTTATCTTTATCTTTATCTTTATCTTTATCATTATCTTTATCTTTATCTTTATCTTTATCTTTATCTTTGTTTCATCTTCATCTTCATCTTTCTCTTCATCTTCAGCTTCATCGTCATCTTCATCTTCATCTTCCTCTTCATTTTCATGTTCATCTTCGTCTTCATCTCTGTCTTCATGTTGGTCTTCAACATCTACTTCATCTTCGTCTTCATCTTCATCTTCATCTTCGTCTTCATCTTCGTCTTCAGCTTCGCCTTCATCTTCATCTTCATCCTCGTCTTCATCTTCGGCTTCATCTTCTACTTCATCTTCGTCTTCATCTTCGTCTTCAGCTTCGCCTTCATCTTCGTCTTCATCTTCATCTTCATCTTTGTCTTCATCTTTGTCTTCGTGTTCGTCTTCATCTTCGTATACATCTTCGCGTTTATCTCCATCTTCAGCTTCGTCTTAATCTTCGTGGTCAATTTCGTCTTCATCTACTTCTTCATCTTCATCATCATCTTCATTTTCATCTTCATCTTCGTCTTCATGTTCGTCTTCATCTTTATCCTAATCTTCATTTTCATCTTCATCTTCATTTCATTTTCATTTCATTTTCATCCTCATCTTCACCTTTCTCTTCGTCTTCATCTTCATCTTCATATTAAACTTATCTTCATCTTCATCTTCATCTTCACCTTCATCTGCATCTTCATGTCCATCTTCATCTTCATCCTCATCTTCATCTTCGTCTTCGTCTTCATCTCTGTCCTCATCTTCGTCTTCAATATCTCCTTCATCTTCACCTTCATCTTCGTCTTCAGCTTCGCCTTCATCTTCGTCATCATATTCATCTTCGTCTTCATCTTTGTCTTCATCATCGTCTTGATTTTCGTCTTCATCGTCGTCTCCATCTTTGTCTTCATTTTCCACGTCATCTTCGTCTTTACCTTCGTCTTCATCTTCGTGGTCATCTTCATCTTCATCTGTATCTTCATCTTCATCTCCATCTTCATCTTCATCTCCACCTTCATCTTCATCTTCGTTTCCATCCGCATCTTCATCTTCGTCTTCATCTTCATCTTCATCTTAATCTTAATCTTCATCTTCACCTTCATCTTCATCTTCATCTTCATCTCCATCTTCATATTCATCTTTCTCTTCATCTTTCTCTTCATTGATATCTTCATCTTTCTCTTCATTTTTCTCTCCATCTTTCTCTTCATTTCTCTCCATATTTGTGTTCGTCTTTCTCTTCATATTTCTCTTAATCTTTCTCTTCATCATTCTCTACAACTTAGTCTTCATCTTTCTCTTCATCTTTATCTTCATCTTTGGCTTCATCTTGATCATTATCTTGATCTTCATTTTGATCTTCATCTTGATCTCCATCTTGATCTTCATCTTGGTCTTCATCTTGATCTTTTACTTGAACTTCATCTTGATCTTCATCTTGATCTTCATTTCCGTCTTCATCCTTGTCCTCGTTTTTGTCTTCATCTTCATCTTCGTCTTCATCTTTCGTTTCACCTTCGTCTACATCTACGTTCTCGTCTTGGTCTTCATCTTCGTCTTCATCTCCGTATCTATCTTCGCCTTCATCTTCTTCTTCATCTTCGTCTTCATCTTCGTCTCCATCCTCATCTCTGTCCTCATCTTCGTCTTCATCTTCATCTTTATCGGAATCTCTATCTTCATGTCTTTCTTCATGTTTAGCTACATCTTTACATTCATCTTTTTCTTCATCTTTATTCTTATCTTTATCTTCATAGTGATCTTCATCTTGAACTTCATCTTGATCTTCATCTTGATCTTCATCTTGATCTTCATTTTGATCTTCATCTTGCTCTTCACTATGGTCTTCATCTTTGTCTTCATCTTCGACTTCATGTCCATCTTCATCTTCGTCTTCTTCTTCGTCATCATCTTCGTCTTCATCTTCGTATTCACCTTCGTCTTCGTCTTCGTCTTAATCTTTTTCTTCATATTTGTCTTCATCTTCGTCTTCATCTTCGTCATAACTTTAATCTTCGTCTTTATCCTCTTCTTCATCTTCATCTTTATCTTGATCTTCATCTTCATCTTCAACATCATCTTCATCTTCACCCTATCTTCATCTTTATCTTCATCTTTATCTTGATCTTTATCTTTATCTTCGTCTTTATCTTAGTCTTCATCTTCATCCTCATCTTCATCTTCATCTTCATCTTTATCTTCATCTCTATCTCCATCTTCGTCCCCATTATCGTCTTCATCTTCGTCATTCTCTCCGCCTTTATCGTCGGCTTTGTCTTCATCTTCATCTTCGTCTTCATCTTCGTTTTCAACTTTGTCTTCATCTTCGCCTTCATCTTCATGTTCATCTTCTTTATCTTCATCTTCATCTTCGCCTCAATCTTCTTCTTCACCTATACCTTCATCCTTATCGTCGTCTTTATCGTCGTCTTCATCTTCATTTTCATCTTCGTCTTCATCTTCGTTTACATCTTCGTCTTCATCTTTTTCTTCATCTTCATCTATTTTCGCGTTCATCTTCATCTTCGGCTTGGTCTTCGTATTCGACTTCATCTTCGTCTTCACCTTCTTCTTCATCTTCGTCATCATATTCATCTTCGTCTTCATCCCCGTCTTCATCTTCATCTTCATCCTCATCTTCATCTTTATCTCCGTCTTCATTTTCATCCCCATCTTCATCTTCGTCTTCATCTTCTTCTACATCTTCGTCGTGATTTTAATCTTCGTCTTTATCTTCGGCTTCATCTTCATCTTGATCTTCATCTTCATCTTCAACCTCATCTTCATCTTCATCTCTATCTTCATTTTTATCTTCATCTTTACATTCACCTTCAGCTTGATCTGTATTTTCATCTTTTTCTTCGTCTTTATCTTAGTCTTCGTCTCCATCTTCATCTTCAGCTTCATCTCTATCTTCGTCTATACCTTCATCTTTATCTTTATCTTCGTCTTCATTTTCGTCTTCATCTTTGCCTTTATCGTCGTCTTCGTCTTCATCTCGAGCTTATCTTCGTCTTCGTCTACATCTTCTTCTTCATCTTCGTCCTCATCTTCGACGTCATCTTCGTCATCTTCACGGTCTTCATCTTCGTCTTCATTTTCGAATTCATCTTCGTCTTCATCTACATGTTCATGTTCATCTTCATCTTCATCTTCATCTTCATCTATAACTTCATCTTCATCATCATTTCCATCTTCATCTTCATCTTCGTCTTCATCTTCATGTTTATCTTCATATTCATCTTCATCTTCATGATCATCTTCATGTTCATCTTCATTTTCATCTTCATCTTCATCTTCATCTTCGTCTGCATCTTCGTCTTCATCTTCGTCTTCATCTTCGTCTTCATCTTCGTCTTCAACTTCGTCTTCATCCTCGTCATCATCTTCCCCTTCATCTTCGTCTTCATATCCATCTTCATCTTCATCTTCATCTTCACCTATGTCTTCATCTTCATCTTCACCTTAAACTTCGTCTTCGTCTTCATCTACGTCTTCATCTTCGTCATCATCATCGTCTTCATCTTCGTCTATATCTTCGTCATCATCTTCGGCTTCATCTTCATGTACATGTTCGTCTTCATGTTCACCTTCATCCTTAGCTTCATCCGCGTCTTCATGTTTGTCATCATCTGCGTATTTTTCTTCTTCTTCATCTTCATCTTCATCTTTATCTTCATCTTTAACTTCATCTTCAGCTTCAAAATCATCTTCATTTTTATCTGCATATCTATCTTCATCTTTATATTCATCTTTATCTTCATCATAATCTTTATCTTCTTCTTTATCCTAATCTTCATCTTCTCTTCGTCTTCATCTTCAACTTCGTCTACACCCTCATCATCACCTTTGTCGTCATCTTCGTCTTCATCTTCGTCTTCATCTTCGTCTTCATCTTCGTTTTCATATTCGTCTTCATGTTCGTCTTCATTTTCGTCTTCATATTCGTCTTCATCTTCGACTTTATCTTCGTCTACATCTTCTTCCTCATGTCGTCATCATCTTCGGCCTCAGATTCTTCTTCATCTTCTTCTTCATCTTTACCTTCATCTTTAACTTCAAAATCATCTCCATCTTTATCTACATATTTATCTTCATCTTTATATTCGTCTTTATCTTCATCATAATCTTTATCTTCTTCTTTATCCTAATCTTCATCTTCTCTTCGTCTTCATCTTCACCTTCAACTTCGTCTTCATCCTCATCATCACCTCCGTCCTCATTTTCGACTTTATCTTCGTCTACGTCTTCGTCTCTAACTTCGTCTTCATCCTCGTCATCATCTTCCCCTTCATCTTCCCCTTCATGTTCGTCTTCATCTCCATCTTCATCTTCTTCTTCATCTCTATCTTTATCTTCGTCTTCATCTTCTTTTTCATCTTCGTCTTCATATTCGTCTTCATCTTCGCTGCATCTTCTTCTCCATCTTCGTCTCCATGTTCGCCATCATCTTCCTCTTCATCTTCTTCTCCGTCTCTGTCTCTGTCTTCATTTTCATCTTCATCTTCATGTTCACCTGCATCTTTTTTCTTTCTTCATCTTTATCTTCATCCCTATTTTCATCTTCAGTTTCATATTCATCTTCATCTTCATCTGCAACTCCATCTTTATCTTCATCTTTTTTCTGATTTTCATCTTCATCTTCAACTTGATCTTTATCTGGATCTTTATCTTTATCTTTAGCTTCATTTTTAACTTCATTCTCATCTTCTACGTCATCTTCATCTTCATCTTCATTTTCATAATCATCTTCACTTCATCTTCATCTTCATCTTCATCTTCATCTTCATCTTCATCTTCATCTTCATCTTCATCTTCATCTTCATCTTCATCTTCATCTTCATCTTCATCTTCATCTTCATCTCCATCTTCATCTTCATCTGTATGGTCATCTTCATCTTCATCTTCATACTCATCTTCGTATTCATCTTCATCTCCATACTCATCTTCATCTTTATTTTCACCTTTATCTTCATCTTCATCTTCATCGTCATCTTCATCCTCTTCTTCATCTTCGTCTTCATCTTCGTCTTCATCTTCGTCTACATCTTCGACTTCATCTGCGTCTCCATCTTCGTCGTCATCTTCATCCTCATCTTCGTCTTCATCTTTGTCTTCATCTTCGTCTTCACGTCCGTCATCATCTTCGTCAGCATCTTCATAATCGTCTTAATCTTCGTCTTCATCTTCGGCTTCAAATCGTTCTTCATCCCCATCTTCATCTTTATCTCTATCTTCATCTTCACCTTCAACTATATCTTAATTTCATCTTCATCTTCATCTTTATCTACATATTTATCTTCATCTTTGTATTCATTTTTAACTCCATCTTTATCTTTATCTTCGTCTTTGTCTTAATCTTCATCTTTATCTCCATCATTATTTTCATCTTCATCTTCATCCTCATCCTCATCTTCGTCTTCATCTTTGTCTTCATCTTCGTCTTCACCTCCTTCTTCATCTTCGTCTTCGTCTTCATCTTCGTCTGCATCTTCATCTTCATCTTCGTCTTCATCTTCGTCTTCATCTTCGTCTTCATCTTCATCTTCGTCTTCGTCTTCGTCTTCGTCTTTATTTTTGTCTGCATCTTCGTCTGCACCTTCATCTTCATGTCATCTTCATTTTCTTCTTCATCTTCATCTTCACCTTCATCTTCATCTTCATCTTCATCTTCATCTTCATCTTCATCTTTATCTTCATCTTCATCTTCATCTTCATCATCATCTTCATCTTCATCTTCCCCATCATTTTCTTCTTCATTTTCATTTTCACCTTGATTTTCATCTTCGTCTTCATCAACGTCTTCATCTTCGTCTTCACCATCGTCATCATCTTTATCTTCGTCTTAATCTTCGTCTTCATCTTCGTCTTAATCTTCGTCTTAATCTTCGTCTTCATCTTCGGCTTCATATTCTTGTTCATCTTCTACTTCATCTTCATCTTGATCTTCATCTTCACCTTCAACTACATCTTCATCTTCATCTTCTTCTTTATCTACATATTTATCTTCATCTTGTATTCACCTTTATCTTCATTTTTATCTTTATCTTCGTCTCTGTCTTAATCTTTATCTTCATATTCATTACTAATTTCTTCTTCATCTTCATCTTCATCTTCATCTTCATCTTCATCTTCATCTTCATCTTCATCTTCATCTTCATCTTCATCTGCATCTTTATCTTCATCTTCATCTTCGACTTCATCTTTGTCTTCATCTTCGTCGTCATCTTCAACAACATCTTCATCTTCATCTCCATCTTCATTTTCATCTGCATCTCCATCTTCATATTCATCTTCAGTTTCGTCTGTAATTTCATCTTCATTTCATCTTCATCTTCTTCTTAAGCTTCAGCTTCATCTTTATCTTCATCTTCATCGTTCCCTTCATCTTTACCTTCATCTCTATTTTCATCTTTGTCCTCATCTTTCTCTTCAACTTTCTCTTCATCTTTCGCTTCATGTTTCGCTTCATCTTTCTCTTCATATTTCTCTTTATCTTTATCTTCATCTTTCTCTTCAGCTTTATCTTCATCTTTCTCTTCATCTTTCTCTTCATCTTTCTCTTTGTCTTCGTCTTCATCATTCTCTTCATCCTTCTCTTCATTTATATCTTCACCTTTCTCTTGGTCTTTCTCTTCATTCTTCTCTCCATCCTTCTCTTCATTTCTCTCCATATTTTTCTTCTTCTTTCTCTTCATCTTTCTACCAGTCTTTCTCTTCATCTTTCCCTTCAACTTACTCTCCATCTTTCTCTTTATCTTTATCTCCATCTCTGTCTTCATCTTGATCATCATCTTGATCTTCGTTTTGATCTTCATCTTGATCTCCATCGTGATGTTCATCTTGGTCTTCATCTTGATCTTTTACTCGAACTTCATCTTGATCTTCATCTTGATCTTCATCTTCGTCTACATCCTCGTCTTCGTCTTTGTCTTCATCTTCGTCTTCATCTTCGTCTTCACCTTCGTCTTCAGCTACGTCTTCATCTTGGTCTTCACCTTCGTCTTCATCTCCTTATCTATCTTCGTCTTCATCTTCTTCTTCATCTTCGTCTTCATCTCCGTCTTCGTTTTTATCGTAATTTTTATCTTCATCTCTTTCTTTATGTTCAGCTTCATCTTTACATTGATCTTTATCTTCATTTTTATCTTCATCTTCACCTTCATCTTGATCCTCATCTTGATCTTCATCTTGATCTTCATCTTGAACTTCATCTTGATCTCCATCTTTATCTTCACTATGATCTTCATCTACGTCTTTCTCTTCGTCTTCATGTTCGTCTTCATCTTTGTCTTCATCTTCGTCTTCATCTTCGTCATTATCTTAATCTTCGTCTTTATCTTCGTCTTCATCTTCATCTTCATCTTGATCTTCATCTTCATCTTCAACCTCATCTTCATCTTTATCTTCATTTTCATCTTCATCTTTACATTCATCTTTATCTTAATCTGTATCTTTATCTTTATGTTCGTCTTTATTTTAGTCTTCATCTTCATCCTCATCTTCATCTTTATCTTCATCTCTATCTTCATCTTTATCTTTATCTACATCTTCGTCCTCATCTTCGTCTTCATCTTTGTCTTCATCTTCATCCTCATCTTCATGTTCATCTTCATCTTCATTTTCATCCCCATCTTCATCTTCGTCTTCATCTTCATCTTCATGTTCGTCATTATCTTAATCTTCGTCCTCATCTCCGTCTTCCTCTTCATCTTCATCCTTATCTTCATGTTCATCTTCATCTTCATCTTCGTCTTCATCTTCTTCTTCATGTTCGTCATTATCTTAATCTTCGTCTTTATCTTCGTCCTCATCATCATCTTCGTCTTGATCTTCATCTTCATCTTCAGCCTCATCTTCATCTTCATCTTTATCTTCATCTTTATCTTCATCTTTACATTCACCTTCATCTTGATCTGTATTTTTACCTTTTTGTTTTTATCTTAGTCTTCGTCTTCATCTTCATCTTCAGCTTCATCTTTACCTTCATCTTTATCTTCATCCTCATCTTCGTCCTCATCTTCGTCTTCGTCTTTGTTTTCAGTTTCGTTTTTAACTTTGTCTTCATCTCCGTCTTCATCTTCGTCTTCATTTTCATCTTCATGTTCGTCATTATCTTAATCTTCGTCTTTATCTTCATTCTCATCTTCATCTTCGTCTTGATCTTCATCTTCATCTTCAACCTCATCTTCATCTCTATCTTTATCCTCAGTTTTATCTTCATCTTTACATTCACCTTCATCTTGATCTGTATTTTATCTTTATCTTCGTCTATATCTCAGTCTTTGTCTTCATCTTCAGCTTCGTTTTAATCTTCGTCTTCATCTAAGTTTTCATCTTCGTCTTCATCTTCGTCTTCATTTTCGTCTTCATATTCATCTTCATCTTCGACTTCATCTTCGTCTACATCTTCGTCTTCATGTTCGTCATCATCTTCGGCCTCAGATTCGTCTTCATCTTCATCCTCGTCTTCATTTTCATCTTCATCTTCTTCTCCGTCATTATCTTCATCTCCATCATCATCTTCGTTTTCATCTTCATCTTCGTCTTCATCTTCATCCTCAACTTGATCTTCATCTTCGCTCTCACCTACGTCTTCATCTTCGTCTTCATCATCGTCCTTATCTTCGTCTTCATCTTCGTCATCATCTCCGTTTTCGTCTTCATCTTCGTTATCATCTCCGTCTTCATCTTCGTCTTCATCTTCATCTTCATCTTCATCTTCATCTTCATCTTCATCTTCATCTTCATCTTAATCATCATATTCTTCGTCATGTTCATCTTCATCTTCATCTTCATCTTCATCTTCATCTTGATCTTCATCTTCATCTTCATCTTCAACTTCGTCTTCATCTTCATTTTCAACTTCATCTTCATCTATATCTTCATATTTATCTTCATCTTCATATTCATCTTTATCTTCTTCTTTTTCCTTATTATCGTCGCTATCTTAATCTTCATCTTCGGCTTCATCTTCGTCTTCAACTTCGTCTTCATCCTCATCGTCATCTTCGTCTTCAGCTTCGTCTTCATCTTCATCTTCATCTCCGTCTTCGTCTTCCTCTTCATCTTCGTTTTCATCTTCGTCTTCATCCTCGTCTTGATCTTAGTCTTCATATTCGTCTTCATCTTCTCCGTCATCTTCGTCTCCATCTTCGTGTTCATGTTCGTCATCATCTTCGTCTTCATGTTCGTCTTCGTCTTCGTTTGCATTTTCGTCTTCATCCTCATCGTTATCGCTACCTTTATCCTTATCTTCATCTATATCTTCTCCTCCATCTTCATCTTCATTTCTATCTTTATCTTCATCTTCGTCCTCGTGTTCATCTTCATTTTCATTTACATCTTCATCTTCATGTTCATCTTCATGTTCATCTTCCCCTTCATGTTCATCTTCACCTTCGTCTTCATCTCCGTCTTCATATTCGTCTTCATCTGTGTCTTTATCTTCGTCTTCATCTTCTTTTTCATCTTCGTCTTCCTATTCGTCTTCATCTTCTTCGCCATCTTCTTCTCTATCTTTCTCTCCATGTTCGCCATCATCTTCCTCTTCATCTTCGTCTTCATCTCCGTCTCTGTTTTCATTTTCATCCACATCTTCATCTTCATCTTCACCTGCACCTTATTTCTCTCTTCATCTTTATCTTCATCCCCATCTTCATCTTCATCTTCATATTCATCTTCATCTTAATCTTTATCTTCATCTTCATCTACAACTCCATCTTCATCTTCATCTTCATCTTCATTCTGATTTTCATCGTCATTTTCAACTTGATCTTCATCTGGATTCTTCTCTTCAGCTTTAGCTTCATTTTTAACTTCATCTTCGTCTTCTACGTGATCTTCATCTTCATCTTCGTCTTGATCTTCATTTTCATATTTATCTTCATCTTCGTCTTCATCTTCATCTTGATCTCCATCTTCATCTTCATCTATATGTTCATCTTCATCTTCATCCTCATCTTCGTATTCATCTTCAACATCAAGTTCATCTTCATCTTAGACTTCATCTTCATCTTCATCTTCGTCTTCATCTTCATCTCCATACTCATCTTCATCTTTATTTCCATCTTTATCTTCATCTTCATCTTCATCTTCAGCGTCATCTTCATCTTCCTCTTCATCTTCGTCTTCATCTTCGTCTTCATCTTCGTCTACATCTTCGACTCCATCTGCGTCTTCATCTTCGTCGTCATCTGCATCCTCATCTTCGTTTTCATCTTCGTCTTCATCTTCGTCTTCACCTCCGTCATCATCTTCGTCATCATCTACATGATCGTCTTAATCTTCGTCTTCATCTACGGCTTCAAATCTTTCTTCATCTCCATCTTTATCTTCATCTTTACCTTCTACTATATCTTCAACTTCATCTTCATCTTCATCTTTATCTACATATTTATCTTCAACTTTGTATTCATCTTGAACTTCATCTTTATCTTTATCTTCGTCTTTGTCTTAATCTTCATCTTCATCATTATTTTCATCTTCATCTTCATCCTCATCTTCACCTTCGTCTTCATCTTTGTCTTCATCTTCGTCTTCATCTCCTTCTTCATCTTCGTCTTCGTCTTCGTCTTCATCTTCGTCTTCATCTTCATCTTCATCTTCATCTTCCTCTTCATCTTCATCTTGGTCTTCGTCTTTATTTTTGTCTACACCTTCGTCTGCATCTTCATCTTCTTCTTCATCTTCATCTTCATGATCATCTTCATCTTCCCCATCATTTTCTTCTTCATTTTCATTTTCACTTTGATTTTTATCTTCGTTTTCATCTTCGTCTTCATCAACGTCTTCATCTTCGGCTTCACCTTCGTCATCATCTTCATCTTCGTCTTAATCT
Source organism: Odontomyia ornata (assembly GCA_963969285.1). Classification (NCBI taxonomy): domain Eukaryota; kingdom Metazoa; phylum Arthropoda; class Insecta; order Diptera; family Stratiomyidae; genus Odontomyia; species Odontomyia ornata. Next base: position 188,402,335 of record OZ017742.1, on the reverse strand, counting down.
TCGTCTTCATTTCCGCTTCATATTCTTGTTTACTTCAGCTTCATCTTCATCTTCATCTTGATCTTCATCTTCACCTTCAACTACATCTTCAACTTCATCTTCAGCTTCATCTTTATCTACATATTTATCTTCATCTTTGTATTCATCTTTGTCTTCATCTTTATCTTTATCTTTGTGTTTGTCTTAATCTTCATTTTCATATTCATTATTATTTTCATCTGCATCTTCATCTTCTTCTTAATCTTCAGCTTCATCTTTATCTTCATCTTCATCTTTCCCTTCATCTTTACCTTCATCTTTATTTTCGTCTTTGTCTTCATCTTTCTCTTCAATTTTCTCTTCATTGTTCGCTTCATGTTTCTCTTCATCTTTCTCTGCATCTTTCTCTTCATCTTTATCTTCATCGTTCTCCTCATCTTTCTCTTCAGCTTTCTCTTCATCTTTATCTTCATCTTTCGCTTCGTCTTCATCTTCATCTTTCTCTTCATCTTTCTCTTCATCCTTCTCTTCATTTATATCTTCGCATTTCTCTTAGTCTTTCTCTTCATTTTTCTCTCCATCCTTCTCTTCATTTCGCTCCATATTTCTCTTTTTCTTTCTCTTCATCTTTCTACTAGTCTTTTCCTTCATCTTTCCCTTCAACTTACTCTCCATATTTCTCTTCATCTTTATCTCCATCTCTGTCTTCATCTTGATCATCATCTTGATCTTCATTTTGATCTTCATCTTGACCTCCATCTTGATCTTCATCTTGGTCTTCATCTTGATCTTTTACTCGAACTTCATCTTGATCTTCGTCTTGATCTTCATCTTCGTCTTCATCCTCGTCTTCGTCTTTGTCTTCATCTTCGTCTTCATCTTCGTCTTCACCGTCGTCTTCATCTACGTCTCCATCTTGGTCTTCATCTCCGTTTCTGTTTTCGTCTTCATCTTTTTCTTCGTCTTCGTCTTCATATTTATCGTAATCTTTATCTTCATCTCTTTCTTCATGTTTAGCTTCATCTTTACATTCATCTTTATCTTCGTCTTTATCTTCATCTTCATCTTCATCTTGATCCTCACCTTGATCTTCATCTTGATCTTCATCTTGATCTCCATCTCGATCTTCACTATGATCTTCATCTACGTCTTTATCTTCGTCTTCATGTTCGTCTTCATCTTTGTATTCATCTTCGTCTTCATGTCCATCTTCATCTTCGTCTACATCTTCGTCGTTATCTTCGTCTTCATCTTCGTATTCATCCTCTTCTTCGTCTTCGTCTTAATCTTTTTCTTCATCTTTGTCTTCACCTTCGTCCTCATGTTCGTCATTATCTTAATCTTCGTCTTTATATTCGTCTTCATCTTCATCTTCATCTTGATCTTCATCTTCATCCTCAACCATATCTTCATCTTTATCTTCATTTTCATCTTCATCTTTACATTCATCTTTATCTTTATCTGTATCTTTATCTTCGTCTTTATCTTAGTCTTCATCTTCATCTTCATCTTCATCCTCATCTTCATCTTTATCTTCATCTTTGTCCTCATCTTTATCTTCATTTTCATCTTCGTCCTCATCTTCGTCTTCGTCTTCATCTTCGTTTTCAACTTTGTCTTCATCTTCGTCTACATCTTCGTCTTCATGTTCATCTTCATGTTTGTCATTATCTTAATCTTCGTCTTAATCTTTGTCCTCATCATCATCTTCGTCTTGATCTTCATCTTCAATCTAACCTCCATCTTCATCTTTATCTTCATTTTCATCTTCATCTTTACATTCACCTTCATCTTGATCTGTATTTTTATCTTTATCTTCGTCTTCATCTTAGTATTCGTCTTCATCTTCATCTTCAGCTCCATCTTTATCTTCATCTTTACCTTCATCTTTATCTTCATCTTCATCTTCGTCCTCATCTTCGTCTTCATCTTAACATTCACCTTCATCTTGATCTGTATTTTTATCTTTTTGTTCGTTTTTATCTTTTTCTTCGTCTTCATCTTCATCTTCAGCTTCATCTTTATCTTCATCTTTACCTTCATCTTTATCTTCATCCTCATCTTCGTCCTCATCTTCGTTTTCGTCTTCATCTTCGTTTTCAACTTTGTCTTCATCTTCGTCTTCATCTTCGTCTTCATGTTCATCTTCATGTTCGTCATTGTCTTAATCTTCGTCTTTATCTTCGTTCTCATCATCATCTTCGTCTTGATCTTCATCTTAATCTTCAACCTCATCTTCATCTTCATCTTTATCTTCACTTTTATCTTCATCTTTACATTCACCTTCATCTTGATCTGTATTTTATCTTTATCTTCGTCTTTATCTTAGTCTTCGTCTTCATCTTCAGCTTCGTTTTCATCTTCGTCTTCATCTAAGTTTTCATCTTGGTCTTCATCTTGGTCTTTATCTTCGTCTTCATTTTCGTGTTCATATTCGTCTTCATCTTCGACTTCATCTTCGTCTACATCTTCGTCTTCATGTTCGTCATCATCTCCGGCCTCAGATTCGTCTTCATCTTCATCCTCGTCTTCATCTTCATCTTCTTCTCCGTCATCATCTTGATCTCCATCATCATCTTCGTCTTCATCTTCATTTTCTTCTTCAATTTCACCGTCAACTTGATCTTCATCTTCGTTCTCACCTATGTCTTCATCTTCGTCTTCATCATCGTCCTTATCTTCGTCTTCATCTTCGTCATCATCTCCGTTTTCAGCTTCGTCTTCGTTATCATCTCGGTCTTCATCTTCGTCTTCATCTTCGTCTACCTGTTCGACTTCATGTTCGTCTTCATCTCCATCTTCATCTTAATCATCATATTCTTCTTCATGTTCATCTTCATCTTCATCTTCATCTTCAACTTCGTCTTCATCTTCATCTTCAACTTCATCTTCATCTCCATCTATATCTTCATATTTATCTTCATCTTCATATTCATCTTTATCTTCTTCTTTTTCCTTATTATCGTCGTTATCTTAATCTTCATCTTCATCTCGGCTTCATCTTCGTCTTCAACTTCGTCTTCATCCTCGTCGTCATCTTCGTCTTCAGCTTCGTCTTCTTCTTCGTCTTCATCTCCGTCTTCGTCTTCCTCTTCATCTTCGTTTTCATCTTCGTCTTCATCTTGGTCTTCATCTTCGTCTTATCTTCTCCGTCATCTTCGTCTCCATCTTCGTGTTCATGTTCGTCATCATCTTCGTCTTCATGTTCGTCTTCGTCTTCGTTTGCATTTTCGTCATCATCCTCATCTTAATCGCTACCTTTATCCTTATCTTCATCTATACCTTCTTCTTCATCTTCGTCTTCATTTCCATCTTTGTCTTCATCTTCGTCCTCGTGTTCATCTTCATTTTCATTTACATCTTCATCTTCATGTTCATCTTCATGTTCATCTTCATCTTTATCTTCATCTGCATTTTCGACTTCATCTTCGTCTACGTCTTCGTCTCTAACTTCGTCTTCATCCTCGTCATCATCTTCCCCTTCATGTTCGTCTTCATCTTCGTCTTCATCTCCGTCTTCATATTCGTCTTCATCTCTATCTTTATATTCGTCTTCATCTTCTTCACCTTCGTCTTCCTATTCGTCTTCATCTTCGTCGCCAACTTCTTCTCCATCTTTGTCTCCATGTTCGCCATCATCTTCTTCTTCATCTTCGTCTTCATCTCCGTCTCTGTCTTCATTTTCATCTTCAACTTCATCTTCATCTTCACCTGCATCTTATTTCTCTCTTCATCTTTATCTTCATCTTCTTCTTCATCTTTATCTTCATCCCCATCTTCATCTTCATCTTCATATTCATCTTCATCTTAATCTTAATCTTCATCTTCGTCTTCATCTACAACTCCATCTATATCTCCATCTTCATCTTCATTCTGATTTTCATCGTCATTTTCAACTGGATCTTCATCTGGATTCTTCTCTTCAGCTTTAGCTTCATTTTTACTTCATTTTCGTCTTCTACGTCATCTTCATCTTCATCTCCATCTTCATCTTCATCTATATGTACATCTTCATCTTCATCCTCATCTTCGTATTCATCTTCAACATCAAGTTCATCTTCATCTTAAACTTCATCTTCATCTTCATCTTCATCTTCGTCTTCATCTTCATCTTTATTTTCATCTTTATCTTCATCTTCATCTTCATCTTCAGCGTCATCTTCATCTTCCTCCTCATCTTCGTCTTCATCTTCGTCTTCGTCTACATCTTCGACTCCATCTGTGTCTTCATCTTCGTCATCATCTTCATCCTCATCTTCGTCTTCATCTTCGTCTTCGTCTTCGTCTTCACCTGCGTCATCATCTTCGTCATCATCTTCATAATCGTCTTAATCTTCGCCTTCATCTTCGGCTTCAAATCGTTCTTCATCTTCATCTACATCTTAATCTTCATCTTCACCTTCAACTATATCTTCAGCTTCATCCTCATCTTTATCTACATATTTATCTTCATCTTTGTATTCATCTTTAACTCCATCTTTATCTTTATCTTCGTCTTTGACTTAATCTTCATCATTATTTTCATCTTCATCTTCATTCTCATCTTCATCTTCGTCTTCATCTTTGTCTTCATCTTCGTCTTCATCTCCTTCTTCATATTCGTCTTCGTCTTCGTCTTCATCTTCGTCTTCATCTTCATCTTCATCTTCGTCTTCATCTTCCTCTTCATCTTCATCTTGTACTTCGTCTTTATTTTTGTCTACACCTTCGTCTGCACCTTCATCTTCATGTCATCTTCATCTTCTTCTTCATCTTCATCTTCATCATCATCTTCATCTTCCCCATCATTTTCTTCTTCATTTTCATCTTCACTTTGATTTTCATCTTCGTCTTCATCTTCGTCTTCATCAACGTCTTCATCTTCGTCTTCACCTTCGTCATCATCCTCATCTTCGTCTTAATCTTCGTCGACATCTTCCGCTTCATATTCTTGTTCATCTTCAGCTTCATCTTCATCTTGATCTTCATCTTCACCATCAACTACATCTTCAACTTCATCTTCATCTTCATCTTTATCTACATATTTATCTTCATCTTTGTATTCATCTTTGTCTTCATCTTTATCTTTATCTTTGTGTTTGTCTTAATCTTCATTTTCATATTCATTATTATTTTCATCTTCGTCTTCATCTTCTTCTTAATCTTCAGCTTCATCTTTATCTTCATCTTCATCCTTCCCTTCATCTTTACCTTCATCTTTATTTTCGTCTTTGTCCTCATCTTTCTCTTCAATTTTCTCTTCATCTTTCGCTTGATGTTTCGCTTCATCTTTCTCTTCATCTTTCTCTTCATCTTTATCTTCATCGTTCTCTTCATCTTTCTCTTCAGCTTTCTCTTCATCTTTATCTTCATCTCTCGCTTCGTCTTCATCTTCATCTTTCTCTTCATCCTTCTCTTCATTTATATCTTCACATTTCTCTTAGTCTTTCTCTTCATTTTTCTCTCAATCCTTCTCTTCATTTCGCTCCATATATCTCTTTTTCTTTCTTTTCATCTTTCTACTAGTCTTTTTCTTCATCTTTCCCTTCAACTTACTCTCCATATTTCTCTTCATCTTTATCTCCATCTCTGTCTTCATCTTGATCATCATCTTGATCTTCATGTTTATCTTCATCTTGATCTCCATCTTGATCTTCATCTTGGTCTTCATCTTGAGCTTTTACTCGAACTTCATCTTGATCTTCGTCTTGATCTTCATCTTCGTCTTCATCCTCGTCTTCGTCTTTGTCTTCATCTTCGTCTTCACCGTCGTCTTCATTTACGTCTTCATCTTGGTCTTGGTCTTCATATTTATCGTAATCTTTATCTTCATCTCTTTCTTCATGTTTAGCTTCATCTTGATCCTCATCTTGATCTTCATCTTGATCTTCATCTTGATCTCCATCTTGATCTTCACTATGATCTTCATCTACGTCTTTATCTTCGTCTTCATGTTCGTCTTCATCTTTGTATTCATCTTCGTCTTCATGTCCATCTTCATCTTCGTCTACATCTTCGTCGTTATCTTCGTATTCATCCTCTTCTTCGTCTTCGTCTTAATCTTTTTCTTCATCTTTGTCTTCACCTTCGTCTTCATCTTCGTCTTTATATTCGTCTTCATCTTCATCTTCATCTTGATCTTCATCTTCATCTTCAACCTCATCTTCATCTTCATCTTTATCTTCATTTCATCTTCATCTTTACATTCATCTTTATCTTTATCTGTATCTTTATCTTTATCTTCGTCTTTATCTTAGTCTTCATCTTCATCTTCATCTTCATCCTCATCTTCACCTTTGTCTTGATCTTTACCCTCATCTTTATCTTCATTTTCATCTTCGTCCTCATCTTCGTCTTCGGCTTCATCTTCGTTTTCAACGTTGTCTTCATCTTCGTCTACATCTTCGTCTTCATGTTCATCTTCATGTTCGTCATTATCTTAATCTTCGTCTTAATCTTCGTCCACATCATCATCTTCGTCTTGATCTTCATCTTCGTCTTCAACCTAATCTTCATCTTCATCTTTATCTACATTTTTATCTTCATCTTTACATTCACCTTCATCTTGATCTGTATTTTTATCTTTATCTTCGTCTTCATCTTAGTCTTCGTCTTCATCTTCATCTTCAGCTTCATCTTTATCTTCATCTTTACCTTCATCTTTATCTTCATCTTCATCTTCGTCCTCATCTTCGTCTTCGTCTTCATCTTCGTTTTCAGCTATGTCTTCATCTTCGTCTTCATCTTTGTCTCCATGTTCATCTTCATGTTCGTCATTATGTAGCATATGCCGGAAATCTTGTAAATTCAATTCAAATTATAAATAAATCCACATTCATTTCTTACTCAAATTCTAACTCAAATATTTAAATAACACCTTGCACATTTCTTAAAAGATTACATTACACGCATGGCATGCATCAGAACATCATAGTAAACAAAAAACCTTTGTTTACCAATTTCATTAAGTCCTTCGCGCTCAAAGACAAATTCATCGTCCACATCTAATAGGGTTTCAGATTGCAATTGCAATGAACTTGACTTTGACCATGCCGATGCATTGTCTTCGAGTTCAAAGACAATGTATTGTTTTTGTTTATAGAGTTTCAGCTTACAGACAATGAAAAAGATTTCCGCCCGCGGCTAAATGTATTTGGATCTCCATATGGAGAATCTAGTACCAGGAGAATGCTATCAATGCATTTCTAATGTGTAAAATTTTTCTTTATAGGCTTAGATGAGTAGATTTTTTTCTTATAGATTTAAATGAGTGAAATTTTTGTAGATAAGTATGTGTATATTCTTTTCGTAAAAAAATTTATGCGATACACGTTTTCCTTAGTAATGCATTATTTAGCATAAGAATTTTTTTTAATAGCTTTTCATATGTACTTTAGATTTTAGCTTATCAAGGACAAGCAGAAAATTTTTGTATAAATAGGCTGAGAAATTGTAAGAAAAATACAGTAGTTCTACAGCACTCAAATCGGCCATTCGCCTTAGTTTTCATATTTAATCAGGCATAATTGCCTTTGAGAATCTAGCCATGTAGCCTAACTGTCTGGCATTCTGCCTAACCTCCTTGGATACTTAATCAGGTAAAGTATTTATTATTGTCCATCTCCAATACAATATTATTTAGCATAAGAATTTTTTTAATAGCTTTCCAGATGTACTTTAGATTTTAGCTTATCAAGGACAAGCAGAAAATTTTTGTATAAATAGGCTAAGAAACTGTAAGAAAAATGCAGTAGTTCTACAGCACTCAAATCGGCCATTCGCCTTAGTTTTCATATTTAATCAGGTATAATTGCTTTTGAGAATCTGGCCATGTAGCCCAACTGTCTGGCATTCTGCCTAACCTCATTGGATACTTAATCAGGTAAAGTATTTATTATTGTCCGTCTCCAATACAATATGGCGATCCTGCCAACTCTTCCCAAAACAACGGTGGAGGGCTTCGATGAACATTCGGAAGCCTATAAGCCCCTATGTAGATCTATGGAAAAATATCAACCTGGACCAGCGGCAATAAACGCACCGAGGTACGAGGTGACAAAAAAGAAGAGCAAACCAAGACATTGAACAATCAACATCAACATCAATGCAATAAAAGAGAAACCCCTACAAAAGAAAAATTACCAGGACCACAACCAGTTACAATAGAAGAGTACAGGCAACGTCTAGCGAAGCGGGCAAAATCTTCGTCACTAGCACCAACTACACCACAAAAAATTAAAAAACGAGGCGGAGAGGCCTTCAACAAACGGAGAGCAATCGCAATTCTCTATGAGAATTACCAATTTACCAGCGATAAAAAACTAACTTGTAAAAATGTTAGAGTTAAATTCACTAAACAAATAAAATCTATATTGTAAAACTAATTCTTCCAAATAAAAAATGGGTATCACAGTTACAAACATTAAAGAAACTGTCGTTATTGCATATTGCATACCAAAATGCTAACGGTCAATACTCTGCGGTTCAACTCGCTACATACATAATAATAGTTATAATCATTATGATTCTTATATTCGGAGCATACATCTTAAGCAAACGGTTCATTAAGAAAACAACTATTAAACAAATAAATAGAACCAACAACGTTTGAGAGTACCCAGTTATCTGCACTAAAAAAGATATACGAAAACTTAAAAAAACCCAACGGTTCTTATAGCGAAATGTACCCATTAAATACCATCTTCAAACTAGATAAATCAAAAACTCTCTTTGATATTAAAATACAGCTCTTAAGTGAACAAGACAAACTAGAACCCAAAAAGAAATTCAAGATTTATTACCAAAATATTATTGAAATCATATCAGACAATCGAGAAAATTTAGAAACAATGGTAACGACAGACATATTCAATGGCTTAAAATCCATAACTGAATTTTTAGATAAACCAAGTGACTTAAACAGATTTCTAACCGTAGTGAAAACCATTGAAAAATCCATTCCGGCCGAACAAAAATCAGACTTTCTAAAACTTGTGGTAAACACCAAGTTATCTTCAAAATTAAATTCCCTAGAACTCCCGAAAACAGTGACTGAGCTTGAAACAAAATTAACTTCCATTTTTAAATCAAAATAGACAACTAGCAACATAGTACAAAAGTTAACAAGTTACACCCAGAATCAAAATGCCATATCCCAATTTGCAGACACAATAGAAAACTTAATCGCAGAACTTATTCTAATCCAAATTGAGACAGTAGGTGAACGGAACAGAGATAAATTAAAGCAAACAAATGACACCCTCGCATTCAATACTTTCAAAAATGGGATCACAAATAGAAACATTGTACAAACTATCGATGCAAGTAGGGACAGCAAAAGAATGCAAAACCATGCACTATCAGAGGCCCAAACTAAATATAAACAAAACTAATGAACATAAATATAGACGCAGAAGCAATAATAACCCAAAATTCAGGAGTAACAATGAATTCAGAGGTAGAAAAAATACCCAATATAACAATAGTGAACAATCTTACCGCAATTATAGACCTAACAATTACCACCAACCAACGTTCAGTGAAAACAGGAGAAACTATAACACCCAAAGATACAATAACTAAAATCAAAGATATAACTCAAGGGTATACATGACAAAATCACAGGAAAACGACGAAACCCCAGATACCACCCAGTAAATAAATTTGATCAATCGGGGAAAAATTACACTAACAGTTATATTATCAAGAAATATTTCATAAGTCTAACAAACTACAATGCAGACATATCCAACCATATTATTCTACGACTAAACAACAAATAACACACATTCTTAGTAGATACAGGCGCGGACATATCTATCTGTAAAAATTTCTTCAATAACATTCATATAAACAGTTCTGAATCTTTTACGTTGTCAGGTATAACCACACAAAGCATTCAAACTCTCGGTACTTCCAACTTGGAAATAAACTTTCCTGAAGAGAATATTCTATACGAATTTCAAATAGTAGAAACTAGCTCTCTCCTTCGAACTGATGGCATCATTGGCAGAGATCCCTTACATAAGTATTATGTGAACATAGATTTCGAGACCCTCCTCTATTCCTTGCAATATGACAACAAGCATATTACACTCCCGTTAGAAAGAAAAATCTACAATATTAGAACACTGCTCCGTTCAGAAATTATCCACTCACTTACTGTCAATATAACCAAAGATAGCTTAATCTGCGGGAAAAGAATCTTAGAAGACGTTTTCATTAGCAACACAATCATCCCAGCACAAGGAATAAAACACATCAGAATCGTAAATACTTCAGACTCCGAGACGACCATAAGAACTCTATAACTCGAAATTAAACCCTTGTGAAATTTGATATTCTACACTACAATACAAGAAAGACACAATAACGATGGAATAAATTTAAAGAGATTCTACAAATCAACTCCAGTGATAAAGATGCCAAAACTTTCATAAAAGATATCTGCAGAAAATATGACGATATATTCCGTTTAGAAGGTGAAAAATTAACCTGCAATAATTTTTACACACAACATCTGCATACAACTGATAATACTCCTGTGTACATAAAAAATTATCGAATGCCTCATGCACACACTGTCAAAATTAATAACCAAGTCAAAGAACTGATCGACAAAGATGTGATAGAACCATCTACAAGTCCGTACAATTCACCCATGTTAGTAGTCCCCAAGCACTCCAGTGATGATACAAAAACAAGGCGATTAGTAGTCGATTATCGTCAACTATGTTAAATAAAAAATTAATCAATGAAAAATTCCCCCTCACTCGACTTGACGATATACTAGATCGCATAGGAAGGGCCAAATACTTCTCTACACTCAACACGATGACCTTATTCCATCAAATAGAACTCGACCATGAATCACAGCCCATGACAGCATTTTCGTCCAGCAACAATTCAAAAGGTTACCTTTAGGATTAAAAATATCTTCAAATAGTTTTCAACGCATGTTAACCATCGCTTTATCTGGATTAGATGCAAACGCGTTCCTATATGACGACGACATCATAGTCTTTGGTTGTTCTTTAAAGCATCACAACCAAAACCTCACAAAAATTTTCAAACGACTCCGTATGTACAATTTAAAATTCGTACAATCTGAAGTCGTTTACTTAGGACACCTAATCACCATCAAATGTGTAACAGCCGATCCCACGAAATGCGCAGCTGTCAACAACTATCCAATTCCACAAAACACAGATGATTTAATTACTACAGACGATTCGTCCAAAACTTCGCAGCCATTGCAAAACCCCTCAATGAGCTGCTAAAGAAGAACAAAAAATTTGACTGGACCGAAAAATGCCAAGTGACTTTCCAATCCCTCAAAAGCTCCATTACTTCTCCACGAATTCTACAATACCCCAACCTTGGAAAAGAATTTATACTAACAACGGACGCATCTGATTATGCACTAGGAGCCATTTTATCACAAGGTATCACTGGAGAAGATCTCCCGATATCCTATGCTAGCAGATCCCTAACAAAACATGAACTCAATCAATCGGTAGTAGAAAAAGAACTCCTCGCAATCTATTGGGGAATAAACCATTTTCACACCTATCTATATGGAAAGAGATTTACGGTCGTCACAGACCACTGACCCTTAGTATCCTTATTCGTAAATCGCAATCCTTCCCCTAAATTAACTAGAATTCGATTATTTCTTACGGACTATGATTTTGACATTATATATAAACAAGGTAAAATAAACGCTAATGCAGATACTCTATCGCGTATAAAAATAGATTCAAATGATTTAAAAGAAATGATACATAAAACAATAAACGTTATAACACGCAGCAAAACTAAAAAACCAGAAAAAACTGACACCACAAGCACGGCAATAGATACCTCTAATATATATTATAATGAAGTTGGACCTACCGTGGATACGGTGGTTTGAACTTCCCTGTTTTGGGTATGATTGTTAAGGAAATTTATCTAAACAAAAGAGTAAATTTCCTTACCTAACCAAGCGGCTTTCCGCAGATATTTGCTGGCGAGAGCCGGAGCTCACTAGCGCCATTCTTTCTAAATAAAAACACTCCTTTGTCGATCTCGACAAGTCCCTGTGAATATTACCTTACGCGCAGCGAATCACCGCGACTTTTGGTTTATGTATATTCGCTGCAAGGCACAGCGTTATTGGTTTGTTATATGCTGCAAGACACAGCAAATTCCAAAAATCAAATTGAGCTGCGAGGCACAGCTATGAACTAAACTCTAGGAGTTCTGGTTCGGAATTGAATTTTTATTTACAAATCTTCGCCTTTTATACTATTCTAAAGTCTTATTCTACATTTTTCTCTCACCTAATTAATTCCATAAACTCATTACTCGCTATTCTACATTTCTAACCTACTTTGCTTCACACTTAATAAATTCATTCAATATATTCGATACTTCAATTTCAATACCCTAAACGTACTTCGTTTCTCACCTAATTTAACTCAATGGTATTATCCATGACCAACCAATAAATTAGTCATGGTTAATACCAGTGTATCTGACCTCTGTCATCACGTGCATTCAGTCATTATCATTCAAGTGTGCTGACCTACATCAACACTCCATACACATACATTACTCATATCATGAATGCACGTGTCCACAAACGTCTTCTTTTCATATTCCCATTCATGCGCTTGAGTTTTATCTTTCTTTCGAAGCGTGCCATAAATTATCAACAATGCAAAGAACACTTGTTGGATTGCATTGGTTTTATCTTACCGCGTACCCATGCGCATGAATGGTCTACGAATATTTTTCTGGGTTGTCATTTGACACCTATATGAAAACAATGTACTTTCGTAGTTGTACATTAATTATTCGTCTTATCTGGAGATGAATGTACATTGTATGTACATTGATATTGAATAACATATGCGTATTTATGTTATTCAATATTGAATGTACGTAATGGTTATTATTTTAGGATGAGTAATTTCTATTGATAATGAATAACATATGAATATTTATGTTATTCAATATCAATAATCAAAATTATGTGTTCGTACATTACACCCTAACCCTTAAGATGAGTATTAGTATTTAAAATATTTAATATTAAGACGAATCTAATATTTAAGTTGTAGTTAGCTTAAAGCTAATATTTCGTAAGTATCTATTGTTATTTATTTATCTCACATAATTTTACTCTATTTTTATGTATTGTCTTATGGAGTCCATTAATGTCAATTGAAATATTACAATCATTAATATCTACTACTTTGTATGGTCCTTTATAAGGCGGTTGATGTTTTTTCCTATTTTCGTTTTCGACCAATACTAGATCACCAATTTTTACATGAAGAGGGTTTATACCATTTTGTTCTAGAACCCGTTTTCGTTTTACATTCTCGATTATATTTCTGGCTTTAGTAATTGAAATTTTTAACCTAAGTCTTAGTTCCCTGGCATAATCATCTAGGTTATAGACTTTCTCATCGTTCTCAATTATGTCACTTGGAGGATATGGAAGCTTTCCAAATACCAATTCGTAAGGTGTATAGTTGGTGTCCACATGTGGGGTGGTATTATACGCAAACGTATAATATGGAACCCATTTGTCCCACTGCTGGTCATCAGCAAAAGAGTACATATATTCATTCAACACTCGATGATTTCTTTCAACCGACCCTAATGTCTGGTGATGATAAGGTGTTGAGAATATTTGCCTGATTTTTAAAAACTCACATATGTCACTCATAAGCCTATTGGTAAATTCTGTTCCTAAATCGGTCTTAAGCACTTTAAAATGTCCAAATTTCAATATGAAATTATCAACTAATCCTACAGCTATAGTTTTCGATTCCTTATTTTCTATCGGGAAGGCAACTACAAATTTAGTACGCTCACATTGTAATGTCAAGATATATCTATAATTATTTGAAATTCTCAATGGTCCTACAGTGTCTATTTCTATTGTTTCAAAACTAGTCGATGGTGTTTCCGTTTTTACCATTTTTTCTTTTGTGTGTCTTACCTGTTTGTTAGTCAAACAAGTTACACATTTATTAATATGCGACTTAACCATACTGCCCATCGCTTTCCAGCAGTATCGTTGTTTAAGTTTCAGCAAGGTTTTCCGGATTCGTAGGTGTCCTCCATGTGGAGAGTCGTGATACTCCTCTATTAGCTTTTTTTGTTCAAGTTTATTTATTATTCTGATGGGTGGCTTGTATATCATTATTTTTAGCTTCTTTTGCGTACGCTCATTTTGTTGCAACATAGTGAAAATTTTCTTAAATGCTCTTTTGTCAATAGACTTAAGTATAGCATCGTCATTTGATAATGAGAGTTCACTGATATTCTCTTTATTCGCGAACCTCAATAGCTTCTCCAAAATCGAAACGAGTTTCGAGTTTAGATTATCACCACTGATCTCATTTTTCTGGTTAACCATATTATTCATTGTTAGCTTCTCATTGACGGAAACGGATTTCACATCAGGTATATCGCTACAATGTATTTCGACAGTATCTTTTGTACGCACGATATTGACTTTATCTTCTTTTACTCTGCGCAGAATAAACTTAAGTTTCATTACACCGGTGATGTCTGACAAACTCGTGCAATCCCAACAGTAGAGTTGATCAGGTTCTACTTGTTTGTGGGTGCTCTCGTTGTTGACAATCTGTTTTTGCTTTTCAGCATTATTCGCCATACCCCTCGTGACAGCTAATAGTTTCTTTTTTGCATTTTCGTCATTTTCAGGAGGTATCATCGCTTTCAAAGTATTAGAGTCTAGCTCAATTCTTGATAAAGCGTCTGCATTTGTGTTCATGCTACCTTTCTTGTACACAATGGTGAAGTCGTAATCGGATAAGTCGACACGTATCCTAGTCAGTTTTGATGAAGGATTTTTATGTGTAAATAAAGATACCAGTGGTCTATGATCTGTCGCGACCACAAATTTCCGTCCATATAAATATGGCCTGAAGAAATTTATTCCCCAATGTATGGCTAAGAGTTCTTTTTCAATAGTAGGCTTATTTACATCGTGTTTAGCCAATGATTTACTTGCATAGGAGATAGGTAAGTCTTGACCTATTTCACCTTGAGATAGCACTGCGCCTAGAGCGTAGTTAGATGCATCCGTCGTCAAGATAAATGGCTCATCAAAATTTGGATATTGGAGTATCGGTGGTTCTATCAGTTTTCTTTTCAAAGTTTCGTATGCCTGCTGACATTCTTCCGTCCAGACAAAAGCTACATTCTTCTTTAGTAGAGAATTTAAGCTCTTTGCTGTTTCAGCAAAATTCGGTATGAAACGCCTATAATAATTGCAGAATGCTACGAATCTGCGTACCTCGTCTGCATTTTTCGGAACAGGGTAGTTTTTGATCGTATTATGTTTAGCTGGATCGGTTTTAATACCTTCACTGGTAATCAAATGACCCAGGTATACTACCTCTGACCTTAAGAATTGACATTTGCTAGTGTTCAGCTTCAAATTATGCTGGCGTAGTCTTTGTAATACTTTACAAAGATTAGCATTGTGGTGTTTTATGCTACAACCGAATACGATAACATCATCAACATACAAAAATGCTTCATGGCTAAGCCCACTAAGAGCTATGGTTAACATTCTTTGAAAACTGTTGGACGAAATTTTAAGCCCAAATGGTAGTCTTTTAAACTGATAGTGCCCATCACCAGTGGAGAATGCTGTCAATGGCCTTGACTCCTTTTCGAGTTCAATTTGATGAAAAGAGCTAGTCATATCCAGCGTAGAAAAATACTTTGCTCTACCTCGCTTGTCTAAGACGTCTTCAAGTCTCGTTAATGGAAACTTGTCATTGACTATCTTATCATTAAGCTTGCGAAAATCCACAACCAGTCGCCATTTTGCTTTCCCGTCCGTGCTTTTCTTTGGCACTACTAACAGTGGCGAATTGTATGGGCTGTTGGATGGTTCAATGATGTCACTGATCTCCAGATCTCTAACCTGTTGAAGTATTTCCTCGTTCTGGGCATGAGGCAATCTGTAATTTTTGATATAGACTGGATTACTGTCTGTAGTCTGTAATTTTTGCTTATAAAAGTTGTTTGTAGCTAGCCTCTCACCATCCAAATGGAATACATCTTGATACTCCTTTATTATCTCAAGCAAGGTGTGCATTGCGGGTTCATCTAAATTATCCTTATCTATAACTTCGAGAAGTCTCTTAAATCGATCTTCGCTGTATTTTAGTTTTTCCGTCTTGAAAATGTCGTAATCTCGCAACGGTTCAACTTCTACATTGAAATGATTTAAGACAATATCTTTATCTGTAGTATTTAGAAACTTAACATGTCGTACGCCTTTTACAGGTATTATTGTATTCCCTATGAATACACCCTTCTCGACTTCAGTGTTCAGTAGTATACTATCTTCCTCAATTTCTATATTAATTGGAACTACCGTCTCTGTTCTTGCAGATACGCTAACCTGGGGATAACCATGCCTTTGTGTGTCCATAGGCAACACAACATCTTCATCGTCAACGCTAAAGGTTATTGTAAATGTTTCATAATCAATCTTACACCAATAGTTGACCATCAAGTCACGACCGATAATGCCATCTGTACTTATCGGAAAATCGTTGTTCACAATGTGGAAGGATTCTATAATCTTGCGCTTCCCGAGTAATAGTTCTAAATCACATGTCCCTAGGGATGTAGTTACTTCCTTAGTTATACCCGTAAGTCTAATTTTATTATTACTTTCCATCTCATAACGTAGGTTAGTGCAGATATCATTTTTACATATTGACACATCAGCCCCTGTGTCAATTAAAAACAATAAATATCTGTCCGCATTGAAATTGTAAATTCTAACATAATTTGTACAATTTTCAGTTATGCGGTAGATTTTTCGTTCATCCATTGTGATTTTTATTCCGGGAGGTTTTCTATGTCCTCTCCGGAGGTGCGCACGTTTCCCTGGTCGGTTACAACGTGTACGTTTCTCCTTCCAGCGTTGTAGTTCCCACCATTATTATTATTGTTACGATTCCTATTTCTTCTATTATTACGTCTATAGTTCCCGTTGTTATCAGAGCGTTCATAATTGTTATTGTTATATCGATTATTCCTGTTGTCATTCTGGTCACCATTTTGGTTACTGTTATAACTATCATTCCTATCGGATTCTCTGTTTCCATTCCTATTGCTACTGTTACTATCACCATTGTCCCGATTGCGATTATTGCGCCTTCGATCTTTCCTATCAGAAATATCATTGAAATGCATTATACTATTAGTGGATTGGTTTTCAGCATTTTCTAGCTCTTAGGCAAGAGATACCGCTTCAGTGAAACTTTTGGGCCTAGCTGAAAACACAGTATTTCTCAGTTGATCGTTTAAACCCGTTTTTAAAAACAGTTAGCGCATAGGTTTCGTTCATCTGAGCGATCACTTTCTTTTCCCCTGCAGAAGCTCGATCACCCAGCTCTTGAATCTGCAATTGGTTTAGTTCATCCACCAAATTCAATATTTTATCCTTGAAGGAACTGACTGAAGATTTCTTTTGAAATGAATTACTCAGCATTGTGTGAATTTGTGGAACTGTTTTAGTGTTCCTAAACCTGGATGTTAATTCTGACTTTAAAGAATCAAAAGTTGTTATGGAGGAACCAGATAGGGATAGCCTAACTGTGGCACTTAGCTTAACATTGGTAACAAAATCTAATAAACTAACCCTGGCAGTTGCAGATAATGTGGAATGAAGAATTTCCAAAATCTTGAGAAAAGGGTCCAATTCTCTATATTTGCCGTCAAAGACAGGGATGATTTTCATGGCTGTCTCTAAATTGAAGTCCGCCATGGCAAATCTTTCCTCTAAAATCGGTAGGCTAGATTCCAAATCTTCACTTATTGATTGTTCGTGAACCTCTTCTACAGAAAAACCTTGTTTCCCTAACTGCAGCCAAATTTCTCCTTCCAAAATAGATGATTGTGCCTTGAACTTAAGCTTGAGATCAAGAACTTCAGGGCTTTCGTCACTACAATCTTGTAAAATTTCACCGAACTTCTTCCTACGTGTTTCTAAATCATTTAATTTCGTCTTTAGGGTCTCAAACGTATATAAACTTTTTGAACATTTTTTAAAATTCCTCAAAACCCTCCCATTCTCAATTACTATTAGCTCCAGAGACTCCATAAATCAATACACATTACAAAAAAAATAATCAAATTATCATCAGACCGGAAACATAGGACTCAAATCGAAAACTCTTAACCCTTATTGTGAAGTGAAAGATCTATAAAAATTCTTTTCATACATTTATACTCCTATTCAATCTTTTGACAACATAGTTCTTGTTGTGTCGGTGGTACAAATAAAAAATGACAATTATTATCACAAAGACTGCCGTTGTGGCCAATGATTATTGATACTGTTCGATGAACGTGTTTTCGACTGAACAGCTGTTTCCCATCGCTGCCAATACGTTTTCCTAGGCTTCAATTCCAGTAACTGCTGCTGAAGGATCTTCCTGTTTTCACCTTTCGCCAGCTTCAAATTCCTGTGTAACTCTGCTCGCTCTCTTTTTAATTTCGTCTTCCGCCCTCCTCTTTGACGTCGTATCTTTGGAATCGTCTCCAAAATATCTCGTTCCTTTGGTCTTGGCTGTCTGAAGTACGGCTCAATACTTCGCGGCTTGGGTCCTCTAAGGTCTGATGTGCCGATCTTCGTGGGGATGTAGGGTGGTAGAGATTGCTGCCTTTCCTTAATTTGTTTTGGAACGTACTCTTGTTCCGCTCGTTGCACGCACCTTTCGAATATCTTATCAAACTCTTCCCAGTTCGAATCCAGCTCTTATGCATCGTCGCTTTCGGAGTTCGCAGGATCGCCATATAATGAAGTTGGACCTACCGTGGATACGGTGGTTTGAACTTCCCTGTTTTGGGTATGATTGTTAAGGAAATTTATCTAAACAAAAGAGTAAATTTCCTTACCTAACCAAGCGGCTTTCCGCAGATATTTGCTGGCGAGAGCCGGAGCTCACTAGCGCCATTCTTTCTAAATAAAAACACTCCTTTGTCGATCTCGACAAGTCCCTGTGAATATTACCTTACGCGCAGCGAATCACCGCGACTTTTGGTTTATGTATATTCGCTGCAAGGCACAGCGTTATTGGTTTGTTATATGCTGCAAGACACAGCAAATTCCAAAAATCAAATTGAGCTGCGAGGCACAGCTATGAACTAAACTCTAGGAGTTCTGGTTCGGAATTGAATTTTTATTTACAAATCTTCGCCTTTTATACTATTCTAAAGTCTTATTCTACATTTTTCTCTCACCTAATTAATTCCATAAACTCATTACTCGCTATTCTACATTTCTAACCTACTTTGCTTCACACTTAATAAATTCATTCAATATATTCGATACTTCAATTTCAATACCCTAAACCTACTTCGTTTCTCACCTAATTTAACTCAATGGTATTATCCATGACCAACCAATAAATTAGTCATGGTTAATACCAGTGTATCTGACCTCTGTCATCACGTGCATTCAGTCATTATCATTCAAGTGTGCTGACCTACATTAACACTCCATACACATACATTACTCATATCATGAATGCACGTGTCCACAAACGTCTTCTTTTCATATTCCCATTCATGCGCTTGAGTTTTATCTTTCTTTCGAAGCGTGCCATAAATTATCAACAATGCAAAGAACACTTGTTGGATTGCATTGGTTTTATCTTACCGCGTACCCATGCGCATGAATGGTCTACGAATATTTTTCTGGGTTGTCATTTGACACCTATATGAAAACAATGTACTTTCGTAGTTGTACATTAATTATTCGTCTTATCTGGAGATGAATGTACATTGTATGTACATTGATATTGAATAACATATGCGTATTTATGTTATTCAATATTGAATGTACGTAATGGTTATTATTTTAGGATGAGTAATTTCTATTGATAATGAATAACATATGAATATTTATGTTATTCAATATCAATAATCAAAATTATGTGTTCATACATTACGAACGTTTGTGGACACGTGCAGGGTTTGTTTGCCAACTACGATAATAATAAAAGATAAACAAACAATAATCGTGAAGTATAGTGATAATCCATCCTTAAAATTAGGCCAGGTTTTGGAGAAACTAATACTAAAACTATCAATAAATAGTATCACGAAGATAGGTCTATCTGAAAATGATGAAATATTCAAATATATAAACAAAAATTAACTAATAAATATGTATAATAAAATGCATGCAAAAATTATAAAAACCAGGCAAACGAAAATACAAATAATATTATATAATGCCCCGAGACACGTTGAACAAAAAGCCGATTAAATAAGATTGATCAGTCAAAGTGTGGAGGTCACACGGGTATAACAAGAACCATAGCAACACTCAAACAAAAATTTGCATGGAAAAATATGAAAAAAATGGTCAAAAACAGCAATGTGAGACTTGCAATAACAAAAAAATAACCAGTCATACTAAAGAACCATTAACAATACTTGATTCATAGACCAAATCATTCGAAATCATATCTATTGATACTGTAGGCCCATCACGCATTTCAAATGGATTTAGGTATTTACTTACAGCACAATGTGAACTTACTAAATTTGTAGAAGCCATGCCAATCCCTACTAAAGAAGCGAATGTAGTAGCAAAAGCAATAATTGAAAACATTATCCTGAGATACGGCCATTTTAAAACAATCAAAAAAGATAGAGGTACTGAATACGTCAATGAGCTATTCGAAAATATCTGCAGTGCTCTGAACATTGAACATAAAGTATCCACTCCCTACCACAGTGAAACATTAGGACCTCTAGAAAGAAATCACAGAGTACTAAATGAATATCTACTTATATTTTGTGAAGATAACGAATGGCACAACCACATCCCTTTCTACACTCTTGCTTACAACACCACACCCCATAGTGTAACAAATTACACACCCCATGAATTAGTTTTTGGTCGATTATCAAGCCTCAGCAGTGACTACGATAGCTCTACACCCATCTACAACTATGACAGTAACCTGACAGAATTTAAAATCAGACTATACAACGCACAACAGACCGCTCATAAAATCTTAACCGAGTCAAAATCAAAAAGGGTACTAGCAAATAAAGACAGTATAAACCCAATTAAACTTCAGACAGGTGACTGGGTATATTTGAAAGCTCAAAGAAATAATAAATTAAATAGTCCATATGAAGGACCATACCTAGTAGTTGAAACCCAAGGAGTAAATAGTGCCATAAAGAAACACAATAAAAATTTATTGATTCACAATAATAGATTAAAAAGAAATAGAATAAGGCAAACATTATTTATATATTAGATAGAATCACAGCGCAACTAGAATAAACTTAAATTTAAATTACACATATCTGAGAAACAAGTAACTTACACTACCAATGCTGTAATAACCATTGTACAAACAAAATTTTTTTTAAGGACCGAGTTGTAGCATATGCCGAAAATCTTTTAAATTCAATTCAAATTATAAATAAATCTACATTCATTTCATATTCAAATTCTAACTCAAATATTTAAATAACATCTTACACATTTCTTAAAAGATTACATTACACGCATGGCATGCGCTAGAACATTTGTCTACTAATTTCATTGAGTCCTTCGCGCTCAAAGACAAACTCTCCGTCAGCATCTAAAAAGGTTTCAGATTGCAATTGCAATTAACTTGACTTTGACCATGCCGATGCATTGTCTTCGTGCTCAAAGACAATGTATTGTTTTTGTTTATAGAGTTTCAACTTACAGACAATGAAAAAGATTTCCGCCCGCGGCTGAATGCATTTGGATCTCCATATGGAGAATCCAATAGATATTTTTCTATGAATAAGTTGAAATGCACATGAGAACTTCATGTTACCAGTAAAATACTATAGATGCATTTCTAATCTGTAAAATTTTTCTTTATAGGTTAAGATGAGTAGATTTTTTTTCTTGTAGATTTAAATGAGTGAAATTTTTTTAGATAAGTATATGTTTATTCTTTTCGTAAAAAATTTATGCGATACACGTTTTCCTTAGTAATGCAGTATTTAGCATAAGAATTTTTTTAAATAGCTTTTCATATGTACTTTAGATTTTAACTTGTCAAGGACAAGCACAAAATTTTTGTATAAATAGGCTAAGAAACTGTAAGAAAAATACAGTAGTTCTACAGCACTCAAATCGGCCATTCGCCTTAGTTTTCATATTTAATCAGGCATAACTGCCTTTGAGAATCTGGCCATGTAGCCCAACTGTCTGGCATTCTGCCTAACCTCCTTGGATACTTAATCAGGCTAAGGGCGCCTAGTACTTCGGCACTCGTTTGCATCTACTACATGCGCACCTAGACGCTGTAACAGTTTCTAGGTAAAGTATTTATTATTGTCCGTCTCCACATTACCTACAATACAACACCTAGTTTTTATTCGTAACTTTTTTTAACCAATATATCTCCCATCCCTTAGCCTCGCACCAGAGAAATCTCAACGAATTGCTAATTTCCTTCCAATGCTTCTGTTTTAGGGAGGAGGGGAAAAAAGAACGAACCTTCTCGTAGAGCCAAATAAGGAGAATGTTCTCATAAACAAACGGGCTCAACGAGAGAGTGGAAGAAAGACCAGCAACACAAAGACAGGACTAATCACGCTAAGAAAGGAAGAGAAAAAGATACGAATCTACACTCCAAAGCTAACAAATTGCTTTCGGTTCTTAAAATCCTCAACTCGGAGACGATATGTTCACCCAGACAGTTTTTCCTCGTTACGATAAGGACCCAGAAACTCGGTGGCTGGTTTGGCGGAGAAGTATCTAGCCGCATCAGAAGTCAGGTAATTCTTCCTCCAGAAACGATACGATCTCCCACTCGATAGGCTACGTTACGCTTTCGAAGATTGTATCTTTCGCCACCCATCCATTTTCCTACCTCCACATATACCTTTCCCAGCTCCTCCGCTCTGGATTCTGGGCTCGTCTCCACCTGGGAATCTCTTGGAGCTTCGGTACAAACACGAAAGATTATCATCTCCCTTCCAAAATGATAAAAGAGACGTTCATTACCTCGTACCTATATAAGCTACATTTTGGTCCTATCCACGCTGATTTTCTGTCGCGTATGAACGCAAGATTCACTTGATGTGTTGATTTTGGCGTTCAGCTGGATTTGTCTGTGGATGATAAAGCGCTGTGAACTTAATGAGTGTTCCATAATCCTTGGTCAACTGTTGCAATTTTGTTCCCCGAAACTGCACCCCATTATCGCAGACTAACCATCGAGGCACCCCAAAGAGCAGAAACACTTGCTCCTGCAATAAACGGTAAATCTCTCTTGTCGTTGCCTTTCACATTGGAAATAGCAACGAAAACTTCCTGACGTAATCTAGTACCGTTAGAATGTAGCAGTGTTTATGGATGGACTCCAGCAATGGCCCCACTAAATCGACGTATCATTTCCCAAGGCTGGAATGCCTCTCCATTGAACAATGAACCCAGCTTGGGCCCTTCTTTCCACTTCAACTGCCTGGCAGACTTCGCACTTTCACACATAATTACGAGCATCTAATGCTAACTTTGGCCAGTAAGAAGACTACATCAACCGATTAATTGTCCGGTCAATCCTCATGTGCCCCGGCTTTTGGTGGTCATGACAAACCTGCAGAGCCTTCTGCCTTTCTGATGTGGGCAACAATACCTTCAACGCTTCGACTCACTCTAACTCGGGATACTACCTGGTATATGATTCCACAGCGTATCATCTTTCACCCTCCAGTTGGCATATAATTTTCCGTTGTCAAAGCTCAAGCTCTTATCCGCTCATACCAGACATCCATGACCTTCCTCCCACCTCAATTGAGTCTATAACTACTGCCCTCGACAAAGTATCTGGCACCAAATGCTCACTACCTCGTCGATGAATTACCTCGTAATCAAACTGTTGCAGACGAACAGCCCATTGAGCTAGTCTCTTTGTTGAATCCTTTAAGTTGTTGAGTCAAACCAGGGAGTGATGGTCCGTAATCACCTGGAAATGAGACCCCTCAATATATGGCCGAAGTTTTTCCACCACCCAAAGAACTGCCAAACATTCCTTTTCGTTGGTAGTATATTTACGCTCTGCTTTAGTCAGAGCGTGACTCAAATAACAGATGACCTTCTGCTCTGGCTCAACACTGCTCCAACTCCCACATCTGAGGCATCCGTCTGCACGTTGATCGAAAGTTTAATTTTACATTCATTTTACAGCCCTCAAAGGCTAACTTGCATTGTGTCGTCTAGTCAAATTTACGATATTTCTTCAATAAGTTTGTTAACGGGGCTACCAAAGATGCATGGTCCAGTATAAACCACCGATACCACGACTCCATTCCAAGGAACCGAACGTAGCCGGAGTATATTTATCATGCACTCTACTTTTTCAAGATCCACATGCAAGCCGTTCTCGTCGACGAAGTAGCCAAGGTATTTCAGCTGGGCTAGGTAAAAGCGACTTTTTGCGTGATAACTTGAGCCCAGCCTCCCTCAGGCATCTGAATACTTATGCTAGGATCTCTAGATGTTGTCTAAACGTTAAAGTCACTTCCCGCAGGGGGAATGCCGGTCGACAAGAGTACTTTTGGAGGCTAGCATTCTTTGGGGAGTTCCGCCCCCACGTACCCGAGGAAATTCCCACAGGGGGAATGCCGGTCGACAAGAGCACTCTTGGAGGCTAGCGTTCTTTGGGGAGCGCCGCCTCCACGGACCCGAGGATATGGGGGGCACCATGAGGTTCCCTCCTGGGATGACAGGTAACGACTCTGATTGGATCGGGACTACGCTGTGTACAACGAACTGGAATTGACGCTTTGGGTTGGCGGATGTGATGACTTGGACCTAGTTGCTTTGCACAGTAGCGCCGATGTGAAACTCGTGTGTGAACGGCTCCAATTCAACTATCATACCGTCTCCATCCCAATCAAACCTTGGCAGGCCTCGGAGTACGTTCGAAGTTCGCACCATTGGGTTGGTGGTGTAGGTTCGGTTGAGACGGACTCCCGATTAGCGCTGGTCTGGCTCTGAGCACTTGTCCCCATAAAGGCTTGTGCAAATCCTCGCATGGCCTCCCCGCTCTGCAAAGATAACCATGGGACCAAAAAGGTGACTACACATACGAACGGAGATAGCGGCTCCGAGGGGGGACCCAACAAAACTGGAGCAAACAAAATCAAAAGACCAAAAACATCCAAAAAAGAAACAAAAAATAATAACAACGACGACGCAACCAGCGGTTGTAGCAACGATGTTAACAGTACACCGAAAGCGGTACTAACCACGTCAAAAACGAAGAAGAACACAATGACAGTGAAGGCAGACGAAAAACGGAGAATAGCAGACAGTCTGGTTCAGCCTGATATTCCTGCGGCGTTCGGGCGCAGCAAAAAAATGATGCGAACGCCAGAGCGTCCTATTAAGGAAAAGCGGGAAACTCTGCAGGACGCTTCAGGTGTTCGGGTGGTGGAAGATAACATAAAGAGCACCGAAAACTCGATTGTCATGACTGCGACTGTTACCGAAGCGACCGATGCAAGGGTCAAAAATCCTGACATTACAACGAAAAATCCAGAAGCCAACGAGGAGTTTACGGCACGAAAAGCAACGAGTGACCAGACACCGCGTGATTGCACCGCCAACGTCAAAAATGTGGCGGAAGTATTGCACTCGGAAACGGAACGCGATAGCGTCTGCCAAGGATGGCTGCAAGGTACGATTCCCGCCCAGCGATACGAAGAAGAAAGGCTACTCCGAAAAGCGGGAGATATTCTGAAAAGAATACAATCTGCATGCGACTCCCCAAAAATCAGGGAAGCAGCAAAGGTGGAGCTCCTTGAACTCGAGGAGCCCCTAGATCGTATAGGGCACTATCGGAGGAGCTGGTTAAGGGCCGAAAACGAACAGAAGGCCAAAGAGGCTCTTGGGGCGAAATCTGAAGGTGATATGCAGATAGCTCCACCATTAAAAGTCAATAAAAGAATGGCGTCTAGCCCAATCGGAGGAGATCGACATAACAGAAGGAAGGAAGAGGCACTTGATGGGCGTGGAGCACCAGGTCACGGGTTCCAGACAGTGCTTACAAAAGGAGCGAAGAAAGCCGCAAACGAACTCCTTCAAAAAAAGCCAGAAAGTAAAGTTCGCATAGACACCCATTGCAATGATGCAATACAGGAGAGGCAGAGACCCCGATGAAGACCCTGGCAGCAGGCACCGCTCAAAAAGCTCCAATATGGCCGATCCTACGCCGAAGACATCAATACTACCATTAAAGTGGTACGACCAACGCGATCGGGTCACATACTGTGACGCAGTAAAGAGTCCTCGGCAAAAGCGCAACTATAGCCCCGCTCGAGCCGATGGCAACGATCGAAATACGAGACATTGACTGCGTAAAGGATCGGCCAAGGTAGAAGAGGCCATCAAAAGGGAGTTCCCTGGCATGGGAAGGATCAAAGCGAGACTGACACCAGAAAACAACAGGGGACAACGCATGACCAAAGTTGACTTGACCAAAAAGGATGCCGAACAATTCCTGAACAAGGGCAAAGTACAAATAGGGTGGGTTGTCTGTAGGATACGGCGAAGAGCAACGCTTCTTCAATGTTTCAGATGCCTTGGTTATGATCACGCCACACAAGTATGCAAAGGACCCGATAGGAGTTCTGTTACGCACGAGAGTGTAAGAAAAAAAAAACAAAATTTAAATATTTTATACTTTATTAATATTAGACTATAATACTATAACACTTTTAACTTAATTTAATTACAATTATTAGCGTGCACGAGCTTATTTCCACGACAAGATAGTTCAGACTAAGCGCGAGTTGTAAAGTAATTAGAATATTTAATACTTCAGACTGCTGGCGATGCAGTCTCAAGTCGTTTACTTGTTTGGTGAGAAAATTTTCATTCTCATGAAATTTTGCCCACATTCATCAGAATGCGCAAGTTAATGCAAACGCTGACTAAGTGGTCACGTTGCATGAGCTTGCGATCAAATCTATTTATAACGTGAAATTAGCACGCGCGTAACACCTTCCCCCTATGTATAAGGTTGTCCTCAACCTTTCACAAATATCGTGTTCTTAAACGTTTATTTTCATTTTCTGAATTTATACTAGCATTTTCAAAAATTGTAATTTTTTCGTCTTCCTTTTTTTTCTTGAAAGCTATGGTATTTTTGCAAAGATTTACTTTATTCTTTCTGTTAAAAGATTCTTTCAAAAATATGATACATAAGTTACCATTAGCACATTTGTAAATTAAAAATCGTACTATTAAAAGGACAAGTATTGCAATCACAGTGGATACAATTGCATTTTTTCTAACAATTTTAGGGATCGGTTGAATGGCTTTATCCCAAAAAGAAGCCTGTTCAATAGTTTCCGAAGATAAGTCTTTTAATTCGTGTATATTGTTGCTAGTAAGTTTTGCAATTTTCATATCATTTTCTTTAATTTCAGTTATATTAAAGTTATTACAACAATCTTTCATTTCTATTAATTTAAACTTTTTCACAATAATCTCTGTACCATACTTAAAGGGGAAGTAATCATGTGCTACGCTATGGATAGTACAATCATCGGGTAAAGTAGGCAAATTTATTCCCGATATTTTCAAGGTTTTCGTTTGATTACAATGACATTCAAACTTTGTTTCTAAAGGGTTTACAGACAGTTATTGCAAATTGCTTAACCTATGCAGTATATCTATTTCTGAGTTGATGTTTTTGAAATCACATCCTTTGTCTGTTTGCTTGAAAAAAAGATTTATAATACAGGAGTTGTCATACACACTTTTAAGTGGCAATGGTTTACAAATTCTAAAATTAATGATACTTTTACAATCAATTTCATCAAATGATACATACAATTCTTTGTTTTTATTCATAATCAAATATTTCTTCTGGCCTTTTAATTTTTAATTTTTACGTATATTTTTGTTTTTAACGAACGCGGTCAACTGCAAATCCTTAGCTAAGTCCCGATAATTCGATATTATTGGTGATTTGGTGATTGGTGAGCCAATGATTCATTTTGTTTCACTTTCCTTAATTCTTCAACAAGCTGAGAATGTTCAAGGATATAAGGATGTAGGACTCCAGGTTGGATAAAAAGTAAACTGTCGCGAAGTATTTCGATCTCTAAATCGATTACTTTCACTTTATGATTAATTTTTGTATATAATTCCTCATAATAAAGTTGTGAAGTTAATTTCTTTTCCTGCTCATTGGTAACATTATTGATTCTTTAAGCTCATTCACAATTTCGTCAATTTTGATTCGGATGGAGCTTTGCTCTGTGGATATAATTTTCGATTGTTTATTGATCTCGTTCACAAGGTAAGTACTTTTAATTATTCCTTTACTTATGTCGAATTCGTTTGTCTCAATGAAATCAACGGCGGCTTTGAATTGGTCAAAGTCGTTAGAAGTAGACGCCTGGATAATGTATTTCCTTAACAGATATATCTCCCAATACTAGGGATCCTGCGATGAGGATGATCTTTTGCTTTTTTCTTAATATTCCAATTAAACTCTATAGCTTGTTTTCTTATTTCCTTAAGTGAATCAATCCGTTTATCAATCATTGAATCATATGTCTCGTTTTCCTCTTCAGTTTTGACCTGATCGATTGGCAAAGTTTTTCTTGCAAACAATAATTCTTCTGCTGATATACCAGTTCTTTGACTAACACACTGATTGAAACAAAAGCTTGCCATGCCCGAAGCTTCCTGTGGTCCTAAGTTTGTTTCATTGACAACACTACGCAAAAATTCCTTGAGCCTTGCATGTGATCTTTCTACAGACCCATTTGATTGTGGATGTCTGAAGCTGATTGAGATCATTTTTATTCCAAGTCTTTTACAAAGCTCGGCGACAATTTTTCCTGTCAGGACATTACTATTGTCCGATAAAATTTCCTTCGGAATACCGAAGTACGAAATCCATTCGTTAATAACAGCGTTACCAATATGTTTGCTTTCTTCTCTTTTTATGTATATAAACTTCAAATATTTCGATAAATTTTCTTGTATCATCAATGCTTTAAAATCTTTACGATCTCTCCATTTGAAAGATACTATATCCATTGATATCCGGTCAAATGGTTGCTCTTTCAATTTTTCAATTGTCATTGGAGTTTTGAGGTTTCGGTGGATGATTTTCTGTCTCTGACATTTATCACATCTTTTGACGAGGTTTCTAATATCCTTCCTCATACCTTTCCAATGATAGCTTCGTCGCAGAAGTTGTTCGAGATTGTTAACACCTCTATGGCCCCCGACAATGCCCGTGTGCCACTTTTCGATTAATTTTAATCTTATGCGATAATGTGTTCGCAATCAATAACATCACATATTAACTCGAAAGTTGTGAAGTAGTTGAAGTGTACATCTTTTTTTTTGTGGCAAATTTCATACACGTATAGTAAAACAGTGTTGCTTCTCCCCAATCTTGTTTCTCTGTGTATCCATTATTGCATGCACTACCTCACTAGCTGTTTCTCCGTTGCCGTGGCTGTAATTTTTTCGTTTATCGTTTGGATCTTCTTCATTGATGTCTTCATTATTACTCTCCTCCCCCTCTATGTCCTGAATATCGTCCTCGATTTCATCTCGTTCAGTCGGATTGTCTAGTTCATCAAGATTTATTTCTTCAATCTAACCACTTTTGAAATGACTGATTATTTTATTTCCGTTTTTGCAAATCAACTCACCATGTTAATTAATTGTATAATCCTTAATTATTTTAGAATGTTTGTATCCCAAAATATCTTCTGATACATCATGATCATGGGCACCATCTATTTGGATATGATTTCCCGTTCCTGTAGGAATCAATCAAAAAAATCATTTTCTTGTGACAAGACTGCTCTTATCCCGTTGTTGCTTGCATCTGTAGTAAGTATGAACCTTTTATAAAAATCAGGATACATTATGGTAACATTCTCCTTTAAAATTTTCTTAATTTTTTCAAACGCAGACTGACACTCTTTGGACCAACTAAATTATGTATCTTTCCGAAGGAGTTTGTTTGAAGGCTCTACAGTTTTCGCATAGTATGCACAAATCTACGATAGTAGCCAGTCAAACCCAAGAATGACTTTATCTCCTCTTGGTTTTGAGGCGCTTTTAGTTTGTCAATTGGCTCGAGCTTTTTGGGATCCATGCTGACACCATTGTCAGAAATTATGTGTCCAAGGTATGCTACTTCTTTGCGCAAAAACTCGCATTTATCGGGCTGAACTCTAAGGTCATTCAGCTTCAGGCGTTCAAACACCAATTTTAATTTTTCGTTGTGATCCTCAAGTGATTCACCATAGATGACAACGTCATCTAGGTAAATGAAGCATTTTGTTCCTTGCAATCCGGCAAGCACAGTATTCATCATTCGCTGAAAACATGCCGGGGCATTTTTCAAACCGAATGGCATACGTGTATACTCGTAGTGTCCATAGGGAGTGCTGAAAGCAGTTTTGCATTGATCTTCCCGTTTTACAGGTATTTGGTGAAACCCGCTTGTTAGATCTTTTGTTGAAAAATATTTCGCTTTTCCCAATTGATCCAATATTTCAGAAATATTAGATAATGGATAATTATCCATAACCGTGACTTCATTGAGCTTACGATAGTCTGTAACTATGTGCCATTTCGTTTTACCCCTTGCATCGACCTTCTTCGGTACCACCCAAAGAGGCGAATCCCATGGACTATTGCTTTCCTTAAAAGTTCCATTTTCTAGAAGTTTATCAACTTGTGATTTAACTTCCTCTTCATGAATCTTCGAAAATCGATATATCTTTGTATGTATCGGTTTTATAGCAGAAAAAGTATCTATAGAATGTTCTGCTGCCTTTCTGAGTTGATTTGGATCGATATCTCTAAACAAACAGTTATATTTTTTTATAATTCCTCAAATGCTATCTTTTTCCTCTTGATTCATATGATCATCTCTAATACATACTTCAGTGGGTTTTCCTCGCAATTCAGAATTCAACTTTAATTCCTGGTCTCCTTCATTTAGTATGACTACGGGAACTTCGCTATTCATATTCACTTCAACCAGTGAATCTGCAATTTTCATTTGACGCTTTTGAATTCCCATAACTAAAAGGTTTTCACCTGGGGTTTCATTGACATGTAAATAGTACATTGTTTCTGTAAGGGGTCTGGCAATGAAACTTTTCTTTGATAATCGCAATTTATTATCTCCAATTACTAAAGTTTGATTATTCAAGTTCAGCAAAGTCTTTTTTTCAACTAAAAATGGAGAGCCCAATATTCCGTCGAATTTATCGAACAGACGATTAGTTGCCACTTGAAATGGAATATCGTATTTTTCTTGACCATAATATAGAGATAGAGATGAAAGGCTAAAGGTATTCCCATCTACAGCGTTTATGCATTGATACTTTATACCCTTTGACTTATCGACATCTCTTTCAAAGACATATTTCGCGGCAATCAAATTTAGTGAACTTCCTGTGTCGACAAGAAATTTCAAATATTGTTTACCTAGCCTAAGAAAAAGAAAACGACTATCTTCGTTATCTAATGAGTTTATTCTATTTTCGTTATTTACATTTTTATTTTCATAATTAGTATTTTGCTTGCTAGAACTTTTGGATGAATTCTCGCTTTTTGGTGTAGAGGCTCCATTTTTCTGTGATGACTTCATTGAACTTTTATTTCCTGGCTGTCCAGATTTTATTGTTTGGTTGCTTCTGCAATCGCGTTGAATGTGTCCTATTTTACCACACTTGTATCACTTCTTATCTGAGTGCAACTTGTGACCTCTTAGAAGAGTATTCCGATCTGTAAAATCTTTCTTACTAGACACTTTCACTAGTCCAAGTCGCTGCTCTTCCTCCTGAGTGAAACGGCTAGCTTCCTCCAGTGTTTTTGGTTTCTGCGTTATCACAAACAGTGTGAACGCATCCTTCAATCCGTTGATGAAGACGTTCCACACTTGTTCTTCTATGAAAAGGTTTTCTCCGATCGATGACTGATCTGATCGAGCAGTCAGTATCCTCCGATGAAGGCCTAATAGCCTTTGGTGGTATTGAAACACCGTTTCACTGCTCCTTTGTTTAAAGGAAAACAACTCCATTTGTAGTTGCAGCATTGAGTGCGGTTCGGCATAAATTTGTTTAAGTTTAGCCTTCAAAGCACTCCAACTACCAAATTCTTCGTTTAGAATTATGGTTTGAGCGTTTCCTTTTCTTCTGCTTTCCCTTCAAACACCGGAATAAAACTTTTCAAGTCGCTAAAACTAACACTGATTTCACTATCAACACTATTTTCATTTCCACTATCACTTTTCACGTTTGATGCCGAAGCAGTTAAAACAGAATTGTTACCCGTAGCCATTACTTCCGCAAAAAATTCCTTACGAATAATAGATCCTTCCAAAGTTTTATCCCACCCCGCAGGGGGAATGCCGGTCGAAAGAGCTCTCTTGGAGGCTAACATTCTTTGGGGAGTTCCGCCCCCACGTACCCGAGGAAACTCCGCAGGGGGAATGCCGGTCGACAAGGCCACTCTTGGAGGCTAGCATTCTTTGGGGAGTTCCGCCCCCCACGTACCCGAGGAAATTCCCGCAGAGAGAAAGCCGGTCGACAAGAACATTCTTGGAGGCTAGCATTCCTTGGGGAGTGCCGCCCCCACGGACCCGAGGATATGGGGGATGCCGTAAGGTTCCCTCTTATTGTATCTGGACTACGGTTTGGACAACGAACTGGAATTGACGCTTTGGGCTGGCGGATATGATGGTTTGGACTCAGTTGCTTTGCACAGTAGCGCCGAGGTGAAACTCGTGTGTGAACGGCTCCAATTCACTATCATACCGTCTCCGTCCCGGTAAAACCTTGGCAGGCCTCGGAGTACGTTCGAAGTTCGCACCATTGGGTTGGTGGTGTAGGTTCGGTTGAGACGGACTCCCGATTAGCGCTGGTCTGGCTCTGAGCACTTGTCCCCATAAGGGCTTGTGCCAACCCTCGCATGGCCTCCCTGCTCTGCAAAGACAACCATGGGACCGAAAAGGTGACTACACACACGAACGGAGATAGCGGCTCCGAGGGGGGACCCAATAAAATGGAGCAAACAAATGAAACCACAAGCAAACAGGACGCTAGCACAGAGAACCCTTTCAGGCAAAAACCGCTGTTGGCAAGAACACCGATTAAACAAGTCACCGATTGCGGGGGGAGGCAGCAAACCCCAGAAACACTGTCAAAGTCAACATCACAGGTTAAATCATCGGAGACAGACCACAGACGGACTAACGAACGGAAGAAGGCAGAGTGCGTTGTGCAACCTGGCATCATTGCGGCCTTTGGGCGCAGTAGAAGGACTATGCGCACCCCGGAGCGCCCAGTGCAAGACGTACACAATCCGGATCAAGCTGCGACACCAACGGAGGCCAGTGTAAGACTGGGGGAGGGAGAAGTTTTGCCGTTGGCCGACGCCACTTCAAACGCGACCCAAGCGATAGAAGCAAAAGGGCTAGGAAAGGGGGGCTTCTCCCAAGAGGTGGCGCCAAATAACACAATCGCCCTTGACCGCGCCGAAGAGGAGCGGCTTACTCGGAAAGCGGGGAATATCGTCAAACAACTGAGGGCTGCCTGCGAAGTGCAGAAAAACATAGGCAAGAGTGTCAAGAATGGCATTCTTGAACTGGAGGAGCTTTCTGGCCGCATAACGCACTACAGTCGGAGGTGGCTTGCAACCGAAAAGCACCAAAAAGACACGCTCTCCCTCGAGGCATCAGTGGGTCCTAGCAGCAGCAAAAGAATGGCCGGTAGCCCAATTAAAGGCGACTGTGAGAAAAGGAGGAAAGACGAGACCATAAACGAAGTTGACACTCCAGGCGAGGAGTTTCATGTGGTGCGAAACAAGGCAGCGAAAAAAGCGGCCAAGAAGGTATTCCTTGAAAAAACAGACAAAGAGCTCAACCACGAAAAGAACAAAGAACCCCCCGATATACCGCAGAAAACAAAAAGCAAACCGCGGCGCAAACGCTTGCGAGAGGCACTGCTTATTAAACCCACTAAGGGCCGAACCTACGCAGATGTCCTCCATGAAATTAAAGGAGCGGTCAAGCCAGACGACACCAAAACTGCCATCAAAGCAGTTCGACCAACCCGGACCGGTGGCTTGCTGGTGGAATTCGGGCCAGAGGCCACAAAAAAAGATGCATTCCGTGACGCGGTTCAAAAGGTTCTTGGAGATGCGGCAACGGTTGCCTCGCTTGAACCAATGGCCACCCTGGAAATCAGGGACCTCGACTGCGTCACGGACAAAGCTGAAGTAGAGGATGCCATCAGGAGGGAGTTCCCCAGCTTAAGTGAAGTCAAGGCAAGATTGACACGTAAAAACACAAGGGGGCAACGCATGGCTATTGTCGAACTAGCTGATAAAGACGCCCAGCAAATCCTGGCGAAGGGCAAAATTAAGATAGCTTGGGTGATCTGCAGGATACCGAGAAGAGCGATCCCTATCCGCTGCTTCAGATGCTTCGAATACGGACACACCGCGTATGGCTGTAGGGGACCCGACAGGAGATCTCTGTACTACAAATGTGGTGAAACGGGGCACAAAAGGAAGGAGTGCACGAACGAGGCAAAATGCATTCTTTGCAAGGATGCTAAGCTAGCACCCGGCGACCTCAAACATGAGCCGGGGACAGGGAGATGCTGCGTTTTCAAGGAGGCCCTAACTAAAGCCAAATTGATACTCAAATGATCCGTATCCTGCAGGTCAATTTGCACCGAAGCACAAACGCCCAGGACCTACTTGAGCAGTTTGCGAGGGATAAGAAAGCTGACCTCCTGTTGCTGAGCGAGCAACATCATAACAAGGACTCGCAAGCGTGGTACCCTGACAAATCTGGTACCTCGGCCATCTGGGTTCGAGACAGCGCCCGCCTTCAGGTGCAGGGCCATGGACGCGGGGATGGTTTTGTGTGGGTGCGGTGTTCAGGGATAACATATTTCAGTGTTTATCTGACGCATAACGAGGTAATGCGATCCTTTCGAACCAAACTCGATGCCCTGGAGGACGCTGTCTCGAACACAGAGGGCCACATGCTGGTCGGGGGAGACTTCAACGCTAGAGCCATCGAATGGGGTATGCCACAATCCGACCCAAGGGGAAAGCAAATCTTGGACATGGCGGCCAGAACAGCGCTTTTTGTCCTAAATACTGGTAACACCCCTACTTTCCGCCGCTGGGGTTGCGTAGGAACCATACCCGATGTGACACTCACCTCGGAGTCCCTGGTACCTAGAGTACACAACTGGCGAGTACTAGAGGACTACTCGGCTAGTGATCACCAGTATATAGCTGTTGAGATTCACGACGGTGCCACTCTGCGTGCATATGCTCAAACTTCAATCCTCGGATGGAGGACTGGGAGGATGGACGTCGAGAGTTTCACTGACGCGCTTACGGCAGGCGTACCGTTGCTGGGAGCTCCGCCAGGGAGTGGAGGGCCTACAGCCAAGGACTTGGTGAACTCAACTATGAGTACCATCATAGCTGCTTGCGAGTCTTCCATGCCCCGTCGGAGACCCCGACATGGTAAGCCTCCAGTATACTGGTGGTCAAACGAGATCGCCGAACAAAGAAGCGAGTGTCACAAACTTTGGCGAGAGGCCCAGCGGGAGCGAACACGGGAGGAGGCAGACACTAGGCTAGCAGCATACAGGTCCGGCAGGAAATATCTTCGCAGGCTTATTAACAAGAGCAAGGCCCGATGCTGGCAAGACCTCGTGGACGATGTAAATAGGGATCCGTGGGGCCTTGGCTACAAGCTGGTCATGGGGAAACTTGGTGCCCTACGGAAGCCTTGTATACATGACGCGGAAAAGATGGACGCGATAGTGCGGGGACTCTTCCCCGCCCATCCCGTCCATGTTGACGCTGTCCATGGTGAAACAGCAGTCGAGTGCCCACTCTTCACACAGCTGGAACTGGAGGAGGCAGTCCTCTCCCTGAAAGCGAGGAAGGCTCCAGGTCCAGATGGTGTTCCAGCTGAGGTTTTGCAGCTCGTCTATCACCATTGTCCTGACTTGCTGCTCAGCACATTCAACGCTTGTCGACGGGACGGGGTTTTCCCGGTACGATGGAAGGTGGCGAGGCTCGTGCTGGTCAGCAAGGGGAAGGGAAATCCCGAATCGTCGTCTGCATACCGCCCGTTATGCATGCTAGACACGGCTGGGAAAGTGCTAGACAAACTCATCAAGGGAAGACTCACATCTAATGCGGCTTTTGAGGAACTACCTAAAGGACCGAAGCCTGCTCTACGATACGACACAGGGCCAACGAAGGATGGAAATTACAACGGGTGTTGTCCAGGGATCTATCCTTGGTCCGGACCTGTGGAACGTGTCTTACGACGGGCTACTGAGACTTGAGATGCTAGATGAGTCGCGCTTGGTCGGCTATGCGGATGATGTTGCGGCTCTGGTCACTGGACGCACCGTTGAACAAGCGCAACTTAGGCTAGGTATGCTAATGCGCCGAGTGAGGGACTGGATGACTGCTCGCGGGCTCAGTTTAGCACTGGAGAAAACCAAAGTGGTCATCTTGACAAAAAAGAGAATCCCTAGAGTAAAGATGATCAGTATTGGAGATATACAGATCGAATCGAAGCCAGCGGTGAAGTACCTGGGGCTACTGATCGACTCGAAGATGAGTTTCTCTGAGCAAATCAGGGCAACGGCTGAGAAGGCTGCTTCGGGATTATCGGCCCTGAGTCGACTTATGGCCAACGTAGGGGGACCCAGCCCATCAAGAAGACGCCTTGATGAGCGCTGTAGGGTCAGTGCTACTGTACGGAGCAGAGGTATGGGGCGACGCTCTCAGCAAGGAGGTATACCGAAAACGATTGGCACAGGTACAGAGAAGAGGAGCACTGAGAGTTGCATCTTCGTATCCAACAGTCTCCGACTCGGCGGTGAGAGTGATTGCAGGCGTGATACCTGTCGCCCTCCGTGCTAGAGAGCGCCGCGCTATTTACCTGCACCGAAACGAGGATGCGAGGGAGATCGTTGTTCGCGAGGAGAGACAACGCTCGCTCAACGATTGGCAGCAGTCTTGGAGGAATTGGACGAAGGGAAGGTGGACTGCGCGCCTCATCCCGGATGTGGGACCGTGGCTAAATCGAAGGCATGGTGAGATTGACTTCTATCTGACCCAGCTTTTGAGCGGGCACGGGTGTTTTCAGTCTTACCTGCACAAGATCGGCAAGTCACGGTCTCCCGATTACCGGTTTTGCCCAGGAGAGGAGGGCAATGCCTATCACACATTTTTTGCGTGTACCAAATGGGCCAGGCTGCGAAGGGAACTCTACAGGGAGACGGGAGAGCTCACCCCGGATAATATAGTTGCGGTGATGCTCGAATCGGTTGACAAATGGAACCAGGTGGCACATTATGCTCAGGCAATCCTAAAATATAAAAGGGACTCACAGCAGCCGGAGGCACTGGGGCTGGAGGATCCCTCTTCTGGCAATTCCTCTTCCCCCCTCCCCTCCCGCTAGGAAAGGGACTCCCCAGCTTGAAGGCGCCCCACGGCGTAACAAAATGAGACCTGGCCCGAAGTAATGTGTCAAACGGTTCCGGGCTGGGTTCTCGGATTGACAGGGGAGGTGTTTAGTGGGTAATCCAAAGGTATCCTCCATGGGAGTCCCACACTGCCAGACTCGGCGGGCATAAATGCCTTCACCTCCCTACCACAAAAAAAAAAAAAAAGTTTTATCCCAACTGTCTTCGTTGCCTTCGTCTTCCAAAGAGTACTCACTGGTAACAGGATCTCTTTTACCAATACGGTACTTAGCTATGTACTCGCGAAATGTGGCGAAATCGACGTAATCACCACCAATTTTAACTTTTACACTTTCGCGATTAGGAAGCGTAAGAATTTCCTCGACTTTAAACTTGGATTTCGTTAATCCTAGTTTAACGCGGTATTCACTCATAAACGCGAAGTAATTGGTATTTCCGTTTGAACACTTTGATTTTTCTTTTCTTAAAACAAAATACATTTAATTTTCCTTATAAACTTGGTAAAGGTTTTCGCACTTTATACCAAGGGCGTGTCAAAATCTTATCACGGAGGAACAGTGAAAATTTCGGGTTTGACATCACAATGAAAATTTACTTACATCTAAAATGTGAAAAATTTATTTGTTTCAAATAAGGACTTACAAATGGATGTTCGACATTCCTTTGATTTGGTTCTTCTGCGATTCCGTAGTCAGATTAGTTCCTTATTTTCTGCTTTGATTTCGCTTTTATTTTCCCGCGATGGGTCAACCGCAGGCTAGAGATGCTTCCAATCCATTTTCCGATTATCCCTCGATGGGCCAACCTACTTAATGCAGGCTAAAGGTGCTTGGCCAACGGTGGTAGTTCTCGTGAAGGGAGAAACTACGTTTCCAATCCCCTTTAATTATCCCTCGATGGGCCAACCTACTTCACGCAGGCTAAAAGATGTTTGGCCAACGTTGGAAGTTCTCGTCAAGAGAGAAACTTCTTTAATTTTTAAACTTTTTTTATTTTTCCCACGTTGTCCCGCGTTGAGAAGAAATACCTCCTTTTCCAAATCACTTGTTTTTTTATTCGGTTTTTCACAAAAACCCAATCAGACACTTCGGGAAACTTTTCACTATTGCAAGTTAAGATAGTCCATTAACTTTCACTGTTTATTTAAAAACTGTTCATTTTCACTTAATGAGCTCGAATCACTGGATAGTCAATTTATTATGCTCATCCCGCCGCTGCCACCAAATTTTGTTACGTGCGAGAGTGTAAGAATAAAAAAAACAAAATCTAAATATTTTACACTTTATTAATATTGGACTATAACACTTTCAACTTAATTTAATTACAATTATTAGCGCGCACGAGCTTATTTCCACGACAAGATAATTCAGACTAAGCGCGAGTTGTAAAACAATCAGGATATTTAATACTTCAGACTGCTGACGATGCAGTCTCAAGTCGTTTACTTGTTTGGTGAGAAAATTTTCATTCTCATCAAAATTTGCCCACATTCATGAAAATGCGCAAGCGTAGGGGTAGAATGTATGTTCTGGACCACTTTTTTCATACAAATTTCAAATGTGGTCTCGTAAGTGTGTGGGTGCGTGTATTAGGGTGGTATAGGTAGGTGCCTGAGATAAGAAGGGGTGAGTCCGGAATAGGTATGGGTATCTTGGGTAATTGCCAGGGGAGGATGTGTGTCTTGGATATGTGGGTGAGTGTATTAGGATGGTATAGGTAAGTGCTCGAGATAAGATGGTGTGAGTCGGGGTTAGATGTGGATCTCTTGGATGGTTTTAGGGGGGAGGGTGTGGATCTTAGGTATATGGGTATGTGTATCAGATTAGTGTAGGTGAGTCCATGGGATGAGTATGTATGAGCCTTAGATAAGTATAGATCCATTTCACGATAAGGTGTGGTTGGTTCCTAGTCTCCCATACAAAGTAAAAAAATTGATTCCTGTGTAGTATAGTCCCATATTTCCAATTAATAAATTAAATACCTGGATTTCTCAGCGTGTTTATATAGGGTCAATATAAGTGTTTAAGCCTTTGACGCTTTTAACGATAGATAATTATACTATCCATATTTTTTATTCATCTGGAAGGATTTCCTATGTACTCATTGCTTCTAGTCTTCGAGTACGTTTGTTCTTCATCTTTGGTAGAAGTGCTTCTCGGGTCTATAACGCTTCTAGCGGTAGATAGTTTTTTACCCATGACTACTTTAATGTATATGTTAGGAGATCCATGTCTAGAGTTGATAGCTTGAATATTAGGGCTATTCATTAGGGAAGCGCCGTGTGGTTGGATTGCTGCTTGTAGGGCTTGAGATCTTTTAGTGTATCTCACTACTGAGAGGCTTCCCGGGTCGAGTGATTTACTTTATCACATTAGGCGTGCTGAACGTTTTTTATGGTGCGATTGGCTGCGCGGTGACGGCGGGCGTTTGTATAGATGGATGATTACGGTATTGATGGATGATGGACGTGCCCACAAGCGCGTACTCTAAGCCATGGGAATTTACTTCATGGGCGCTTGGATAAGGAACGCGTTGCTCAGCGATGGGTGTCTTTGGCTAAGGATAGACGGCTGCGTGTGGAAATGGCCGATTCGCTTGATCATGCTAGCCGTGCCGGAAGTTTTTCTGATGCGAGTAGTTGCGTGGTGATGGAGGGCGCTGCTATAGACGGGTGACTTTGCATTATGGACAGGCGACGGGCTTGCCTTTCGGTGGGTGCTCTAAGGCATGAGAATTTACTTAGTGGATGCTTGCTTAAGGTACGTTTTGCTCCTCATTTGATGTCTGTTGTTAAAGATGGATGGTATTGTAGATGTGATGCGCGTCGCTTGTTGGAGAAAGTAATCTGAGGTGTATGTTTCCACCGAGGCGGATGTTATGAGCCATAGAAATATGTCTCGTGAGCGTTTGGTTAAGTTTCTGCGTTGCTCATCAAAGGATGCCTGTCTTTAAGTATGGACGGCCTTGTCGGCGATTCGGAATGATTTGCGTCGCTTTTTGGAGGATCGTGATTGGGGTGTAGATTTATTCGGCGGTGAATGCTGTAAGGCATGGAAATGGTCCTCGGGGATGCGTGGCATGTGCAAGTGAGTTTGCTTGCTAAGAGTAGTGTTTCGTTCGCATAGACTTCCCTGTTGGTGGGAGTTTTAAGGCATCGGAATCTACAGCGTGGAAGAGAAGTGGCGTGGCATACACTGCATTGCAATATGGTATTGCTTGATGGAGGCGGATTTTTTGTAGTTTTGGTCGTGGGCAGCGGGTAACTTGATGCGCGGCATTGAGACGTGTTTTCATAAATGTCCATTCAAAGATGCGCCTGTTCTAGTTTGCTGATTATTATTTACATTGATCGTTTTCAGTTTCTTTTTGCTTGGATATGTTGTTTCTTTGTTTTGTGACTCATTGCTATTGTATATTATTGCTTTTATCGGCTTCACTCTAATAGTACTTTAAGAATCGTCTACAATGTATTTTGTTCGGTTAGACTACTATGTTGATTGCTCAAATCTATGGATGCAGGGAAAGAGATCTTAATGTTTGTTGTGATGCGTTCTTAATATTTAGTATAGCATTAAATTTTAGTTTGCTTGTAGCAGCATTTTGTTTGTCTTCAACATCACTTATTTCTTCAAGCAGTATCTATACTTCAATCTTTGATTTTACTATTATGTAGAAGTATGACATTATGTTCTTTCATTTTTTCTTTACTATAGGATGCTCATTGGTTTTGTTCAAAAATTCTAATAATTTCTTCCAAGACGAGTTATTTTTTGAAATTAATGATCTTGTAATGCATGAGATGGTGATAATTT
Source organism: Odontomyia ornata (assembly GCA_963969285.1). NCBI lineage: Eukaryota > Metazoa > Arthropoda > Insecta > Diptera > Stratiomyidae > Odontomyia > Odontomyia ornata. Next base: position 188,360,957 of record OZ017742.1, on the reverse strand, counting down.
TGTTCGTACATCATATGATTTGTCCCTTTTGAAAACCGCATGGTAAAGATGCGTTATTTTTTTCGATCACTATGTTGACATGTATGTTTTGGGTATCTGTTCCCAATTTCAGATTATTTATGGATTTTGTCTAGGAAAGATTCTACGATTTATGGCTTCTGGGATGCTACTTTTTTATGGAGTTTATGTACGCTGGATGTAGAAATCATCGTGGTGGTCCTAATGAGTGGGAATATTTACGCATTTTCATTTATAAATTTTTGGTACGTACTGAAAGGAAGAAGCTAATATAGAAGCAAGAGAATGCGGTAGGTCATTGACAATAGGAGTTTGTTGGTATTATGTTTGTTGGTATTATGTTTGTTGGTATTATGTGCCTTTTGCGAAAATTTATAAACATGTGTCAAGTACCAGCTCGCTCACACCATGCAATTGGCCACTAATCCATCGTTTTTCCGATACTGCTCGAGTTCGGGTTGAGGTCTGTGGCTCAGATTCCGCAGATTACACTATTTCATATATTTCGTCATTTCTGTCTTGCAGCAAATTGTCTATTTATCACGCACAAGCGAACAATGATGTTGAACCAGACCACTCCAACTTTGAATCGGTATAGATATCGGCCGCCGTCTCGGGCTGGGTTTGATTTTGACGTTTCACCGATGACGGTATTCTCGCATACCAACCGAATCCACACCCGTACACCTGCAACACCAGCACGCGTTACTTCTCGCTTCACTTCTCTACACACTTCTAAATTTGTTTCTTCACTTTGCCATCATCTCCGCTACATTTTTTATTATTTCACTTTTCAATTACCAACTCACCCATCGGCGAAGATCCATTGCTCTTGCGACCGCTAATCAATACTATTGCTCTACTTTGTCCAGCACTGGTTCAGGACCAATTCCCACGTCTATTTCCAACCCTGCGAGTCCCTTCACGCCGCTCGTACCCTGCTTCCAACTCCGACACTCCACTCGACTCGTGGCAGCCGCCTAGAGCACCTACTAGTCAACAGCTTAAAGAACATATGCAACAGCTTAAAGAACATATGCTAGATCTTGTCCGAAAATTCTCCTCTTGCGCAAATCGTTGTCACCGATGCAATAATACCGAGTCCAAAGCCTGTGAAATCTCAATCATACCGTCCAAATTAACGCACTTCCCACTCCTTGTCCGCTGCACTTGCAAAATCTATTGCATTCCCGTCGCCTACACCAACTGTTTTTTCTTCGACACTCCAACTTTACACTGAGCGAGAAAACTAACTGAAATCGACTTGAGACGATAACCAAAATCCAATCTTCTTCTGCTTCAGAAGTCGAGATCCAAATTTTTTTCATTTTTGGCAATTGTTCGAAAAGCAAAACTTTCACCGATTGCTGGGATTTTTTTTTTGTTTAAATTAAAAACTATTAAGTATAAATTTATCATAGAAATTAATTAAATTATAATATTATAATAATAAAACAGCATGTTGTTCGCAACATTCGTGGGGACGATCCAGACCCTGAGGTCTCATCAGCCGGGCACAAGACACAAAAAAAATCAGTCACCATGGATATCCTTGGCGTGATAGGTACCAAGCAACTTGCGAGATTCATCTTCAAGCTCGTATGACACCTGCCCAATACGACGTCGAACCACTGCCGGAGTAAGCCATGGAGCAAATTTAGCAGCAAAGCGATCTGCTGCATTGCTCACGGTGAAATTCCGCACAAAAACCCTCTGACCCTGGAGTAGCTCACGAGGACGAACCCGAAGGTTGTAGCGTTGAGCTCCCTTTTGATAAGCTTCTTGTAGTTTAGCCTTAACGCGATCCTGTACAGCTCGCAGTCGATCACTGTTCGCTCTTAGTTGAACATCTCCAAGCATTCAAACTTCTAAGGAGAGGATATTCAGAACAATGCTGTATAGGATGGTACCCGAACATGAGGAAGTAGGGCGGGAATCCCGTGGACTCATGAATTACCTTGCGAAAGGCAAAGCATGAGGCCGGAAGATTCTCGTCCCACTTGCCATGATCGGATCCTATGTAGGCTCTGATGGCGTTCAGTGTTGATTGGTTCGACCTCTCCGAGGCATTCGTGTGTGAAGCAGTGCTGCACACCATAGTCATTCATAAGCTTGGCAAATACCTTGGAGATGAACTGTACACCGTTGTCTGAGTGTAACCATTCAGGGACTCCGAAGGTCAAAAAGATTTCGCGCTCCAAATAACGCACGACTGATTCCGCAGTGGCTTTAGTCATGGGCTTGAGCCATACAAACTTAGTATAATGATGCAGGACCACGAGCAACTGGGTATTCCTTGATTTGGAACAGTGGTATGGGCCCATGAAGTCCACAAACAGGCGTTGCATAGGACGGACCGAGTCTCGTGATGCTGGCAAAGGGGTCTCATTGCGGAACTTGAAGGCTTGACCTGTTTGCAAGTGACGCAATTCTGAATATGTTGAACTACGTCTTGTCGCAAACGAGGCCAATAAAAATACCTTCGCAAGACTTCGGTAGTCTTGCGGATTCCACAATGAGAGCCCCGGGGATCATCATGAGCTCGTACCATGAGAGCCCACTGGTGACCCCCTGGAACCCATAATTTTGTTCCGGGGATATCGGTAGTCAGCGTTGCAGGAGGACCAGTATTAATGTATATTCGACCATCTGCAAGATGAAAATTCTGAAACCGATCAGGTTGTTTCAAAATTTGCTTCTTGAGATGCTCATACTCAGGCTCCTGAAACGCAGACTCCGGGATTAAACCACCAATGTGTTCGTGCTCCGGGAGACAGGGAATGATCGAGGCCACTCGCTCATCCTGCGAGCAAGATCTAGACAACGCATCGGGAACAGTATTAAGGGCACCCTTCCGGTGTTCGATCTTGAAATCAAACCCTTGGAGTTTCAGGCTCCAGCGGGCCAATCGACCAGAAAGGTCCGATTGCTGCATTAACCATTTAAGGCTAGCATGATCGGTTATGATGGTGAAAGGCAGCCCTTCGATATATGCCTTAAACCTCTTCACGCTTTGCACCGCAGCCAAGCATTCCAATTCAGTAATACTATAGTTGCGTTGCGCAACGTTGACCTTCAAAGACATATATGCGATTGGATGCTCTCCACCCTCATCGTCCTTCTGGAACAAAACACTTCCAATACCCACGGTACTTGCGTCACATTGGATATAGAAGTGCCTCGTAAAGTCGGGGTTGGCCAACACTGGAGCGGAAACCAACAATTGCTTCACTTTATCGAAGGCACTGTTGGCGGAAGCAGACCACTTAAAGGCACGTTTGCCCTTTAGCAAATCCGTTAGTGGTGCCATAACGGCAGCAAAGTTCGGAACAAACCGCCGATACCATCCCGCCATTCCCATGAACCTTCTCAAATCTTTGGCCGTTCGGGGTTCAGGGTATAGAATTATACCCGAAACCTTCTCCGGGTCGGTGCGCAGAATACCATCACTCACCACAAAGCCAAGATATTTGATCTCCTTCTTGACGAACTTGCTTTTTTCGACATTGATGGTCATGTTGGCACCCCTGAGCAGTTTGGCCACTGTGCTCAGGAGTTCCAAATGCTCATCAAATGTCGAACTCGTCACAAGTAAGTCATCTAGGTAAACAAATATCTTGTCTTGCAGTTTACGTGGTATGACTTTATGCATCAACCGACACATCGTTTGGGGAGCATTGCATAAACCGAACGGCATGACCTTGAAATGGTACAAGGGCCTGCCGGGAACAGTAAAGGCCGTTTTTTCCTTACTCGCCTCATCCAACGGAATTTTCCAAAAGACATCCTTCAGGTTCAAAATAGTAATGAACCTGGTGCTCTGCAATCGGGCCAACAGACCTTCTATCAGCGGCAACGGATAGGCGTCCTTAACAGTGACGTCATTGAGGCAGCTAGCGTCTAAACACAAACGTACGTTACCGGGTTTTCTAACAAGGGTCACGGGAGAACTCCACGAGCTCTGACTTTTCTCTTACCCTCAACGGCAACATACAATCGAGTTCATCATACAACAGTTTCTGTATAACGTGAGAAACAGCGTAATGCCGCTGTTTGATGGGTCGAACAGAACCAGTGTCTATGTGATGAGACAAGAGACCGGTTCTACCCAAGCCTCTCTCGCTACACGAAGGAAACTGTTGCCCGATGAAGTCGAGTCGTTGCTGGTCGGGTGGGGACAATAGATGGAATTCAGGGTTCCAAGGCTCCACGGCCACGTCGACAGTGTTGACCTGGATTGGTGAGATTTTGAAGAGATCCCGAAAATCAATTCCCAAGTACACGGAGTGCATCAAGGAAGGGACACTCAGGAATCTCATCAATTTTGTGATGTTGTTAGATCGCACCAATGTGACGATATATCCCAGAACGGGGTCCTTATGACCTGATGCAGTCTGGACATGGGCATGCATGGCATGCATGTGCAAGCCCAAGCCTGAAAGCAGGTCCAAGGCTCCAGCTCTGGGGATACTCACACTGGCTCCACTGTCGAGTAAGCCCGTTAATTTGTGACCCTTGATAGAAATATCGGCGTAGGGCCTATTGTCGCCAGGAGTTGCAACAACAGACTCCATACAGGCTCGCTTCAAGAGACGTCTGGTGAAGAAATATCTCCAGGATCTTCGGAAGCGGTCTCGGAAAGGTCTCGCTCTAAGATACACGGGTGTTTCTCGATCATCGCCCGCCGTTTCACTACTATAGGTAGGAACTAACAAATCACGCCGGTTCGGGGAAGATGTAGCGATGTGGTCGTAGCAAGGTTTGGTGGATATTCATAGGAAACGTCGCAGCTCGGGATCAACGTTGGTGAACGAGGGGACTAGATTGAAGCCGTCCTAAGAAGAGGACCCGGATTCCGCTTGGGCAAACTCTTGGTGCGGCAAGCATTGAAGTTAGGCTTCATAACTCCCTCCTGCCCGCATCCAAAACAAAACACATGTTTGATTGGCATAGCACAATCAAAAACGGTGGCCCAAGTCCTTACAATTCCAGCATACCCTATAAATACTGCGCTGGTTCTGGTTTGAAGTAGGGATCATTCTGGTAGCTAGCGCTTGAACTTGAGATACCACTGGTGCGTTCGCCGAAGTAAGGGTTGGAGTTGATGGGTTGGTCCCATAATCAACATCGAGCCTTTCAGACGCCAAGTCTCTATACGAACCGGGAAGATATGCCTCCTCGTCCCCCAATCGTCCTAACGTACCATCTTCAATAGCGTGGACTCGTGCTGAGGTACGCCTTTCAAATAGGCTTCGCCGAGCATCCAGATCTTTCCACGCAGCTTCCATCTGACAGCAGCGTCGAACAAGATCCCGTGTAGTGGGGAAGGTCTGCCCAGCCAAATGTTCCTGTAAACGGGGACTCATATTTTTCATTATTATTCTCTGGAGGTCAAGATCAAGGATGGGAATTGTCAACTGCCGGGACAGGGCTTCAATAGCATCGAAGAAGTCGATGAACCTCTCCCCCAGTTTGTGTAAGCGAGCATCCATTCGTTGGTGAATATCCACATCGGTGAGGTGTCCCGAAAACTGCTGCAGGAATTTCGATTTCAATCGAAGCCAAGAAAGACCTCCGTACAGATCACGGGCAGTTCCTTCAACGAGCACATGGAGATCGCGCATGAGCTCTCGATCTGATAATTCATAATCTTCAGCCAATGCTGAAATGCGGAATATAAACTGTTGAGCCGTCATTCCAGAAAGGCCCCCATCGAATGATAGTCCCCATTTGGTGATAGGGATGCGGGGAATATTGGTGGTCCCGTCACCTCGCGTTTCCCGAAAGGTGACACGCGGTCCTATATAATGAGCCCGTGAGGCATCGGTGTGTACGGGAGAGGTGACTTTTGGAGAAAGTGATACTCATGTCGGTGGGACTCGTGAATTGGCTGGAGCAGTCATGTTTATCGGGGTTCCTGTCAGGGAGTTGGATAAACTGAGCCGATCCAGCTCTCGGTTTAATGCATTAAAAGCGGGGTCCCAGCTGGCACTTCGTCGATGCATGATTTTCTTATCAATAAAAAAAACTTAATTGCAACAATATAAAAATGTTAATTAATTATCAATCAAGATACTACGATTCAGAAATTTAATGGGGTAAATATGGCAACTATTTATCGATTGACTATTGATTCATAAAGGCTTCATTTCTCAGAATGATCCTCTTTGTAAAGGAAAAAGATAAAAGAAGGGTAATTAAAAATGGGAACGTGCGATAAAATTTACACAGAGCAGAGGCAAGAATCTTGGTGCCTCGTCCAACAAAAAAACCTTGAGGCGGACTCCGTTCAAAATTGTCGCCACTCAGGGCCAACTACGAGACTATTATGGATCCTAACAGACTCCATAATAGCTCGGACAAGAGTCGCTCAAAGTCCAAAGCCAAACGAGCAAGGATGATGAACAAACAAAATCAAGAGCGTTGGTTGATTCAAAGAGCTAGCACGACAGCCAGCTATCCCATGAAGGAAGATACAACCAACAACACGAATAATTCTTCCTTTCACCATCCACACCTTGATGGCATGCATGCTATCAAATCCGAAAAAAAAACTATAGAACATAGACGTCCAGCATGTTGGGCGCCACTGCAACTGAGGCGAGCACCGCGATAAAAATGGGAATACAAAATAAATAAAACCTCAACAAAAAAAACCATCACAATAAAATGCATGACCCATGACTCTAAAAATTAATAAAGTTTAAATTGATTCAAAAAAAATCTAAACTCGCTTACGATAAAAAAAAATTACAATGATACTCATATTTTGAAATTAAATGGAATGACGTCACCGCGTGAATATCTTCTAACTTCGATTTTAAATAGTTCGTACACGAACGTTCATCTACAATATTCAATATACACTTAATATCGAATAGCTTCAACGTTCCTTTTTAAAAATCCTTTTGCCGCACCAGTCCTTTGTCACCTAAATTGGTGACAGCAAGATGCGCCAATTTATAGCCGCCAGTACTTGATCTGCTCACAGTTCACAAAAAAAATAATGTTTACTTTCGTACAGTCACTATTTTTATGCACTTTACTTTAGCTTCGAAGGAAACTACACACGAGAACGAAGCACTTAATAATTCGCTTGTTGTGGCTTTCGATTTTCCGGTGTTTTTAATGTTTATTTTTATATTTTAATTAAAAAAAAAACATTAATAATTATTATTCTCATTATTTTTCAATTAAATGAAAACAAAGAATTCGAGATTTAAAAGTACCTTGGGGGGCTCCCTTATACCTGTGAAAGCATTGATGGTTGTGTTCGTACAGGTCCACTTTGCACTTTTTCAGTTTTGTTTTTTTTTTTGATCAGTTCTTGTGATGCGGCGTGATTGCGTTAAGGAAAACACATAGGCCATCCGAAACTCTTGCTGTTCTCTCCTAGAACTAAGCGTACTCGTGCAAATCGGCTGGATTTACAAAAGATTCTTGTTTAGAAACTACCAAACACCACTACACAGTCCCTTTTGCGCAAATTTATAAACAAGTGTCAAGTACCAGCTCGCTCGCACCATGCAACTGGCCATTAATCCATCATTTTTCCGATACTGCTCGAGTTCGGGTTGAAGTCTGTGGCTCGGATTCCGCAGATTACACTATTTCGTATATTCCGTCTTTTCTGTCTTGCAGCAAATTGTCTATTTATCACGCACAAGTGAACAATGATGTTCCACCAGACCACTCCAACTTCGAATCGCTACATTTTTTATTATTTCACTTTTCAATTACCAACTCACCCATCGGCGAAGATCCATTGCTCTTGCGACCGCTAATCAATTCTATTGCTCTACTTTGTCCGGCACTGGTTCAGGACCAATTCCCACGTCTATTTCCAACCCTGCGAGTCCGTTCACGCCGCTGCACCCTGCTTCCAACTCCGACACTCCATTCGACTCGTGGCAGCCGCCTAGAGCACCTACTAGCCAACAGCTCAAAGAACATATGCAATTTTCTGCTAGATCTTGTCCGAAAATTCTCCTCTTGCGCAAATCGTTGTCACCGATGCAATAATACCGAGTCCAAAGCCTGTCAAATCTCAATCATACCGACCAAATTAACGCACTTCCCACTCCTTGTCCGCTGCACTTGCAAAATCTATTGCATTCCAGTCGCCTACACCAACTGTTTTTTCTTCGACACTCCAACTTCATACTGAGCGAGAAAACTAATTGAATTCGGCTTGAGACGATAACCAAAATCCAATCTTTTTAACACTCTAAAACGCTAACATCTTCTGCTTCAGAAGTCGAGATCCAACATTTTTTCATTTTTGGCAATTGTTCCAAAAGCAAAACTTTCACCGATTGCTGGGATTTGTTTTTTTTTTGTTATTTTTATATTTAAATTAAAAACTATTAAGCATAGATTTATTATAAAAAGTAATTAAATTATAATATTATAATAATAAAACAGCATGTTGTTCGCAACAGGTATTTATAATTTTGTGTTCGTTATTGATTTATTGTTTCCTTTTTAAACAAATTAGTCGTAGTAGCCAGAGTGCTCATCAAAATATCTGTGATGGAAATTATTCCTGAGATAACATTTTGGGCTTGGCATGGGTGAATTTAAATAGAATCGAATAGTTTACTGGCTGTCGTCTATAGCCTAACCAAAAGTCAAAAGAACAATGATCGCCCTGGCTCGCAAGATATAGGATAATTTGATCAATGCAATCATATATATTGAATACAGTTATTCGCTAGAAATGGAAACAATCTGTGTTCTGTAATGCTTTCATGCAAATCATTTTGACTACGTCCCTGTCCACTCTACCAGGCCACTGAGCGACTTTTTCAAATTACTCTAGAGGTGTAGGAAGAAACGATTCTTCAACCGAAAGGAAAATAATGTCAATGGACATAATTTTAATATTGAGTTACCTCTAACTCTCATGTCATATTCATTCCCAAAATCAACGAATAAAACATTCACAATCCCAACCATGCACACAGATACACCAATGATGCATTCAATAAACTGACTACGGACGTGTGAAATGAATAATTCAAATTTATGGCGTATAAAACGCTGAAATCTAATGCGAGTATTACTTCGTGTACTAGTTATAGAGATATCATACGTGCTCGCTGTGTGGTGTGTTTTTTCTTAAGTGTCGCTGGTCTTACATTTGTTTGGGTATTTTTTTTCTTTCATTAAGATGCTATACGTATCCTTTTCATTTTTAAAACTTCATTTGTAAATTTATTTTACTTGAATATTTCCTCTCAATTCTAATTTTTAGATGCATAGATCTAACTTTCTTACATTGATTGAAAACATATGTAGGTAAAAGTTGCCCATTAATACAATATAAAACATACAAAAAGCATGAAATAAGCAATAATAGTTGTGTAAAGCCGAATTTTGGTCGTTTTACTTGTTCATTTAAACATAAATACAATAGATGTCAACTTACGGCTAGCGATTGACTTTCTCGTCTATTTGCATGCATACAGCAATTTAGTATACGTCGCTAAGTATCTGCAAGGAATTACACTTCTTAGGTGCATTGTCTTCAAGTTGATGCAAAACGGATTCCACTTATGATCATTTGCATTGAAATGCTTCGATGCATGAGCCTTTTCTTTGGTGCATCCTCTCAATGGCAGCGAATAACTGCAATCAACTTCAAATGGACGGCATTCAGACGACGAATACTCTCCGGCGTAAGGACATTGATGCTTACTTGTTTTTGCTGTGCTTGTCGAGGAGGACTGCAAGTCAATTCCACACGCTGCACAAATACAATGCTGCGTTATTCGCATTCGCAAGGCTTTTTCTGGCAGAAAATAGAAACTTCTTCCTAATTCACGATGTCGGAACTTAGCGAACTCGGACAGAGAATTTTCTTCCCGTCTTCCGTTGCTACGCTCAACTTATCGCACAATTTTCTTACGGTTACGGGGAACTTTTTTATCGGTCGGGTATATTTTATTTAATATCTAAAGCCCGATGAAATCTGAACATCCTCACGACAGTGCAGCCATTTTGTCTGGAGTCTTCCTCTCTCCCTTTCAATCACAAAACTTTCCTCTTCCTACCAGCTGTCAAAACGCTGTTCAGTTCCAGCGACTGGTTGAAGTTCCGCTCCCGACTCGTCAACGTCAATAATGACTGACGGATCGTTGTCAGTGGCGTAGGGCTGATTCAATATACATTATTAATATTATTGCTGTCAGTATTAAAGATTTTATTATTATCATCATCATTGGTATCTGATTAGTATTGTTGTTATTATTTTTACTATTCTTATTCTTATTGCCATTATAATGACCACCATTATGTTATTTAAAACTTCGAAAAGAAGACCAATTTATAATGAAAATAATAAAATTATTGTGTTAATAATGGCAGTTACATTTAATGCAGTGAAAATAAAATGTGTTTTCTGTATTTTGCTGCTGAAGATGTAACTAGAAAACAATTGTACCTTACTTAGGAATACATGCATTTCATATCTTGTCGCAAGTTTTTGATGGTGCAAAAAAGTTCGTAATATATTAAGTGCATCCTCAAATTACAGGAATATCAAATTATAATGATTGACGGAAATCTGATTCGGATCACATTCTTTGAGTATTATTAAATCCCAGCCCAGAAAGTAACAGAAGATTAGATAAGCTTGTCTATTGAGCTCGTGATCAAAATATAGAACCCAATCTGAGCATGCAAAATTTGGCATAGTTCAGTTATCAAGCATGCAAGTTTGTCGCCATTTAAAGTATGAGTAACGAAAGCCGATGCTATGCCGATACTGAATCACAATATAAAAATAGATTGTCGAGAAGCGTTTACCCTCAATTTGGTTTAGTTCTTAGGGTATCAACATATTTAGCATGTGAAATTATTAAGCTTGTGGAAATCATCTCCCTTATGGAATATTATTTGTGATTTTATAGGAAAGTTGTATCGCAATCATAGTAAGAGCAACCATATATATATAGCTACAAGATTCGTTATAAATTGATTTTATCAGTTTCACCAATAAGGTTTCTGTGTTAATTGTATTTAAAAAAAAATAATGCTACAGCTTTTTCTGTGGCTCTAGAAAAGTTATTTTAGTGGCAGTTATCTGTTTTGATCTAGATCGAGGAATGAGATAGTAGAACCATTTGTTATTAAAAAAAATTTTTTTATTTCCTCAAGTTCCACCTGGTAATTAGAATACACCGTTGAATTCTTGGCATAGTTGCGTAAAAGCCACTTTTTCTTCAGGATCTAGATACTCGCAGCACATTAATTCATTCTTCAGTCTAGCAGTTGTTTGTATATTCGTATATTTTATTTTATTTAACAGAGGTTGCTCAAGGCTGCTGTGGTGTTTGCGCTCAGTTGGGTTAGAAATTAGTCCTGCTTATTCCGTTCAAACCTGTGAATTATTATTGTTGGCTGTGGGGTGGCCTGCTAACTTTTCTTCTTCAGCTGTTAGATCTTTGATAAGGTATTAGGTGGTCACTTCTAGGGTAAGATCCACGTGTGTCTAGGTAATGGGCATACTAGTAGTGTTAAGTGCTCCGATTAATATTTGGGATGGGTTCAGCAGGGAATTAGCTATGAAAGCTCCATCACGAGTTTCTTGCGAATGACTAATCATTTCCTGCGTCAATGTTAGGGGCACTTCCACTATCTGCTGTGTACGGGGACATAAGATGACAGCCTTTTCCAAAGTAACCATGTACCTTCCAGCTTTTCTATCCCTACTGGTCGTGCCTACCATTTGTTGTCCGTGAGTGGGTGGCTCGAGCATCACACCTACTTGCTCCTTACCAGGGTCTAAGTCTGCACTGCATGACACTCCATTGTAACTCTCAGAGAGTTATAACAGAGTGTCATAAAATGCAGACTTAGACCCTAGTAAGGATTTCTGTGCAAGGAAATCTGAGAGTTCGAGCGAGGTCCAACACGTTGCAGCTCTTAGCTAGAAAATTTTTACCTAGAAATATATCATCATTTCATTCACCAATTAATAGTTACAGAAAAAGAGAGTGGGGAGGATAAATTTGCCTACTATAAGTTCTAGAGTTTTCCCGCGTCCAAACGGACACTGTAGTGCTACGTTTTGATGTGAACCGGTTTGGTTTGGTTTGATAGCTGATTTTTTGAGAAGACTTACTTCTGCGCCATTGTCTACAGTCAACATTGTTGTAGGTTCTATTTCTATTCCTAGGGGTAGAGTGGAAGAAAACAGTTTGGTTTCGCCGAGATAAGTGACCAATTTAATTCTGATTAGAGTCTAGTCGGGGATTTTTGACTCAATTTTTTGGTGTTTCCCGAGCTAGTACTTTCCCATTTGGTTATTTTGACCATAATGCCTGCAATTATGACAAGTAGGGGTGTTTTTGTGCTTTAAATACTCGAAGTAAGTATTCCCAAGTTTATGACAGAAGTTGCAAGTTACCTAGTGTTGCGTTTTGCACTCTTGCACGTGCGCTGGGATACTTTCTTCATTCTCATTGCGAAGCTGGAATGATGGTGCAAGGGGATTGGGTAAAAAGGTGTTTTGTCTTATTGGCTAGCTGAAATCGAGTTCCTGGTGAGTCGGCTGAACATGGTGAGACCCTTACTGCATTCTTTCCATGTCTAAGCCCTTAAATATGAATTCCTCAAACGTGAGCCTCTCCAATGGAAGTAAATACTGACGTCCTCCAATTGCTGACTTAAAACCTTTACTGCCTCTTTTCCAAATTTGATATTAGCTGCTTCCTGGCTACGCGTCAACAGTTGTCGCATTCGTGAGGTGTAGGCAGTAAGTGTTTCAGTAGGGAACTGCTTGGCTGTGGCTAGTCCGATAACGAACGCTTGAGAAGTTTCCTAAGGTAGATACAATCGGTTTAGGAGCTCTTCAATAGCGTCGAATGTTGCGGGGCAGCTAGAGAAAATCAACTGGTAGGCTTCACCACGCAGCTTAGTAGGGCAGATTTGCATCAACGCTGATTGCTCCAATTCGGTCAAACATTACCAGACTTGTTTGCTGCATCCTAAAAAGGTTTAAGACTCGTCAACTATTTTATAGCTTGGGGCTCCTGAGAATAAGAGAACCATTTGCCCCATTAGTTTGGCTACTTTCATCTAGCCTGCCGTTTCACTGGATGTCCCTCCCACCATGGATTTCCTCGTGATGAATGAAGTATCACCTAGTTCAAGAGAAATTTTCGAGTCTTTTGAAGACATTAACTGGTCAACTGATTGCGATAGGGCTGCCTGAGCCTAGTGCCTGGGCTTGCAAGGTTCCACGGAACTGTTTGATTTCTCTCTTAAAATCTTCTGTGTGTGACGGAATTTACTGATGAGCTCCAATCGTTGAGTTTGGATTTTCTCTACTGTCTGCCAGGTTCTGATACAATGTCAGTTCTTGGGAATCTCGCAGAACCCGGACTGTGGGTACTTAGTTGGTCACCTCAGACGACTCAGACTTACTTCTTTGTGATTTCAGTATTCTTCCACTTTGTAAGGTAACTCCGCTGGAATTACTTGCAGGCGTAAAATGGTGAAAAATGCCCTCAACACTGAAGGGTTTGTCGGTCATAAGTTGATCGTGGGGTGTAAACACTTTCTTAGTATTCGATCCGAGGGTATATATTGTATTGTTTTCACTGAATGTTTTTTTTTGGGTTCAATTTTCAAAAGTTCACTTTCTGCCTGTTTAATTGTCTTACTTAGTTTAAAGTTTATTTCTACTTGCCGCTGTAAGTTAAATTTTTGTTAGTACATGAATTGGAGATAGCGTTGTTTTACACTAGGTCAACTCAGGAGTGAAGTGCTTTTGGCAAAAAATGTATATTATAAATATATATATATATATATGTATATATATATATATATATATATATATATATATATATATATATATATATATATATATATATATATACATTTGTTTCCGGCAGTGGATGTTTGTGAATATTCACTGATGTTCCCATCAGGTAGTATGCTATACTGTCTCTGACCATAGTCGTAGCAAAACCGGCTCCGCCAATTTTGTTAAGCCTTTTTCCGATGCCTTACTACCTGAGGCAAGCTTTGTTGGGCGTAGCACCAACATAACCACCTGTATTACTACCCCCTCCACTAAAGGTCGCTCGTCAAAGGACTGCGTGGGCACTACTTGCTCCTTAAATACCCCCGTATGGCCGCCGAGTGAGACTGTGGTACGCTGTGGGCGACGGCGGAAAAGTTGTCTGCGGCAAAAAATATTCGTTGCGAATCACGGGTTCAAACCGTTCCAATGGCGCTTCTACCTTATCACTGTAGAGAGTCTACACGATCCGGCATCTGATGGCCATTGTCGTAACGCTGGAAAGTACGTTTTATTTATATCTTGTATATTCATGTTTGGATAAAGGCTCAATAAATTTGTATGTATGTATGTGGCTACTTCAAATGATTCTTTTCATTTTGCAGAAAGATAGATAGAAAGATATTTTATTGAGAATAAAAAATAATGCTGGGGCCAAATTAAATTTTCGGACGAAATCCACCCCTAGGCAAAGATTCTGTGCTAGTTGAGGTATAATGTAGAATTCCAGAGACTTGGGTACCCCTTTGAAGATGACATCCATCGTAAGTTTCCCCACTGCGGAGTGACGAGTTCCGTCTGACGTGCTTAGGATTAGGACTGCAAGAGTCATCAGGACCTCTCCTGCTAAATCGGCTGATACGCAGTTCGCACTGGCCCCAGTGTCAATCAAACCTACCAGCCGCTTTTGCAGGATGTATACTGACACGTATGGGTGAACATCGTCGTTCAAAAACTCGTCTAAGTGTATCGCTTGCAACACCTTTCTCGATTTGGCCTTTCTTCAGAGGCTCCGCATCCAACGCATGGCTCATTTTCTCCGCGGAGGAGTAGTTATAACCATCTCTTCATTGAAGATGCGCTGACGAGTAGCTAGATAATCCCGCAGTCTAACATGAAAGGGCTTTACATGCCAAGGGACCTTCGTCTCAATCCCATTCCCCTGAATATCCGGCTCGGCAACGCGTGACGTCGGCTGCAGAACTTCAGAAGAACTGTGTTTGGCAGTGCGAGTCAGAAAAGCTGGGGTCGTATCTGGGGCTTAGTTGCACATAGCAATGGGTCCCATATCTGTTTATTCAGGCTTTAGGAGTGCTGACGGGTGGTTGCGGCACTCGCTGGCATGTTTTTTCGTTACTTGCAATCTGTGCAATTTAGGCATACGTGTCCACTTTTCCACAACGGTAACAGAAGACCATTGGTTCCACTGGAAATGCAGAAAACTGGTGTTCCGGTTATCGGCAGTTCCAACAGACCGTCGGACTTGCAACTACCTTTACGAAAGGTCGGTCAGCTAGTTCGAACTCCCGACCCACGGGTGCTCCGCTTCTCGGGACGTGTGTCGGCTCCGTATTTACGTGATCGGCTGTTACTAACTATGTAGTATAGTTGCTTCGTTGATTAGGTCCCATCATGCGGAGTTGTGGACGAAAGGTTCCTCGCCGTTCATTTAGCAGTTTTTGCCTACGGCATGGAGGCGCAAGCCCTGTACGGTGTGGATTGGCACATGAAGGAGACTATTTTGAAGCTCCAATGCATGTTCTCCCTGATGACTTCCACCAGTTATCCCGCGGGAATGGGTGTTCGTAATCGAGTGTTTAGGCGTAGTATACTGATATAATACTAGTTGAATGGTTCGTGGGCACCTTGTTTGCATTTGCGCAGTTGTTCACGCAATTATCTTTCCGTGAGGCCGTCATCAAAGTGGTTGAGAAAAGCTACACAGAAGGAATCCCAATCGGGACGGATTATGGATTCATTGAAACTCCAGTACCATTCGGCAGCATCCTTGCTGAATAAGAGGTGTGTGTGTGTCTAAGAAAAGCCAAAAAGTCGCCTCCCAGCGTACTGGTGACTGGAGCCTGAATCCGGAACAGGAACCTGTCCACTGGTGTCGCAGAATTAAAGCCGGTGGAGCTGAGTCACCAACTCTCCGTTATGCGAGGTGTTGGGTCTTGGTCTCGTGACTCCATGAAATCCGCGGGCTGATTCGCATCATTTGTAGGCCCCCGTAAGGAACTGAGTCGTGCATTGTAGGTATCAGTGGGGGATGCAGTACTGTACCGAGGTCGATACTCTATGGTTCTGGGATCCATTCCTGAGCTCCCTCGGAGGAAATCCCAATCATCAGCCAGTCTAGAGGTGGGCATAGCCGCACTGGGATTTGGCTCCCAGCCGGGTGGAGTTCTCACGCGGCTGGGGTGCTGGCTGATTCTGAGGTCTTGGGAATCTCTCTCCATGTGTCCGATCCTATCGGACAACCCTTGCGATAAGGACAAAATTGTGTCGTTGACCGTGGTGTTTGAATGCGCTGGTGGGGCACTTGCCGGTACTCCTGCAACTAGAGCTTCTCCACTCACAGCTCCTTGGTTGTCCGTCAGCGGTTGATTCTGTTCATTAGTCCGGGGGTCTTTTGCCACTGCTCCACGCATAGGGGCGTGCACTCTGAGGGGGACATCTAGGGCACTTCGCTCGATCGGGCGTTTGCATAAAGCACAGAGATCGGATGTTTGCAAGAGCTGCTGGACACAGACACGATGGAACAGGTGTCCGCACTCCAATCGTACACTGGTTACGCCCTCTACGAAGTTGGCTGGTTGCACCGTTTTCGAGCGGGTCCACCGTTTTTCCGGAGTTCACTTCGTCGTCGAGGTATATATGTATATACTGTATATATATACATATATATACATATATATATATATATATATATATATATATATACTATATATATCTATATATATATACATATATATATATATATTTATATATATATATATATATATATATATATATATATATATATATATATATATAAATATATATATATAGATATATATATATATATATATATATATATATATATATATATATATTGTATATATATATATATATATATATATATATATATATATATATATATATATATGTATATATATGCATATATATATATATATATATATATATATATATATATATATATATATATATATATATATATATATATCTACATATATATGTATGTATATATATACATAAATGTATGTATACATATGTATATATATATATATATATATATATATATATATATATATATATATATACATATATATATATATATTTTTATATATATATATATATATATATGTATATATATATATATATATATATATATATATATATATATATGAATATAGATACTCTTCAAATAAAAAAAACGAAATTAATAGACTTAACGGCCGATAATCGCGAGCTAGGTGATCTATTCAACAAAAAAAAATTATTTAATATTCCTTTTCAGTAGCGCCGACTCCTCCATGGGAAATGAGAGCGAATGGTAGTCGGCCGAAAAAAGGTGCTTCTGGCCGATTTCAAAAAGTATCCCCCCCAAATACATAACAAAAACCGTCTCTAACCTACATTAATTGACTCGACGAGATGAGTGCTAACGTCACCGTGACAAGTTTCGTACGCGGGCTTCAAAACTCCAGCATACGCCACCAATAGCACTCATCTATCACGCATAAAAAGATGGGTAGAATCCTTCCGCAATATAAAGGCAAGGTAACCTTCAATTTTCTTGAGAGTCCAGGCAGATAGGAGGAACGTATCTGGCTGACAGTTCCCATCAAGAAAATAGAAGGTCCTTACAGGTTTTACCTGGGACAACACATCGGAAGGACTCTGTCACGAGAAAAAAAAACAAAACCAAAGGAGAGCGGAAGCTACAATCAAGTGAAGTGACTGTATGGGTGTATACCACAACTCCACTACTCCTGTCCGTGGAGGGACCTTACATCCTCCGTAAAGGAAAAAATCGTCAGAAGACGCAAATTTACCCGTTTAAGATGTTTGTGCCCCACGTTGGGCGCCATTTGTAATGATTTTCGGTTTAAAGCAACAACTCGTATACGTCTCGAACAAAATCTGAACCGACCTCTCCTCGGTTTTAGACGTAAAGTCTCGGAACCTGACAACGGACTGTACCCCTCAAATCAACAGGTCCGGACACACTTAGTCTACTCCGAGGTAGAACTAGCTAGTTCGGAGAGGAGTTCGGTTTCGGGTCTTACGCAAGCTGACTAAATCCAAAATACAAAAATTCAGCCACCGGTTCACATGCCCGATTTACTAACGCGTCCAAAATACCACAATACGGAAACAAAACCTATCCTTGCTTTGTTCCGTATTTCTTCCATTCATTCAGCCAACAACAAAAACTGTATCTAATTCCGCAATATGACCGACGCGGGACCGAAAAATATCCTACTCTAACGCGAACTTCGAAATAACCTACTCTAACAAAAACCTCAAAACAAATTGTGGTACCGCGTACCGAACGCGACGCGAAACTGGTCATCCACGGATTATATGAATCCTACCCTCGTTACGGCATACTTACCGTTCGCTGATATTCCTGCTATAAAAGAAAAGTTACTGGAAAGTAAAGGCGTTATGAGATTTGGCAATTCATATTATTTATTTTGAAAAAAAAGAACAAAAGTGGAATAATTTCATCACCTATCAACATAGACCAACTAGTACATTTTTATTTCATTATGTAATATTTTGTATATAAATCCAATAACGATATACGTTTCTTGCATTTTATTCTTCTTAATATTTTTTTTTTTGTATTTCTTTCCACTCTTCATCTGTTTTTTTCTTCTGAATTGATGTTTTTAAATCTTGTTATAATAATTACCATCCTGAATTTTATTTTTAAATTTTATCTTGAATTTTACTCTTATTTATTTTTTTGTTGATTTCCTTTCAAATCTAGTCGCATGAATACAAGAAACATTAGACAGTATAAAATAAAATCACTAAATTACAGTTGAATTGTGTGATTTCTAAATATTCTCATTAAAAATTGCTTGAATGTCCTTACTTTGCAAGTTTGTTGCTGTTGTTGTTCAATTTGAGTTAGGAAACTTCGAATATCGTTTCTCTTACATTTTTTTCTTCTTCATTTTGAATACATAATGGTACGGAGAATTCAGATACAACGCATTTTAGTTCTTGTTATTTTATGGAACCAGCCTTCATATGAAAGTTCCCTTTGACCTCGATTCAAATTGTTAGGTGGGCGCAAGTTTTTATTTTCACTTTTAGAAGTATTAATTGAAAATTGAAAGTGATTTTTTTTTAAACCAAAGACACTTTTTATAGCCTTGCGTATGAGTATAACGTAAGGGTTCAAAATGTTTTATTAAGCGTATTTATGATTTTGTGTTCGTTATTGATTTATTGTTTCCTTTTTAAACAAATAAGTCGTAGTAGCAAGAGTGCTCATCAAAATATCTGTGAAATTATTCCTGAGATAACATTTTGGGCTTGGTATGGGTGAATTTAAATAGAATCGAATAGTTTACTGGCTGTCGTCAATAGCCTAACCAAAAGTCAAAAGAACAATGATCGCCCTAGCTCGCAGGATATAGGATAATTTGATCAATGCAATCATATATATTGAATACAGTTATTCGCTAGAAATGGAAACAATCTGTGTTTTGTAATGCTTTCATACAAATCATTTTGACTGCGTCCCTGTCCACTCTACCAGGCCACTGAGCGACTTTTTCAAATTACTCTAGAGGTGAGGGAAGAAACGATTCTTCAACCGAAAGGAAAATAATTTCAATGGACATAATTTTAATATTTAGTTACCTCTAACTCTCATGTCATATTCATTCCCAAAATCAACGAATAAAACATTCACAATCCCAACCATGCACACAGATACACCAATGATGCATTCAATACACTGACTACGGAGGTGTGAAATGAATAATTCAAATTTATGCCGTATAAAACGCTGAAACCTAATACGAGTATTACTTCGTGTACTAGTTATAGAGATATCATACGTGCTCGCTGTGTGGTGTGTTTTTTTCTTAAGTGTCGCTGGTCTTACATTTGTTTGTTTGGGTATTTTTTTTCTTTCATAAAGATGCTATACGTATCCTTTTCATTTGTAAATTTATTTTTCTTAAATATTTCCTCTCAATTCTAATTTTTAGATGCATAGATCTAACTTTCTTACATTGATTGAAAACATATGTAGGTAAAAGTTGCCCATTAATACAATATAAAACATACAAAAAGCATGAAATACGGAATAATAGTTGTGTAAAGCCGAATTTTGGTCGTTTTACTTGTTCATTTAAACATAAATACAATAGATGTCAACTTACGGCTGGCGATTGACTTTCTCGTCTATTTGCATGCATACAGCAATTTAGTATACGTCGCTAAGTATCTGCAAGGAATCACACTTCTTAGGTGCATTGTCTTCAAGTTGATGCAAAATGGATTCCACTTATGATCATTTCCATTGAAATGCTTCAATGCATGAGTCTTTTCTTTGGTGCTTTCTCTCAATGGCAGCAAATAACTGCAATCAACTTCAAATGGACGGCATTCAGACGACGAATACTCTCCGGCGTAAGGACATTGGTGCTTACCTGTTTTTTCTGTGCTTGTCGAGGAGGACTGCAAGTCAATTCCACACGCTGCACAAATACAATGATGCGTTATTTGCATTCGCAAGGCTTTTTCTGGCAGAAAATAGAAACTTCTGCCTAATTCACGATATCGGAACTTAGCGAACTTGGACAGAGAATTTTCTTCCTGTCTTCCGTTGCTACGCTCGACTTTTCGCACGATTTTCTATATATTTTATCTGATATGTAAAGCCCGATGAAATCTGAACATCCTCACGACAGTGCAGCCATTTTGTCTGGAGTCTTCCTCTTTCCCATTCAATCACAAAACTTTCCTCTTCCTACCAGCTGTCAAAACGCTGTTCAGTTCCAGCGACTGGTTGAAGTTCCGCTCCCGACCCGTCAACGTCAATAATGACT
>OZ017742.1:188332547-188337547 GCA_963969285.1 Odontomyia ornata | reverse complement strand
TTTTGATTGACCAGGAGTGTTGAAAAGGAGCCACATACGAACATCATGAGCTGTATGCTTTGGGTCATTATCTTGCTGGAACAAATAATGACCATCAAGACCCAATTTTTGTGCACTTTTTTTCAAATTTTCTTTCAAAATCGACAAGTAACCTAGTTTGTCCATAGGTTCGTCAATGAAAACAAGTTCTCCTACACCATTGGCAGCCATGCAACCCCAGACCATTACACAGCCACCTCCGTGTTTTACTGTATGTTGAATGTTTTTGGGATGAAGCTCACTATTTTGAGTTCTCCACACCAACAACCTGCCGTCGGAGTGGTAGATATTAAACTTACTCTCATCAGAGAATATTATACGAGTCCAAAAGTCGAGCGGCTTGCTTTTAAATTCTTTTGCAAAGCATAATCTTTTCTTCTTATTAACTTTGCTAATTAGTGGTTTCTTTCGAGGTACTCTCGCTTGATAACCAGCACGGCTGAGAGCTCTACGAATAGTCCGGGCACTAACATTGGTACCATTTACATCTGCTAATTGATCCCTAATACTTCTGGACGTTGTAGTCGGATTCTTTTTAACAATTCTTAAGACTTTTCGTGCGTCTGTCTCTGTTAGTTTACATGGTCGACCACTCCTAATTTCGTTTTCCACCTGATTATTTTTTCTGAACCGTTTCACGATATCGAAAACTGTCGAACGCCTTCTTCCAATTATTTTTGATATTTCAGAAAAGGATTTATTCTCTTTATACAACTTTGTTATAACTTTTCTTTCATGTATACAGGTTTCTTTGCGATTCTTAGCCATGTTTAACTTTCTTCACTTAAAACTGACAAGTTAATGACTGATATCAGAAAAACACATATCAACATATAATTAGGGGAATTCCCTTTTAAACTCGGAAATGAAAAGAAAAGAATTGCTCCAAACTTCAATGACTAATTTCACACTTTTCAGAATGTCCGATTACTTTTGTCCACTTGATGCAATGTGAATTTGAATTAGTTGTTAATTTTCTTGTAAAAATCTTTTTATTTCTGTTTTATTTTTTTGTGCAATTAATACAAGTAACTTTTATATAAGGGAAAAATTTTTATTTCATTTCAAAGCTTATGCTCGTAAAAGTATTTTATTGCTTGTTTCTTGTATTGTCCGATCACTTTTGGCCACCTCTGTATATGTGTATATATATATATATATATATATATATATATATATATATATATATATATACATATGTCTGTATTTGTATATGTAAACAGAAAGTTCACTCCGCAATCAATCTCATGAAATTTACTTAAAAATATCCTTCTTAACCGCATCATTCTTCCACGTTTATTCGATACCCATCGCATTCGTTTTCAGTTAATTATCGCACCTAACTTTTATGAAAGTTTCAATAAAATCATACCATAAAGTTCAATGAAAACTCGGCTATGCATTTTCATCTTCATCTGTACAGTTATGATAACGTATAGCAGGAAACGTATCTCTTTTTAGGTTGCGATTTTCGCCAGTGTTTAGTTTGGAAACCACTTATTTTAGATTTCTGGGCATATGTTGTAATGTACATATAATATTAACGGGAAAGTAACGAGTCAACTCTATAATTTGCAATCACTCAATCCTTATTATTGCTTCGGGGAATTTTATAATCCTTTATGTAACGTTTACGTCTATGGATGTAAGAAGGATCGTATACCAAGCTCATTGGTAAGCAAAGAATGAATGCAGAAGAGAAAAGCATCCTGAAATCTTCCCTTAAACTATTGTTGAATTGTATTTATGCCACATTTAAAATTAATTTATTGGTTATTTCCGGTAGAAATTATGGACTAAAATATACCGTTTATGCAGAAAATTAAGGATATTGATCATTTTTATCATCCCTTACCAAAGGACTCAGTATCTCTAACAAATCCTTGCAGAGTGGCAACTAATTGGAACTTTTCGTACGAAATATCATTTAAATTCAATTTCTCGACATCAGTGTATCGTATTTAACTGTTAATATCTACAGAGTCCTTAGAGGGATTTCAATTCTGATCCGATACATTTTAGATTAATATGTTGTCCTTCGTTTGAAACCTCTACAATCAAAATTCTTATGCGCGTCGATCAGTTATGCTGAAAAATCCGGGTCAAAGTCGGAAATTTTTTAGTTTTAACGGTGAAAAACCTTTACTGTTACTTGAATTTCTTATCCTTTAAACGGGACCTAACTGGAAGAAAGACGCATCATTTGCCAACAACAGAACTCTTCTACCTATCTCAGCTTAAAAGTTATGCGTGAACATACAAAAAAACAAAAAAAATAAATATACGCGATTAATTGATAACCTTCTTTCTTTTGGAAGTTGGTTAAAAACAATTGTACCTTACTTAGGAATACATGCATTTCATATCTTGTCGCAAGTTTATGATGGTGCAAAAAAGTTCGTAATATATTAAGTGCATCCTCAAATTACAGGAATATAAAATTATAATGATTGACGGAGATCTGATTCGGATCACATTCTTTGAGTATTTTTAAACCAATCTCACAACCACGAATCGCAGAGCATTTCCATGCATACTCAAGCCCAGAAAGTAATAGAAGATTAGATAAGCTTGTCTATTGAGCTCGTGATCAAAATATAGAACCCAATCTGAGCATGCAAAATTTGGCATAGTTCAGTTATCAAGCATGCAAGTTTGTCGTGATTTAAAGTATGAGTAACGAAAGCCGATGCTATGCCGATACTGAATCACAATATAAAAATAGATTGTCGAGAAGCGTTTACCCTCAATTTGGTTTAGTTCTTAGGGTATCAACATATTTAGCATGTGAAATTATTAAGCGTGTGGAAATCATCTCCCTTATGGAATACTATTTGTGATTTTATAGGAAAGTTGTATCGCAATCATAATAAGAGCAACCATATATATATAGCTACAAGATTCGTTATAAATTGATTTTATCAGTTTCACCAATAAGGTTTCTGTGTTAATTGTATTTAAAAAAATTAAGCTACAGCTTTTTCTGTGGCTCTAGAAAAGATATTTTAGTGGCAGTTATCTGTTTTGATCTAGATCGAGGAATGAGATAGTAGAACCATTTGTTATTAAAAAAAATTTTTTTTTTATTTCCTCAAGTTCCACCTAGTAATTAGAATACACCGTTGAATTCTTGGCATAGTCACGTAAAAGCCACTTTTTCTTCAGGATCTAGATACTCGCAGCACATTGATTCATTCTTCAGTCTAGCAGTTGTTTGTGTATTCATGTATTTTATTTTATTTAACAGAGGTTGCTCTTGAGCAGCCTTGGCTGCTGTGGTGTTTGCGCTCAGTTGGGTTAGAAATTAGTCCTACTTGTTCCATTCAAACCTGTGAATTATTATTGTTGGCTGTGGGGTGGCCTGCTAACTTTTCTTCTTCAGCTGTTAGATCTTTGATAAGGTATTAGGTGGTCACTTCTAGGGTAAGATCCACGTGTGTCTAGGTAATGGGCATACTAGTAGTGTTAAGTGCTCCGATTAATATTTGGGATGGGTTCAGTAGGGAATTAGCTATGAAAGCTCCGTCACAAATTTCTTGCGAATGACAAATCATTTCCTGCGTCAATTTTAGGGGCACTTCCACTATCTGCTGTGTACGGGGACATAAGATGACAGCCTTTTCCAAAGTAACCATGTACCTTACAACTTTTCTATCCCTACTGGTCGTGCCTACCATTTGTTGTCCGTGAATGGGCGGCTAGAGCATCACACCTACTTGCATTGTATGACACTTGTTGAATTGTATTTATGCCACATTTAAAATTAATTTATTGGTTATTTCCGGTAGAAATTATGGACTAAAATGTACCGTTTATGCAGAAAATTAAGGATATTGATCATTTTTGTCATCCCTTACCAAAGGACTCAGTATCTCTAACAAATCCTTGCAGAGTGGCAACTAATTGGAACTTTTCGTACGAAATATCATTTAAATTCAATTTCTCGACATCAGTGTATCATATTTAACTGTGAATATCTACACAGTCCTTACACGGATTTCAATTCTGATCCGATACATTTTAGATTAATATGTTGTCCTTCGTTTGAAACCTCTACAATCAAAATCCTTATGCGCGTCGATCAGTTATGCTGAAAAATCTGGGTCAAAGTCGGAAATTTTTTAGTTTTAACGGTGAAAATCCTTTACCGTTACTTGAATTTCTTATCCTTTAAACGGGACCTAACTGGAAGAAAGACGCATCATTTGCCAACAACAGAACTCTTCTACCTATCTCAGCTTAAAGGTTATGCGTGAACATACAAAAAAAATAGCAAAAAAAAAATATATACGCGATTAAATGATAACCTTCTTTCTTTTGGAAGTCGGTTAAAAACAATTGTACCTTACTTAGGAATACATGCATTTCATATGTATCTTGTCGCAAGTTTTTGATGGTGCAAAAAAGTTCGTAATATATTAAGTGCATCCTCAAATTACAGGAATATAAAATTATAATGATTGACGGAGATCTGATTCGGATCACATTCTTTGAGTATTTTTAAACCAATCTCACAACCACGAATCGCAGAGCATTTCCATGCATACTCAAGCCCAGAAAGTAATAGAAGATTAGATAAGCTTGTCTATTGAGCTCGTGATCAAAATATAGAACCCAATCTGAGCATGCAAAATTTGGTATAGTTCAGTTATCAAGCATGCAAGTTTGTCGTGATTTAAAGTATGAGTAACGAAAGCCGATGCTATGCCGATACTGAATCACAATATAAAAATAGATTGTCGAGAAGCGTTTACCCTCAATTTGGTTTAGTTCTTAGGGTATCAACATATTTAGCATGTGAAATTATTAAGCGTGTGGAAATCATCTCCCTTATGGAATACTATTTGTGATTTTATAGGAAAGTTGTATCGCAATCATAATAAGAGCAACCATATATATATAGCTACAAGATTCGTTATAAATTGATTTTATCAGTTTCACCAATAAGGTTTCTGTGTTAA
>OZ017742.1:188270047-188327547 GCA_963969285.1 Odontomyia ornata | reverse complement strand
TAATGTGATGATTCAACACTAATAATAACCTGTTTCGGGTACGCTTCTTAGGCTGTTTTTTCCAATACCACTACCCACTAGGACTAGTCTAAATTTAGTATATCACCCTCACTAAAACTACGATATGAATATCTAATTCAACTTCAAGTCCCTTTTGCGAAACAGTATTAACTCGTTCTGACCAAGACTGAACCTTGCCTACACGGACCAAAATACTCCAACTTTGTTTTTTTTTTTTTTTTTGTGGTGGGGAGGTGAAGGCATTTACGCCCGCCGAGTCTGGCAGTGTGGGACTCCCATGGAGGATACCCTTGGACTACCCACTAAACACCTCCCCTGTCAATCTGAGAACCTAGCCTGGAACCGTTTGACACATTACTTTGGGCCAGGTCTCGTTTTGTTACGCCGTGGGGCGCCTTCAAGCTGGGGAGTCCCTTTCCTAGCGGGAGGGGAGAGGGGAAGAGGAAATGCCAGAAGAGCGATCCCCAGCCCCAGCGCCTCCGGCTGCTGTGAGTACCATTTATATTTCAGGACTGCCCGAGCATAATGTGCCAGCTGGTTCGATTTGTCAACCGATTCGAGCATCACCGCAACTATATTATCCGAGGTGAGCTCTCCCGTCTCCCTGTAGGCATTAACCTTAAATCATTTGACTCTGGAAACTGATTGCCTATCTACTTCCTCTTTAGGCTTTTCCAAGAGGAGAGGTAACGATTAACGATTCATCATACATCGTTCGGGAGGGAAAAAGCAGGAAAGAAAAGAGGGAAAAAAAGAAAATAAGAAAACAAAGAGGGACAGAAGAAGTGACAAAACCAAGAAAGTGGAAAGCAATCTGCCAGTAATGAAGCCAACCCCATAACGGTAGGTCCAAATTGGATTTTGAATTCCAGTTTAACGCAATCAAAGGTTTATTTTCAATCCATTCTAACCTATGTAGCATATGCCGGAAATCTTGTAAATTCAATTCAAATTATAAATAAATCCACATTCATTTCTTACTCAAATTCTAACTCAAATATTTAAATAACACCTTGCACATTTCTTAAAAGATTACATTACACGCATGGCATGCATCAGAACATCATAGTAAACAAAAAACCTTTGTTTACCAATTTCATTAAGTCCTTCGCGCTCAAAGACAAATTCATCGTCCACATCTAATAGGGTTTCAGATTGCAATTGCAATGAACTTGACTTTGACCATGCCGATGCATTGTCTTCGAGTTCAAAGACAATTTATTGTTTTTGTTTATAGAGTTTCAACTTACAGACAATGAAAAAGATTTCCGCCCGCGGCTAAATGTATTTGGATCTCCATATGGAGAATCCAGTACCAGGAGAATGCTATCGATGCATTTCTAATGTGTAAAATTTTTCTTTATAGGCTTAGATGAGTAGATTTTTTTTCTTATAGATTTAAATGAGTGAAATTTTTGTAGATAAGTATGTGTATATTCTTTTCGTAAAAAAATTTATGCGATACACGTTTTCCTTAGTAATGCATTATTCAGCATAAGAATTTTTTTTTAATAGCTTTTCATATGTACTTTAGATTTTAGCCTATTAAGGACAAGCAGAAAATTTTTGTATAAATAGGCTGAGAAATCGTAAGAAAAATACAGTAGTTCTACAGCACTCAAATCGGCCATTCGCCTTAGTTTTCATATTTAATCAGGCAAAATTGCCTTTGAGAACGTGGCCATGTAGCCCAACTGTCTGGCATTCTGCCTAACCTCCTTGGATACTTAATCAGGTAAAGTATTTATTATTGTCCGTCTCCAATACAACATTATTTAGCATAAGAATTGTTTTAATAGCTTTCATATGTACTTTAGATTTTAGCTTATCAAGGACAAGCAGAAAATTTTTGTATAAATAGGCTAAGAAATCGTAAGAAAAATTCAGTAGTTCTACAGCACTCAAATCGGCCATTCGCCTTAGTTTTCATATTTAATCAGGTATAATTGCCTTTGAGAATCTGGCCATGTAGCCTAACTGTCTGGCATTCTGCCTAACCTCAATGGATACTTAATCAGGTAAAGTATTTATTATTGTCCGTCTCCAATACAATATGGCAATCCTGCCAACTCTTCCCAAAACAACGGTGGAGGGCTTCGATGAACATTCGGAAGCCTATAAGCCCCTATATAGATCTATGGAAAAATATCAACCTGAACCAGCGGCAATAAACACACCGAGGTACGAGGTGACAAAGAAAGAAGAGCAAACCAAGACATTGAACAATCAACATCAACATCAATGCAATAAAAGAGAAACCCCTACAAAAGAAAAATTACTAGGACCACAACCAGTGACAATAGAAGAGTACAGGCAACGTCAAGCGAGGCGGCCAAAATCTTCGTCACCAGCACCAACTACACCACAAAAAATTAAAAAACGAGGCGGAGAGGCCTTCAACAAACGGAGAGCAATCGCAATTCTCTATGAGAATTACCAATTTACCAGCGATAAAAAACTTACTTGTAAAAATGTTAGAGTTAAATTCACTAAACAAATAAAATCTATATTGTAAAACTAATTCTTCCAAATTCAAAAATGGGTATCGCAGTTACAAACATTTAAAGAAACTGTCGTTATTGCATATTGCATACCAAAATGCTAACGGTCGATACTCTGCGGTTCAACTTGCTACATACATAATAATAGTTATAATCATAATGTTTCTTATATTCGGAGCATACATCTTAAGCAAACGGTTCATTAAGAAAACAACTATTTTTTTTTTGTGGTAGGGAGGTGAAGGCATTTATGCCCGCCGAGTCTGGCAGTGTGGGACTCCCATGGAGGATACCTTTGGACTACCCACTAAACACCTCCCCTGTCAATCTGAGAACCTAGCCTGGAACCGTTTGACACATTACTTCGGGCCAGGTCTCGTTTTGTTACGCCGTGGGGCGCCTTCAAGCTGGGGAGTCCCTTTCCTAGCGGGAGGGGAGGGGGAAAGAGGAATTGCCAGAAGAGCGATCCCCCAGCCCCAGTGCCTCCGGCTGCTGTGAGTCCCTTTTATATTTTAGGATTGCCCGAGCATAATGTGCCACCTGGTTCCATTTGTCAACCGATTCGAGCATCACCGCAACTATATTATCCGGGGTGAGCTCTCCCGTCTCCCTGTAGAGTTCCCTTCGCAGCCTGGCCCATTTGGTACACGCAAAAAATGTGTGACAGGCATTGTCCTCCTCTCCTGGGCAAAACCGACAATCGGGAGACCGTGACTTGCCGATCTTGTGCAGGTAAGACTGAAAACACCCGTGCCCGCTCAAAAGCTGGGTCAGATAGAAGTCAGTCTCACCATGTCTTCGATTTAGCCATGGTCTCACATCCGGGATGAGGCGCGCAGTCCACCTTCCCTTCGTCCAATTCCTCCAAGACTGCTGCCAATCGTTGAGCGAGCGTTGTCTCTCCTCGCGAACAACGATCTCCCTCGCATCCTCGTTTCGGCGCAGGTAAATAGCGCGGTGCTCTCTAGCAAGGAGGGCGACAGGTATCACGCCTGCAATCACTCTCACCGCCGAGTCGGAGACTGTTGGATACGAAGATGCAATTCTCAGTGCTCCTCTTCTCTGTACCTGTGCCAATCGTTTTCGGTATACCTCCTTGCTGAGAGCGTCGCCCCATACCTCTGCTCCGTACAGTAGCACTGACCCTACAGCACTCATCAAGAGGCGTCTTCTTGATGGGCTGGGTCCCCCTACGTTGGCCATAAGTCGACTCAGGGCCGATATTCCCGAAGCAGCCTTCTCAGCCGTTGCCCTGGTTTGCTCAGAGAAACTCATCTTCGAGTCGATCAGTAGCCCCAGGTACTTCACCGCTGGCTTCGATTCGATCTGTATATCTCCAATACTGATCATCCTTACTCTAGGGATTCTCTTTTTTGTCAAGATGACCACTTCGGTTTTCTCCAGTGCTAAACTGAGCCCGCGAGCAGTCATCCAGTCCCTCACTCGGCGCATTAGCATACCTAGCCTAAGTTGTGCTTGTTCAACGGTGCGTCCGGCGACCAGAGCCGCAACATCATCCGCATAGCCGACCAAGCGCGACTCATCTGGCATCTCAAGTCTCAGTAGCCCGTCGTAAGACACGTTCCACAGGTCCGGACCAAGGATAGATCCCTGGGCAACACCCGATGTAATTTCCATCCTTCGTTGGCCCTGTGTCGTGTCGTAGAGCAGGCTTCGGTCCTTTAGGTAGTTCCTCAAAAGCCGCATTAGATATTCTGGAACTTGAAAAGAGTTTTCCAGCGTGTCCAGAATATCCACCCATCTAGCGGAGTTGAAGGCATTCCTGACGTCGAGTGTCACCAACAGGACGATCCGTCGTTTGGTGCGACTATATGCCTCTGCCTTTTGGACCGCGTTCACCACCTCTGCAATCGCATCAATGGTAGAACGTCCTGCTCTAAAGCCGTACTGCCGAGGAGATAGGTCCCCAGCAGCACGAATCGCGTCAGTGAGTCTTCCCTTGATGAGTTTCTCTAGCACTTTCCCAGCCGTGTCTAGCATGCATAACGGGCGGTATGCAGACGGCGATTCGGGATTTCCCTTCCCCTTGCTGACCAGCACGAGCCTCGCCACCTTCCATCGTACCGGGAAAACCCCGTCCCGTAGGCAAGCGTTGAATGTGCTGAGCAGCAAGTCAGGACAATGGTGATAGACGAGCTGCAAAACCTCAGCTGGAACACCATCTGGACCTGGAGCCTTCCTCGCTTTCAGGGAGAGGACTGCCTCCTCCAGTTCCAGCTGTGTGAAGAGTGGGCACTCGACTGCTGTTTCACCATGGACAGCGTCAACACGGACGGGATGGGCGGGGAAGAGTCCCCGCACTATCGCGTCCATCTTTTCCGCGTCATGTATACAAGGCTTCCGTAGGGCACCAAGTTTCCCCATGACCAGCTTGTAGCCAAGGCCCCACGGATCCCTATTTACATCGTCAACGAGGTCTTGCCAGCATCGGGCCTTGCTCTTGTTAATAAGCTTGCGAAGATATTTCCTGCCGGACCTGTATGCTGCTAGCCTAGTGTCTGCCTCCTCCCGTGTTCGCTCCCGCTGGGCCTCTCGCCGACATTTGTGGCACTCGCTTCTTTGTTCGGCGATCTCGTTTGACCACCAGTATACTGGAGGCTTACCATGTCGGGGTCTCCGACGGGGCATGGAAGACTCACAAGCAGCTATGATGGTACTCATAGTTGAGTTCACCAAGTCCTTGGCTGTAGGCCCTCCACTCCCTGGCGGAGCTCCCAGCAACGGTGCGCCTGCCGTAAGCGCGTCAGTGAACCTCTCGACGTCCATCCTCCCAGTCCTCCATCCGAGGATTGAAGTTTGAGCATATGCACGCAGAGTGGCACCGTCGTAAATCTCAACAGCTATATACTGGTGATCACTAGCCGAGTAGTCCTCTAGTACTCGCCAGTTGTGTACTCTGGGTACCAGGGACTCCGAAGCGAGTGTCACATCGGGTATGGTTCCTATGCAACCCCAGCGGCGCAAAGTAGGGGTGTTACCAGTATTTAGGACAAAAAGCGCTGTTCTGGCCGCCATGTCCAAGATTTGCTTTCCCCTTGGGTCGGATTGTGGCATACCCCATTCGATGGCTCTAGCGTTAGGCGTCAGATAAACACTGAAATATATTATCCCTGAACACCGCACCCACACAAAACCATCCCCGCGTCTATGGCCCTGCACCTGAAGGCGGGCGCTGTCTCGAACCCAGATGGCCGAGGTACCAGATTTGTCAGGGTACCACGCTTTCGAGTCCTTGTTATGATGTTGCTCGCTCAGCAACAGGAGGTCAGCTTTCTTATCCCTCGCAAACTGCTCAAGTAGGTCCTGGGCGTTTGTGCTTCGGTGCAAATTGACCTGCAGGATACGGATCATTTGAGTATCAACTTGGCTTTAGTTAGGGCCTCCTTGAAAACCCAGCATCTCCCTGTCCCCGGCTCATGTTTGAGGTCGCCGTGTGCTAGCTTAGCATCCTTGCAAAGAATGCATTTTGCCTCGTTCGTGCACTCCTTCCTTTTGTGCCCCGTTTCACCACATTTGCAGCACAGAAATCTCCTGTCGGGTCCCCTACAGCCATACGCGGTGTGTCCGTATTCGAAGCATCTGAAGCAGCGGATAGGGATCGCTCTTCTCGGTATCCTGCAGATCACCCAACCTATCTTAATTTTGCCCTTCGCCAGGATTTGCTGGGCGTCTTTATCAGCTAGTTCGACAATAGCCATGCGTTGCCCCCTTGTGTTTTCACGTGTCAATCTTGCCTTGACTTCACTTAAGCTGGGGAACTCCCTCCTGATGGCATCCTCTACTTCAGCTTTGTCCGTGACGCAGTCGAGGTCCCTGATTTCCAGGGTGGCCATTGGTTCAAGCGAGGCAACCGTTGCCGCATCTCCAAGAACCTTTTGAACCGCGTCACGGAATGCATCTTTGTTTGTGGCCTCTGGCCCGAATTCCACCAGCAAGTCACCGGTCCGGGTTGGTCGAACTGCTTTGATGGCAGTTTTGGTGTCGTCTGGCTTGACCGCTCCTTTAATTTCACGGAGGACATCTGCGTAGGTTCGGCCCTTAGCGGGTTTAATAAGCAGTGCCTCTCGCAAGGGTTTGCGCCGCGGTTTGCTTTTTGTTTTCTGCGGTATATCGGGGGTTCTTTGTTCTTTTCGTGGTTGAGCTTTTTGTCTGTTTTTTCTAGGAGTAGCTTTTTGGCCGCTTTTTTCGCTGCCTTGTTTCGCACCACATGAAACTCCTCGCCTGGAGTGTCAACTTCGTTTATGGTCTCGTCCTTCCTCCTTTTCTCACAGTCGCCTTCAATTGGGCTACCGGCCATTCTTTTGCTGCTGCTAGGACCCACTGATGCCTCGAGGGAGAGCGTGTCTTTTTGGTGCTTTTCGGTTGCAAGCCACCTCCGCCTGTAGTGCGTTATGCGGCCAAAAAGCTCCTCCAGTTCAAGAATGCCATTCTTGACACTCTTGCCTATGTTTTTCTGCACTTCGCCGGCAGCCCTCAGTTGTTTGACGATATTCCCCGCTTTCCGAGTAAGCCGCTCCTCTTCGGCGCGGTCAAGGGCGATTGTGTTATTTGGCGCCACCACTTGGGAGAAGCCCCCCTTTCCTAGCCCTTTTGCTTCTATCGCTTGGGTCGCGTTTGAAGTGGCGTCGGCCAACGGCAAAACTTCTCCCTCCCCCAGTCTTACACTGGCCTCCGTTGGTGTCGCAGCTTGATCCGGATTGTGTACGTCTTGCACTGGGCGCTCCGGGGTGCGCATAGTCCTTCTACTGCGCCCAAAGGCCGCAATGATGCCAGGTTGCACAACGCACTCTGCCTTCTTTCGTTTGTTAGTCCGTCTGTGGTCTGTCTCCGATGATTTAACCTGTGATGTTGACTTTGACAGTGTTTCTGGGGTTTGCTGCCTCCCCCCGCAATCGGTGACTTGTTTAATCGGTGTTCTTGCCAACAGCGGTTTTTGCCTGAAAGGGTTCTCCATGCTAGCGTCCTGTTTGCTTGTGGTTTCATTTGTTTGCTCCATTTTATTGGGTCCCCCCTCGGAGCCGCTATCTCCGTTCGTGTGTGTAGTCGCCTTTTTGGTCCAATGGTTATCTTTGCAGAGCAGGGAGGCCATGCGAGGGTTGGCACAAGCCCTTATGGGGACAAGTGCTCAGAGCCAGACCAGCGCTAATCGGGAGTCCGTCTCAACCGAACCTACACCACCAACCCAATGGTGCGAACTTCGAACGTACTCCGAGGCCTGCCAAGGTTTTACCGGGACGGAGACGGTATGATAGTTGAATTGGAGCCGTTCACACACGAGTTTCACCTCGGCGCTACTGTGCAAAGCAACTAGGTCCAAACCATCATATCCGCCAACCCAAAGCGTCGATTCCAGTTCGTTGTCCAAAGCGTAGTCCAGATACAATAAGAGGGAACCTCACGGCACCCCCCATATCATCGGGTCCGTGGGGGCGGCACTCCCCAAAGAATGCTAGCCTCCAAGAACGTTCTTGTCGACCGGCTTTCTCCCTGCGGGAATTTCCTCGGGTACGTGGGGGCGGAACTCCCAAAAGAATGCTAGCCTCCAAGAGTGGTCTTGCGACCGGCATTCCCCCTGCGGAGTTTCCTCGGGTACGTGGGGGCGGAACTCCCCAAAGAATGCTAGCCTCCAAGAGAGCTCTTGTCGACCGGCATTCCCCCTGCGGGGACCGACTGGCATTCCCCCTGCAGGGAACAACTATTAAACAAATAAATAGAACCAACAACGTTTGAGAGTACCCAGTTATCTGCACTAAAAAAGATATACGAAAACTTAAAAAAAACCCAACGGTTCTTATAGCGAAACGTACCCATTAAATACCATCTTCAAACTAGATAAATCAAAAACTCTCTTTGATATTAAAATACAGCTCTTAAGTGAACAAGACAAACTAGAACCCAAAAAGAAATTCAAGATTTATTACCAAAATAATATCGAAATCATATCAGACAATCGAGAAAATTTAGAAACAATGGTAACGACAGACATATTCAATGGCTTAAAATCCATAACTGAATTTTTAGATAAACCAAGTGACTTAAACAGATTTCTAATCGTAGTGAAAACCATTGAAAAATCCATTCCGGCCGAACGAAAATCAGACTTTCTACAACTTGTGGTAAACACCAAGTTATCTTCAAAATTAAATTCCCTAGAACTCCCGAAAACAGTGACTGAGCTTGAAACAAAATTAACTTCCATTTTTAAATCAAAATAGACAACTAGCAACATAGTACAAAAGTTAACAAGTTACACCCAGAATCAAAATGCCATATCCCAATTTGCAGACACAATAGAAAACTTAATCGCAGAACTTATTCTAATCCAAATTGAGACAGTAGGTGAACGGAACAGAGATAAATTAAAGCAAACAAATGACACCCTCGCATTCAATACTTTCAAAAATGGGATCACAAATAGAAACATTGAACAAACTATCGATGCAAGTAGGGACAGCAAAAGAATGCAAAACCATGCACTATCAGAGGCCCAAACTAAATATAAACAAAACTAATGAACATAAATATGGACGCAGAAGCAATAATAACCAAAAATTCAGGAGTAACAATGAATTCAGAGGTAGAAAAAATACCCAATATAACAATAGTGAACAATCTTACCGCAATTATAGACCTAACAATTACCACCAACCAACGTTCAGTGAAAACAGGAGAAACTATAACACCCAAAGATACAATAACTAAAATCAAAGATATAACTCAAGGGTATACATGACAGAATCACAGGGAAACGACGAAACCCCAGATACCACCCAGTAAATAAATTTGATCAATCGGGGAAAAATTACACTAACAAGTATATTATCAAGAAATATTTCATAAGTCTAACAAACTACAATGCAGACATATCCAACCATATTATTCTACGACTAAACAACAAATAACACACATTCTTAGTAGATACAGGCGCGGACATATCTATCTGTAAAAATCTCTTCAAAAACATTCATATAAACAGTTCTGAATCTTTTACGTTGTCAGGTATAACCACACAAAGCATTCAAACTCTCGGTACTTCCAACTTGGAAATAAACTTTCCTGAAGAGAATATTTTATACGAATTTCAAATAGTAGAAACTAGCTCTCTCCTTCGAACTGATGGCATCATTGGCAGAGATCCCTTACATAAGTATTATGTGAACATAGATTTCGAGAACCTCCTCTATTCCTTGCAATATGACAACAAGCATATTACACTCCCGTTAGAAAGAAAAATCTACAATATTAGAACACTGCCCCGTTCAGAAATTATCCACTCACTTACTGTCAATATAACCGAAGACAGCTTAATCTGCGGGAAAAGAATCTCAGAAGACGTTATCATTAGCAACACAATCATCCCAGCACAAGGAATAAAACACATCAGAATCCTAAATACTTCAGACTCCGAGACGACCATAAGAACTCTATAACTCGAAATTAAACCCTTGTGAAATTTGATATTCTACACTACAATACAAGAAAGACACAATAACGATGGAATAAATTTAAAGAGATTCTACAAATCAACTCCAGTGATAAAGATGCCAAAACTTTCATAAAAGATATCTGCAGAAAATATGACGATATATTCCGTTTAGAAGGTGAAAAATTAACCTGCAATAATTTTTACACACAACATCTGCATACAACTGATAACACTCCTGTGTACATAAAAAATTATCGAATGCCTCATGCACACACTGTCAAAATTAATAACCAAATCAAAGAACTGATCGACAAAGATGTGATAGAACCATCTACAAGTCCGTACAATTCACCCATGTTAGTAGTCCCCAAGCACTCCAGTGATGATACAAAAACAAGGCGATTAGTAGTCGATTATCGTCAACTATGTTAAATAAAAAATTAATCAATGAAAAATTCCCCCTCACTCGACTTGATGATATACTAGATCGCATAGGAAGGGCCAAATACTTCTCTACACTCAACACGATGACCTTATTTCATCAAATAGAACTCGACCATGAATCACAGCCCATGACAGCATTTTCGTCCAGCAACAATTCAAAAGGTTGCCTTTAGGATTAAAAATATCTTCAAATAGTTTTCAACGCATGTTAACCATCGCTTTATCTGGATTAGATGCAAACGCGTTCCTACATGACGACGACATTTATTTATTTATTTATTTATTTATTGTAATATCTATATGTACAGAGTAAACTCCAATTATAATATAGACAAGTAAGAAAAACAATGAAAAAAGGCAGAAATTATTAATAATAAAAAAGCAAAAGAATTTATATTAAAACATATAAAAGCATAAAGAAATTTTTAATCCGCTAAACAGTTAAAAATGAAAACTTAATTAATAAAAACGAATTCAAGAACATCCCGTTTTAAACGAGATTTGTATTCGTAAAAAGAAGGTATAGGACCAAGACCACGAATGTTGTGATTGCGGGGTATCCGAGCAAAAGGCGAGTTAAAAAAAATCTCGGTTCTGGCGAACGGGATATTAAAGATTACTGAAGATCTACTCATACGTTCAGGAGTAAAGGCCGATATATTGTCGCACAAAGCTGGTTGCAAAAGATGGTAATAAAGTTTGTACAGGAGGCATTCATCCAGGAAGATCCTGCGAGATAGTAAAGAGGGGAGCTGTAACATAATGAGACGCTCGCTATAGGAAACGTATGCAATCTGAAATTTGAAAATAAGAGATCTTGTGAATCTACGCTGCACTGTTTCAAGCGCATCAATTAAATAACGTTGATGAGGACACCATACTTGAGCACAATACTCTAATAGACTACGAGCCAGCGATAGAAATAGATAGGTACAAGACCGTATATTATTGAAGCCTTTAGAGGTCCTTAAAATAAAACCAGACATTTTAGGTGCCTTCGAAACAATATAAGAAATGTGGCGATCAAAGCGGAGTTTATCATCAAAAATTACACCAAGATCTTTATGAGTGGTCACTACCCCAAGCGCAGTGCCACTGATCGAATAAACAAAAGAAAATGGAGATTTTTTACGTGAGTAAGACATAAGGAGACACTTGCTAATATTTAAAGGAAGGTAGTTAGAGCTGGTCCAGGAAACAAGATTATCTAGGTCTGCTTGCAGTCGAAAGCAGTCATCTAGAGAATGAATAATTTTGAAAATTTTCAAATCGTCAACATACATAAGCGACGAAGAGTTAAATAAGGATGGCAGATCATTTATGAAAGCTAAGAATAATAAGGGCCAAGTATTGAGCCTTGAGGAACACCAGACTGAGGACAATAGGAGGAAGACTTACAAGATTTATACGTTACCACACACTCACGATTAGAGAGGTAGGAGTATAGCCAGTGGAGAAGGGTCGAGTTAATATTTAATGCCTTGAGCTTGTTCAGTAGAAGACCATGGTTGACAGAGTCAAAAGCTTTTGAGAAGTCAGTATAAATAACATCTACTTGATTTCTTTGATCTATAGCAGAAGCCACCGTATGAGGGAAGGAGAGAAGATTAGAAAGAGTGGATCTGCCTTTGATAAAACCGTGTTGCTGCATAGCTAAATTAGGAAGTAGAAGGGAATATAAGTTGTTATAAACTATGCGTTCGAAAATCTTGCTAACAGAAGACAGAAGGGTTATGGGACGGTAATTTGAGATCGCAGCTTTATTCCCAGCTTTGTGAATAGGAAGGACAACTGATCTCTTCCAGAAAGTTGAAAAAGTGCCGCAGGCTAGGCTATTGTTGAACAGAATTGATAGCGGTACGCATAAAGATGAAGAGAGAGTTTTGGCGAAGATGTTCGGAATGCCATCTGGACCGCTACTGCCATATGTATCTAACTTATTAAGAAGCAATTCTACATCAAGTGGGCTAATATAAGAAAAAGAATCTGTTGGCGAGAATTGTTGGAAAAACTCGACATTGGAAGAAGATGTCTGCTTAGCATAAAATGATGAAAAATATTGAGCAAACAGCTCACAAATCTCTTCATTATTGGAAGTTTCAATGCCTTCGTGAATCATAGAGCCAGGAAAGTTATTGCCATTTCTTAGAGACTTAATGTAAGCCCAAAATGGTTTCGATTGGTTATTACATATTGAGCCTTCTACATGCTTAAGATAATCTAGTTGGGTCTCAGTTATAAGTCTTTTAGCTACCAATCTAAACCTTCTGAATAGCTGCAAATCCGAACACAATTCACTTACTAGAAACGCTTTACGAGCCGTATCCTTGGCTTTTAAAGCTGCCGCAATTTTCATATTGAACCACGGCGCATCTTGACTTTTTTTGGGACGGACTGTAGGAGTATGTACTGCTATTAGAGAGTCAAGAAAGTTATAGAATTTACGTACAGCATCCTCAATATTTAGATTACATAAAAAAGAAAACCAATTGACAGAGCAAATCTCTCTTTCTATAGCTGAGTAATTTGTTTTGTTGAAGTTGTATCGAATAGGAGTGATACTCTTTCTAACGGATTCTAAGTCCACAGATAACACCAGATGAAGAGGAGGGTGATGGGGGTTGGAGGCAACGTAAGACTCGAAGGCTGAGCCCAAAAAGAGGGAGGATTTCGGAAAATTAGTAAAAACTAAGTCGAGAATTTTATTGTTAATGTTTGCTGTGGAATTAAATTGTGAAAGGGAGCAAAATGAGATGAAAGAAGCAAGAGAAATCGAAAAACTGTCATTGGAAAGTATGTCGGTATATGACTCATTCCATGAGATATTAGGAAGGTTGAAGTCTCCACAAATCAAGACAAAAGTTTTAGAACTAAAATCGTTAATAAACGAGGACAACTCAGCGAAAAATCTTTCGTAGACAAAAACAGAACTGTTACACGGAATATAAACAGAAAAAATAACTAGTTTTATGGCCGGAGATAAGGCAACGGTAGCCGCAATACATTCTACAGGTTGAGGAGGATCAAAATTTGAGCAGAGACTCGAACTAAAAGATCTCCTGACTCCCACAAGAACACCACCTCCGTCCAATTTACCAGAGAGTGAGCGGTTACGGTCCCGTCTGAACACGATGTAATAGGGAAGAATTTCATTGTCAAGTATATCTTTACTAAGCCAAGTTTCCGTGAGACAAACAATATCATCCGATGCGATACAGGAAGCCAGTCGAAATTCGTTGGTCTTGGTCCTAAGCCCCCGAACATTCTGGTAATACACATTAATCGAGTTAACTACTTTGGACCTTTTTGGAGGACTATTGATCGAAAATTCCGTGGTCTATTGATGAACTCCTTAAAGAAGACACCCTTTGGCCAGAAGTCCTTGTTCAGTAGATTCATAATACCTGAGCTGATTGTTATCCTGAATGACGAGATTGTCTGAGTAGACAGATTATCGGGAGTAAGTTTTTTGCAGATAAGCAGAGCCGGTTTATAATCCAGTTTTGCAATCACATAAGTTCTAATAGTTTCAGCCGTGGTATGATAAGCCAACCGAGATACAAACACCTGAACCGGCGACGCCATAATGGAAAGTTCCGGCAAGTCAGGAATCGTTGTGAGGACATTAGAGGCAGCTGAAACTGTAGCTTGATCCGGATGTATTGATGTGATTGCCGGGGTCACCGCAGGCGTAACCGGGGAGTTCGCTACTGAATGAGATCTTGGCGGAGATAAATCTTGCTGTCGACGAATACCAGTTTTCTTGCTTCTCGTGATTGGATGCTGCCTCGGCGGACTTAAAGCACCTTCAGTCAAGTTAGATGGAAAATTGATAGAGTTCGCGACGTCACAGTTCATAGGCTGTTCATTCCCAGAATGTAAAATATTCGACATTCCTGATGATTTTGGTGAAGTAGAAGCTTGAGAACGGTGTGCAATATTCACTAAATCCTTAATTTCTACGTGGGCACCATCGAGCATTTCCTTCAAACTACTGAATGATTTAGAAATCCGTTCAATAGTGTTCTCGGCAGTTCGTAATCGTGATATGTAGGCTAAGATCGAGTATTTTCGGCAATCAGAGCAGTACCAATATATCCCATTTCCACTGCGCATGATGAGATCGGCGCTTGGACCTGACAAATTAGCACATTTGGCGTGAAAAGGTAGGCCACAGAATCCAAAGCACGACACAAAAGGCGATTTATTATTTTTATCCCCACAAGATTTTGCTGCGCAAAAGGTCGAAGCCATGTCGGATATCAGATGGATATGTTACAATTTCAAAAATCAAAACAACAACAAAAAATTTATAAAATTAAGAAATTTTTACTACAGAAATTTGCTTTTTATCAATAAAGTTTGATATTCACTGAATAGCGAAATAGCAAGAGCAAGAGCACCGCAAATTCCCCACGGTGACATAGAGATGGCGCTCACTGTGATTAGAAACAAGTCAATCACCAGTGCAGTGTACTAAAGGGTCGAGTCACTGCTAGTGTTAGTAACAAAATAGCACAGCACGACAGCACTATCACCAGGCAATAACCGTGATATCGAGGAACAAAGCCACTGAATAGTTCGCACAATCACTAAAAAGTGGCTATAATCACTTTAAAATGAACTTGCTGAACTCAATGATCAAAATAAAAACCAAAATAAAGATCAGCACTTAAGATTGGAATCACTTTTTCCAACAAACGCGCGGAAAAGAAAACTCAAAATAGCAGCGCACAGATGCACAGTGATCAACGCCAATCGAAAACACACAGGCAGTAAATCAAACTATCGCGGAATTTATCAAAACTATTAAAAATCACGGAACGCAAACTATGCAGTGTTCGTCAGATGACAGTCGACTATGTTAAGTTGTACTAAGTAAGAATATATTCGTATGATACAAAACCGAAAACATCATAGTCTTTGGTTGTTCCTTAAAGCCTCACAACCAAAACCTCATAAAAACTTTCAAAGGACTTTGTATGTACAATTTAAAATTCGTACAATCCGAGGTCGTTTACTTAGGACACCTAATCACCATCAAAGGTGTAACAGCCGATCCCACGAATTGCGCAGCTGTCAACGACTATCCAATTCCACAAAACACAGATGATGTAAGAAGTTTTGTCACCTTCTGTAATTACTACAGACGATTCGTCCAAAATTTCGCAGCCATTGCAAAACCCCTCAATGAGCTGCTCAAGAAGAACAAAAAATTTGACTGGACCGAAAAATGCCAAGTGACTTTCCAATCCCTCAAAAGTTCCATTACTTCTCCACGAATTCTACAATACCCCAACCTTGGAAAAGAATTCATACTAACAAAGGACGCATCTGATTATGCACTAGGAGCCATTTTTTCACAAGGTATCACTGGAGAAGATCTCCCGATATCCTATGCTAGCAGATCCCTAACAAAACATGAACTCAATCAATCGGTAGTAGAAAAAGAACTCCTCGCAATCTATTGGGGAATAAACCATTTTCGCACCTATCTATATGGAAAGAGATTTACGGTCGTCACAGACCACCGACCCTTAGTATCCTTATTCGTAAATCGCAATCCCTCCCCTAAATTAACTAGAATTCAATTATTTCTTACGGACTATGATTTTGACATTATATATCAACAAGGTAAAATAAACGCTAATGCAGATACTCTATCGCGTATAAAAATAGATTCAAATGA
This sequence comes from Odontomyia ornata, assembly GCA_963969285.1. Lineage (NCBI taxonomy): Eukaryota > Metazoa > Arthropoda > Insecta > Diptera > Stratiomyidae > Odontomyia > Odontomyia ornata. The sequence goes on along the minus strand of OZ017742.1, from coordinate 188,311,445 downwards.
TTTAAAAGAAATGATACATAAAACAATAAACGTTATAACACGTAGCAAAACTAAAAAACCAACAAACACTGTGACCACAAACACGGCAATAGATACCTCCAACGTCGAGCCTGATCAACGCAATATGTGGGAATATACTTCAATTTCTTACATAAGAAATTTGCCAATACTAAAATTTAAGCTCAATAAAAATGAAAATAATAAAAGTTTGCCAACTACGATAATAATAAAAGATAAACATACAATAATCGTGAAGTATAGTGATAATCCATCCTTAGACTTAGGCCAGGTTTTAGAGAAACTCATACTAGAACTATCAATAAATAGTATCATGAAGATAGGTCTATCTAAAAATGATGAAATATTCAAATATATAAACAAAAATTAACTAATAAATATGTATAATAAAAAGCATGCAAAAATTATAAAAACCAGGCAAACGAAAATACAAATAATATTATATAATGCCCCGAGACACGTTGAACAAAAAGCCGATCAAATAAAATTGATCAGTCAAAGTGTGGAGGTCACACGGGTATAACAAGAACCATAGCAAAACTCAAACAAAAATTTGCGTGGAAAAATATGAAAAAAATGGTTAAAAACAACAATGTGAGACTTGCAATAACAAAAAAATAACCAGTCATACTAAAGAACCATTAACAATAACTGATACACAGACCAAATCATTCGAAATCATATCTATTGATACTGTAGGCCCCTCGCGCATTTCAAATGGATTTAGGTATTTACTTACAGCACAATGTGAACTTACTAAATTTGTAGAAGCCATGCCAATCCCTACTAAAGAAGCGAATGTAGTAGCAAAAGCAATAATTGAAAACATTATCCTGAGGTACGGCCATTTTAAAACAATCAAAATAGATAGAGGTACTGAATACGTCAATGAGCTATTCGAAAATATCTGCAGAGCTCTGAACATTGAACATAAGATATCAACTCCCTACCACAGTAAAACATTAGGAACTCTAGAAAGAAATCACAGAGTACTAAATGAATATCTACTTATATTTTGTGAAGATAACGAATGGCACAACCACAACCCTTTCTACGCTCTTGCTTACAACACCACACCCCATAGTGAAACAAATTACACACCCCACGAATTAGTTTTTGGTTGACTATCAAGCCTCAGCAGTAACTACGATAGCTCTACACCCATCTACAACTATGACAGTAACCTGACAGAATTTAAAATCAGACTATACAACGCACAACAGACCGCTCATAAAATCTTAATCGAGTCAAAATCAAAAAGGGTACTAGCAAATAAAGACAGTATACACCCAATTAAACTTCAGACAGGTGACTGGGTATATTTGAAAGCTCAAAGAAATAATAAATTAAATAGTCCATATGAAGGACCATACCTAGTAGTTGAAACCCAAGGAGTAAATAGTGTCATAAAGAAACACAATAAAAATTTATTGATTCACAATAATAGATTAAAAAAGAAATAGAATAAGGCAAGCATTATTTATATATTAGATAGAATCACAGCAAAACTAGAATAAACTTAAATTTAAATTACACATATCTGAGAAACAAGTAACTTACACTACCAATGCTGTAATAACCATTGTACAAACAAAATTTTTTTTAAGGACCGAGGTGTAGCATATGCCAGAAATCTTTTAAATTCAATTCAAATTATAAATAAATCTACATTCATTTCATATTCAAATTCTTATTCAAATATTTAAATAACATCTTACACATTTCTTAAAAGATTACATTACACGCATGGCATGCGCTAGAACATTTGTCTACTAATTTCATTGAGTCCTTCGCGCTCAAAGACAAATTCTCCGTCAGCATCTAAAAAGGTTTCAGATTGCAATTAACTTGACTTTGACCATGCCGATGCATTGTCTTCGTGCTCAAAGACAATGTATTGTTTTTGTTTATAGAGTTTCAACTTACAGACAATGAAAAAGATTTCCGCCCGCGGCTAAATGCATTTGGATCTCCATATGGAGAATCCAATAGATATTTTTCTATGAATAAGTTGAAATGCACATGAGAACTTCAGGTTACCAGTAGAATGCTATAGATGCATTTCTAATGTGCAAAATTTTTCTTGATAGGTAAAGATGAGTAGATTTTTTTTCTTATAGATTTAAATGAGTGAAATTTTTGTAGATAAGTATATGTATATTCTTTTCGTAAAAAAATTATGCGATACACGTTTTCCTTAGTAATGCAGTATTTAGCATAAGATTTTTTTTAATAGCTTTTCATATGTGCTTTAGATTTTAGCTTGTCAAGGACAAGCAGAAAATTTTTGTATAAATGGGCTAAGAAACTGTAAGAAAAATACAGTAGTTCTACAGCACTCAAATCGGCCATTCGCCTTAGTTTTCATATTTAATCAGGCATAACTGCCTTTGAGAATCTGGCCATGTAGCCCAACTGTCTGGCATTCTGCCTAACCTCCTTGGATACTTAATCAGGCTCAGTGCACCTAGTACTTCGGCACTCGTTTGCATCTACTACATGCGCACCTAGACGCTGTAACAGTTTCTAGGTAAAGTATTTATTATTGTCCGTCTCCACATTACCTCCAATACAACACCTAGTTTTTATTTGTAACTTTTTTTAACCAATATATCTCCCACCCTTTAGCCTCACACCAGAGAAATCTCAACGACTTGCTAATTTCCTTCCAATGCTTCTGTTTTAGGGAGGAGGGGACAAAGAACGACCCTTCTCGTAGAGCCAAATAAGGAGAATGTTCTCATAAACAAACGGGCTCAACGAGAGAGTGGAAGAAAGACAAGCAACACAAAGACAGGACTAATCACGCTAAGAAAAGAAGAGAAAAAGATACGAATCTACACTCCAAAGCTAACAAATTGCTTTCGGTTCTTAAAATCCTCAACTCGGAGACGATATGTTTACCCAGACAGTTTTTCCTCGTTACGATAAGGACCCAGAAACTCGGTGGCTGGTTTGGCAGAGAAGTATCTAGCCGCATCAGAAGTCAGGTAATTCTTCCTCCAGAAACGATACGATCTCCCACTCGTTAGGCTACGTTACGCTTTCGGAGATTGTATCTTTCGCCATCCATCCATTTTCCTATCTCCACATATACCTTTCCCAGCTCCTCCGCTCTGGATTCTGGGCTCGTCTCCACCTGGGAATCTCTTGGAGCTTCGGTACAAACACGAAAGGTTATCATCTCCCTTCCAAAATGATAAAAGAGACGTTCATTACCTCGTACCTATATAAGCTACATTTTGGTCCTATCCACGCTGATTTTCTATCGCGTATGAACGCAAGATTCACTTGATGTGTTGATTTTCGCGTTCAGCTGGATTTGCCTGTGGATGATACAGCGCTGTGAACTTAATGAGTGTTCCATAATCCTTGGGCAACTGTTGCAGTTTTAGTCCCCGAAACTGCACCCCATTATCGCAGACTAACCATCGAGGCACCCCAAAGAACAGAAACACTTGCTCCTGCAATAAACGGTAAATCCCTCTTGTCGTTGCCTTTCACATTGGAAATAGCAACGAAAACTTCCTGACGTAATCTAGTACCGTTAGAATGTAGCAGTGTTTATGGATGGACTCCAGCAATGGCCCCACTAAATCGACGTATCATTTCCCAAGGCTGGAATGCCTCTCCATTGAACGATGAACCCAGCCTGGGCCCTTCTTTCCAATTCAACTGCCTGGCAGACTTCGCACTTTCACACATAACTACGAGCATCTAATGCTAACTTTGGCCAATAAGAAGACTACTTCAACCGATTAATTGTCCGGTCAATCCTCATGTGCCCCGGCTTTTGGTGGTCATGACAAACCTGCAGAGCCTTCTGCCTTTCTGATGTGGGCAACAATACCTTCAACGCTTCGACTCACTCTAACTCGGGATACTACCTGGTATATGATTTCCCAGCGTATCATCTTTCACCCTCCAGTTGGCATATAATTTTCCGTCGTCAAAGCTCAAGCTCTTATCCGCTCATACCAGACATCCGTGACCTTCCTCCCACCTCAATTGAGTCTATAACTACTGCCCTCGACAAAGTATCTAGCACCAAATGCTCACTACCTCGTCGATGAATTACCTCGTAATCAAACTGTTGCAGACGAACAGCCCATTGAGCTAATCTTTCTGCTGGATCCTTTAAGTTGTTGAGTCAAACCAGGGAGTGATGGTCTGTAATCACCTGGAAATGAGACCCCTCAATATATGGCCGAAGTTTCTCCACCACCCAAAGAACTGCCAAACATTTTTTTTCGTTGGTAGAATTTTTACGCTCTGCTTTAGTCAGAGCGTGACTCAAATAACAGATGACCTTCTGCTCTGGCTCAACACTGCTCCAACTCCCACATCTGAGGCATCCGTCTGCATGTTGATCGAAAGTTTAAAATCGACAACTTCATTTTACAGCCCTCGAAGGTTAACTCGCATTGTGTCGTCCAGTCAAATTTACGATATTTCTACAATAAATTTGTTAACGGGGCTACCAAAGATGCATGGTCCGGTATAAACCACCGATACCACGACTCCATTCCAAGGAACCGAACGTAGCCGGAGTATATTTATCATGCACTCTACTTTTTCAAGATCCACATGCAAGCCGTTCTCGTCAACGAAGTAGCCAAGGTATTTCAGCTAGGCTATATTAAAGCGACTTTTTGCGTGATAACTTAAGCCCAGCCTCCCTCAGGCATCTGATCACTTATGCTAGGATCTTTAGATGTTGTCTAAATGTTGAAGTCACTTCCCGCAGGGGAATGCCGGTCGACAAGAGTATTTTTGGAGACTAGCATTCTTTGGGGAGTTCCGCCCCCACGTACCCGAGGAAATTCCCACAGGGGGAATGCCGGTCGACAAGAGCACTTTTGGAGGCTAGCGTTCTTTGGGGAGCGCCGCCTCCACGGACCCGAGGATATGGGGGGCACCATGAGGTTCCCTCCTGGGATGAAAGGTAACGACTCTGATTGTATCGGGACTACGCTTTGTACAACGAACTGGAATTGACGCTTTGGGTTGGCGGATGTGATGGCTTGGACCTAGTTGCTTTGCACAGTAGCGCCGAGGTGGAACTCGTGTGTGAATGGCTCCAATTCAACTATCATACCGTCTCCATCCCGATAAAACCTTGGCAGGCCTCGGAGTACGTTCGAAGTTCGCGCCATTGGGTTGGTGGTGTAGGTTCGGTTGAGACGGACTCCTGATTAGCGCTGGTCTGGCTCTTAGCACTTGTCCCCATAAAGGCTTGTGCAAATCCTCGCATGGCCTCCCTGCTCTGCAAAGATAACCATTGGACCAAAAAGGCGACCACACACACGAACGGAGATAGCGGCTCCGAGGGGGGACCCAACAAAACTGGAGCAAACAAAATCAAAAGACCAAAAACATCCAAAAAAGAAACAAAAAATAATAACAACGACGACGCAACCAGCGGTTGTAGCAACGATGTTAACAGTACACCGAAAGCAGTACTAATCACGACAAAAACGAAAAATAACACAATGACAGTGAAGGCAGACGAAAAACGGAGAATAGCAGACAGTCTGGTTTAGACTGATATTTCTGCGGCGTTCGGGCGCAGCAAAAAAAAAAATGATGCGAACGCCAGAGCGTCCTATTAAGTCAAAGCGGGAAACTCTGCAGGACGCTTCAGGTGTTCGAGTGGTGAAAGATAACATAAAGAGCACCGAAAACTCGATTGTCATGACTGCGACTGTTACCGAAGCGACCGATGCAAGGGTCAAAAATCCCGACATTACAACGAAAAATCCAGAAGCCAACGAGGAGTTTACGGCACGAAAAGCAACGAGTGACTAGACACGTGATTGCACCGCCAACGTCGAAAATGTGGCGGAAGTACTGCAATCGGAAACGGAACGCGATAGCGTCTGCCAAGGATGGTTGCAAGGTACGATTCCCGCCCAGCGATACGAAGAAGAAAGGCTACTCCGAAAAGCGGGAGATATTCTGAAAAGAATACAATCTGCATGCGACTCCCCAAAAATCAGGGAAGCAGCAAAGGCAGAGCTCCTTGAACTAGAGGAGCTCCTAGATCGTATAGGGCACTATCGGTGGAGCTGGTTAAGGGCCAAAGACGAACAGAAGGCTAAAGAGGCTCTTGGGGCGAAATCTAAAGGTGATATGCAGATAGCTCCACCATTAAAAGTCAATAAAAGAATGGCGTCTAGCCCAATCGGAGGAGATTGACCTAACAGAAGGAAGGAAGAGGCACTCGATGGGCGTGGAGCACCAAGTCACGGGTTCCAGACAGTGCTTACAAAAGGAGCCAAGAAAGCCGCAAACGAACTCCTTCAAAAAAAGTCAGAAAGTAGAGTTCGCACAGACGCCCAATTGCAATGATGCAATACAGGAGAGGCAGAGACCCCGATGAAGACCCTGGCAGCAGGCACCGCTCAAAAAGCCCCAATATGGCCGATCCTATGCCGAAGACATCAATACTACCATTAAAGTGGTACGACCAACGCGGTCGGGTCACATACTGTGACGCAGTAAAGATAGTCCTCGGCAAAAGCGCAACTATAGCCCCGCTCGAGCCGATGGCAACGATCGAAATACGAGACATTGACTGCGTGACGGATCTGGCCAAGGTAGAAGAGGCCATCAAAAGGGAGTTCCCTGGCGTGGGAAGGATCAAAGCGAGACTGACACCAGAAAACAACAGGGGACAACGCATGACCATAGTTGACTTGACCAAAAAGGACGCCGAACAATTCCTGAACAAGGGCAAAGTACAAATAGGGTGGGTTGTCTGTAGGATACGGCGAAGAGCAACGCTTCTTCAATGTTTCAGATGCCTTGGTTATGATCACACCACACAAGTATGCAAAGGACCCGATAGGAGTTCTGTTACGCACGAGAGTGTAAGAAAAAAAAAACAAAATTTAAATATTTTACACTTTATTAATATTAGACTATAATACTATAACACTTTTAACTTAATTTAATTACAATTATTAGCGTGCACGAGCTTATTTCCACGACAAGATAGTTCAGACTAAGCGCGAGTTGTAAAGTAATTAGAATATTTAATACTTCAGACTGCTGGCGATGCAGTGTCAAGTCGTTTACTTGTTTGGTGAGAAAATTTTCATTCTCATGAAATTTTGCCCACATTCATCAGAATGCGCAAGTTAATGCAGACGCTGACTAAGTGGTCACGTTGCATGAGCTTGCGATCAAATCTATTTATAACGTGAAATTAGCACGCGCGTAACACCTTCCCCCTATGTATAAGGTTGTCCTCAACCTTTCACAAATATCGTGTTCTTAAACGTTTATTTTCATTTTCTGAATTTATACTAGCATTTTCAAAAATTGTAATTTTTTCGTCTTCCTTTTTGTTCTTGAAAGCTATGGTATTTTTGCCAAGGTTTACTTTATTCTTTCTGTTAAAAGATTCTTTCAAAAATATGATACATAAGTTACCATTAGCACATTTGTAAATTAAAAATCCTACTATTAAAAGGACAAGTATTGCAATCACAGTGGACACAATTGCATTTTTTCTAACAATTTTAGGAATCGGTTGAATGGCTTTATCCCAAAAAGAAGCCTGTTCAATAGTTTCCGAAGATAAGTCTTTTAATTCGTATATATTGTTGCTAGTAAGTTTTGTAATTTTCATATCATTTTCTTTAATTTCAGTTATATTAAAATTATAACAACAATCTTTCATTTCTATTAATTTAACTTTTTTCACAATAATCTCTGTACCATTCTTAATGGGGAAGTAATCATGTGCTACGCTATGGATAGTACAATCATCGGGTAAAGTAGGCAAATTTATTCCCGATATTTTCAAGGTTTTCGTTTGATTACAATGACATTCAAACTTTGTTTCTAAAGAGTTTACAGACAGTAATTGTAAATTGCTTCACCTATGCAGTATATCTATTTCTGAGTTGATGTTTTTGAAATCACATCCTTTGTCTGTTTGCTTGAAAAAAAGATTTATAATACAGGAGTTGTCATACACACTTTTAAGTGGCAATGGTTTACAAATTCTAAAATGAATGATATTTTTACAATCAATTTCATCAAATGATACATACAATTCTTTGTTTTTATTCATAATCAAATATTTCTTCTGGCCATTTATTTAGATTATTGTTTTTTATTTATGTACGGAAACCCAATCACTTCGTGCTGTTCGAAATCGTCGTTTGTTACTTTGTCGAGCGAAATTTTTACGTATATATTTTTGTTTTTAACGAACGCGGTCAACTGCAAATCCTTAGCTAAGTCCCGATAATTCGATATTATTGGTGATTTGGTGATTGGTGAGCCAATGATTCATTTTGTTTCACTTTCCTTAATTCTTCAACAAGCTGAGAATGTTCAAGGATATAAGGATGTAGGACTCCAGTTTGGATAAAAAGTAAACTGTTGCGAAGTATTTCGATCTCTAAATCGATTACTTTCACTTTATGATTATTTTTTGTATATAATTCCTCATATTAAAGTTGTGAAGTTAATTTCTTTTCCTGCTCATTGGTAACATTATTGATTCTTTTAAGCTCATTCACAATTTCGTCAATTTTGATTCGGATGGAGCTTTGCTCTGTGGATATAATTTTCGATTGTTTATTGATCTCGTTCACAGGGTAAGTATTTTTAATTATTCCTTTACTTATGTCGAATTCGTTTGTCTCAATGAAATCAACGGCGGCTTTGAATTGGTCAAAGTCGTTAGAAGTAGACGCCTGGATAGTGTATTTCCTTAACAGATATATCTCCCAATACTAGTGATCCTGCGATGAGGATGATCTTTTGCTTTTTTCTTAATATTCCAATTAAACTCTATAGCTTGTTTTCTTATTTTCTTAAGTGAATCAATCCGTTTATCAATCATTGAATCATATGTCTCGTTTTCCTCTTCAGTTTTGACCTGATCGATTGGCAAAGTTTTTCTTCCAAACAATAATTCTTCTGCTGATAAACCAGTTCTTTGACTAACACACTGATTGAAACATAAGCTTGCCATGCCCAAAGCTTCCTGTGGTCCTAAGTCTGTTTTATTGACAACACTACGCAAAAATTCCTTGAGCCTTGCGTGTGATCTTTCCACAGACCCATTTGATTGTGGATGTCTGGAGCTGATTGAGATCATTTTTATTCCAAGTCTTTTAAAAAGCTCGGCGACAATTTTTCCTGTCAGGAAATTACTATTGTCCGATAGAATTTCTTTCGGAATACCGAAGTATGAAATCCATTCGTTAATAACAGCGTTAGCAATATGTTTGCTTTCTTCTCTTTTTATGTATATAAACTTCAAATATTTCGATAAATTATCTTGTATCATCAATGCTTTAAAATCTTTACTATCTTTCCATTTGAAAGATACTACATCCATTGATATCCGGTCAAATGGTTGCTCTTTCAATTTTTCAATTGTCATTGGAGTTTTGAGGTTTCGGTGGATGATTTTTTGTCACTGACATTTATCACATCTTTTGACGACATCTATTTTTGTGGCAAATTTCATCCATTGATATCCGGTCAAATGGTTGCTCTTCCAATTTTTCAATTGTCATTGGAGTTTTGAGGTTTCGGTGGATGATTTTTTGTCATTGACATTTATCACATCTTTTGACGACATCTATTTTTGTGGCAAATTTCATACACGTATAATAAAACAGTGTTGCTTCTCCCCAATCTTGTTTTTCTGTGTATCCATTATTGTATGCACTACCTCACTAGCTGTTTCTCCGTTGCCGTGGCTGTAATTTTTTCGTTCATCGTTTGGATCTTTTTCATTGATTTCTTCATTATTACTCTCCTCCCCCTCTATGTCTTGAATATCGTCCTCGATTTCATCTCGTTCAGTCGGATTGTCTAGTTCATCAAGATTTATTTCTTCAATCTTACCACTTTTGAAATGACTGATTATTTTATTTCCGTTTTTGCAAATCAACTCACCATGTTTATTAATTGTATAATCCTTAATTATTTTAGAATGTTTGTATCCCAAAATATCTTCTGATACATCATGATCATGGTCACCATCTATTTCGATATGATTTCCCGTTCCTGTAGGAATCAATCAAAAAAATCATTTTCTTGTGACAAGACTGCTCCTATCCCGTTGTTGCTTGCATCTGTAGTAAGTATGAACCTTTTATTAAAATCAGGATACATTATGGTAACATTCTCCTTTAAAATTTTCTTAATTTTTTCAAACGCAGACTGACACTCTTTGGACCAACTAAATTATGTATCTTTGCGAAGGAGTTTGTTTGAAGGCTCTACAGTTTTCACATAGTATGCACAAATCTACGATAGTAGCCAGTCAAACCCAAGAATGACTTTATCTCCTCTTGGTTTTGAGGCGCTTTTAGTTTGTCAATTGCCTCGAGCTTTTTGGGATCCATGCTGACACCATTGTCAGAAATTATGTGTCCAAGGTATGCTACTTCTTTGCGCAAAAACTCGCATTTATCGGGCTGAACTCTAAGGTTATTCAGCTTCAGGCGTTCAAACACCAATTTTAATTTTTCGTTGTGATCCTCAAGTGATTCACCATAGATGACAACGTCATCTAGGTAAATGAAGCATTTTGTTCCTTGCAATCCGGCAAGCACAGTATTCATCATTCGCTGAAAACATGCCGGGGCATTTTTCAAACCGAATGGCATACGTGTATACTCGTAGTGTCCATAGGGAGTGCTGAAAGCAGTTTTGCATTGATCTTTCCGTTTTACAGGTATTTGGTGAAACCCGCTTGTTAGATCTTTTGTTGAAAAATATTTCGCTTTTCCCAATTGATCCAATATTTCAGAAATATTAGATAATGGATAATTATCCATAACCGTGACTTCATTGAGCTTACGATAGTCTGTAACTATGCGCCATTTTGTTTTACCGCTTGCATCGACCTTCTTCGGTACCACCCAAAGAGGCGAATCCCATGGACTATTGCTTTCCTTAATAGTTCCATTTTCTAGAAGTTTATCAACTTGTGATTTAACTTCCTCTTCATGAATCTTCGGAAATCGATATATGTTTGTATGTATCGGTTTTATACCAGAAAAAGTATCTATAGAATGTTCTGCTGCTTCTCTGAGTTGATTTGGATCGATATCTCTAAATAAACAGTTATATTTTTTTATAATTCCTCAAATGCTATTTTTTTCCTCTTGATTCATATGATCATCTCTAATACATACTTCAGTGTTTTCCTTGCAATTCAGAATTCAACTTTAATTCCTAGTCTCCTTCATTTAGTATGACTACGGGAACTTCCCTATTCATATTCACTTCAACCAGTGAATCTGCAATTTTCATTTGACGCTTTTGAATTCCCATAACTAAAAGGTTTTCACCTGGGTTTTCATTGACATGTAAATAGTACATTGTTTCTGTAAGCGGTCTGGCAATGAAACTTTTCTTTGATAATCGCAATTTATTATCTCCAATTACTAAAGTTTGATTATTCAAGTTAAGCAAAGTCTTTTGTTCAACTAAAAATGGAGAGCCCAATATTCCGTCGAATTTATCGAACAGACGATTAGTTGCCACTTGAAATGGTATATCGTATTTTTCTTGACCATAATACAGAGATAGAGATGAAAGGCCAAAGGTATTCCCATCTACGCCGTTTATGCATTGATACTTTATACCCTTTGACTTATCGACATCTCCTTCAAAGCCATATTTCACGGCAATCAAATTTAATGAACTTCCTGTGTCGACAAGAAATTTCAAATATTGTTTACCTAGCCTAAGAAAAAGAAAACGAATATCTTCTATATCTAATGAGTTTATTCTATTTTCGTTATTTACATTCTTATTATGCAAGCCGTTCTCGTCAACGAAGTAGCCAAGGTATTTCAGCTAGGCTATATTAAAGCGACTTTTTGCGTGATAACTTAAGCCCAGCCTCCCTCAGGCATCTGAATACTTATGCTAGGATCTTTAGATGTTGTCTAAACGTTGAAGTCACTTCCCGCAGGGGAATGCCGGTCGACAAGAGTACTTTTGGAGACTAGCATTCTTTGGGGAGTTCCGCCCCCACGTACCCGAGGAAATTCCCACAGGGGGAATGCCGGTCGACAAGAGCACTCTTGGAGGCTAGCGTTCTTTGGGGAGCGCCGCCTCCACGGACCCGAGGATATGGGGGGCACTATGAGGTTCCCTCCTGGGATGACAGGTAACGACTCTGATTGTATCGGGACTACGCTTTGTACAACGAACTGGAATTGACGCTTTGGGTTGGCGGATGTGATGGCTTGGACCTAGTTGCTTTGCACAGTAGCGCCGAGGTGAAACTCGTGTGTGAACGGCTCCAATTCAACTATCATACCGTCTCCATCCCGATAAAACCTTGGCAGGCCTCGGAGTATGTTCGAAGTTCGCGCCATTGGGTTGGTGGTGTAGGTTCGGTTGAGACGGACTCCTGATTAGCGCTGGTCTGGCTCTGAGCACTTGTCCCCATAAAGGCTTGTGCAAATCCTCGCATGGCCTCCCTGCTCTGCAAAGATAACCATTGGACCAAAAAGGCAACCACACACACGAACGGAGATAGCGGCTCCGAGGGGGGACCCAACAAAACTGGAGCAAACAAAATCAAAAGACCAAAAACATCCAAAAAAGAAACGAAAAATAATAACAACGACGACGCAACCAGCGGTTGTAGCAACGATGTTAACAGTACACCGAAAGCAGTACTAATCACGACAAAAACGAAGAATAACACAATGACAGTGAAGGCAGACGAAAAACGGAGAATAGCAGACAGTCTGGTTTAGACTGATATTTCTGCGGCGTTCGGGCGCAGCAAAAAAAAATGATGCGAACGCCAGAGCGTCCTATTAAGGAAAAGCGGGAAACTCTGCAGGACGCTTCAGGTGTTCGAGTGGTGAAAGATAACATAAAGAGCACCGAAAACTCGATTGCCACTACTGTGACTGTTACCGAAGCGACCGATGCAAGGGTCAAAAATCCCGACATTACAACGAAAAATCCAGAAGCCAACGAGGAGTTTACGGCACGAAAAGCAACGAGTGACTAGACACGTGATTGCACCGCCAACGTCGAAAATGTGGCGGAAGTACTGCACTCGGAAACGGAACGCGATAGCGTCTGCCAAGGATGGTTGCAAGGTACGATTCCCGCCCAGCGATACGAAGAAGAAAGGCTACTCCGAAAAGCGGGAGATATTCTGAAAAGAATACAATCTGCATGCGACTCCCCAAAAATCAGGGAAGCAGCAAAGGCAGAGCTCCTTGAACTAGAGGAGCTCCTAGATCGTATAGGGCACTATCGGTGGAGCTGGTTAAGGGCCAAAGACGAACAGAAGGCTAAAGAGGCTCTTGGGGCGAAATCTAAAGGTGATATGCAGATAGCTCCACCATTAAAAGTCAATAAAAGAATGGCGTCTAGCCCAATCGGAGGAGATCGACATAACAGAAGGAAGGAAGAGGCACTCGATGGGCGTGGAGCACCAAGTCACGGGTTCCAGACAGTGCTTACAAAAGGAGCGAAGAAAGCCGCAAACGAACTCCTTCAAAAAAAGTCAGAAAGTAAAGTTCGCACAGACGCCCAATTGCAATGATGCAATGCAGGAGAGGCAGAAACCCCGATGAAGACCCTGGCAGCAGGCACCGCTCAAAAAGCCCCAATATGGCCGATCCTATGCCGAAGACATCAATACTACCATTAAAGTGGTACGACCAACGCGGTCGGGTCACATACTGTGACGCAGTAAAGATAGTCCTCGGCAAAAGCGCAACTATAGCCCCGCTCGAGCCGATGGCAACGATCGAAATACGAGACATTGACTGCGTGACGGATCTGGCCAAGGTAGAAGAGGCCATCAAAAGGGAGTTCCCTGGCGTGGGAAGGATCAAAGCGAGACTGACACCAGAAAACAACAGGGGACAACGCATGACCATAGTTGACTTGACCAAAAAGGACGCCGAACAATTCCTGAACAAGGGCAAAGTACAAATAGGGTGGGTTGTCTGTAGGATACGGCGAAGAGCAACGCTTCTTCAATGTTTCAGATGCCTTGGTTGTGATCACACCACACAAGTATGCAAAGGACCCGATAGGAGTTCTGTTACGCACGAGAGTGTAAGAAAAAAAAAACAAAATTTAAATATTTTACACTTTATTAATATTAGACTATAATACTATAACACTTTTAACTTAATTTAATTACAATTATTAGCGTGCACGAGCTTATTTCCACGACAAGATAGTTCAGACTAAGCGCGAGTTGTAAAGTAATTAGAATATTTAATACTTCAGACTGCTGGCGATGCAGTGTCATGTCGTTTACTTGTTTGGTGAGAAAATTTTCATTCTCATGAAATTTTGCCCACATTCATCAGAATGCGCAAGTTAATGCAGACGCTGACTAAGTGGTCACGTTGCATGAGCTTGCGATCAAATCTATTTATAACGTGAAATTAGCACGCGCGTAACACCTTCCCCCTATGTATAAGGTTGTCCTCAACCTTTCACAAATATCGTGTTCTTAAACGTTTATTTTCATTTTCTGAATTTATACTAGCATTTTCAAAAATTGTAATTTTTTCGTCTTCCTTTTTGTTCTTGAAAGCTATGGTATTTTTGCCAAGGTTTACTTTATTCTTTCTGTTAAAAGATTCTTTCAAAAATATGATACATAAGTTACCATTAGCACATTTGTAAATTAAAAATCCTACTATTAAAAGGACAAGTATTGCAATCACAGTGGACACAATTGCATTTTTTCTAACAATTTTAGGGATCGGTTGAATGGCTTTATCCCAAAAAGAACCCTGTTCAATAGTTTCCGAAGATAAGTCTTTTAATTCGTATATATTGTTGCTAGTAAGTTTTGTAATTTTCATATCATTTTCTTTAATTTCAGTTATATTAAAATTATAACAACAATCTTTCATTTCTATTAATTTAACTTTTTTCACAATAATCTCTGTACCATTCTTAATGGGGAAGTAATCATGTGCTACGCTATGGATAGTACAATCATCGGGCAAAGTAGGCAAATTTATTCCCGATATTTTCAAGGTTTTCGTTTGATTACAATGACATTCAAACTTTGTTTCTAAAGAGTTTACAGACAGTAATTGTAAATTGCTTCACCTATGCAGTATATCTATTTCTGAGTTGATGTTTTTGAAATCACATCCTTTGTCTGTTTGCTTGAAAAAAAGATTTATAATACATGAGTTGTCATAAACACTTTTAAGTGGCAATGGCTTACAAATTCTAAAATTAATGATACTTTTACAATCAATTTCATCAAATGATACATACAATTCTTTGTTTTTATTCATAATCAAATATTTCTTCTGGCCATTTATTTGGATTATTGTTTTTTATTTATGTACGGAAACCCAATTACTTCGTGTTGTTCGAAATCGTCGTTTGTTACTTTGTCGAGCGAAATTTTTACGTATATATTTTTGTTTTTAACGAACGCGGTCAACTGCAAATCCTTAGCTAAGTCCCGATAATTCAATATTATTGGTGATTTGGTGATTGGTGAGCCAATGATTCATTTTGTTTCACTTTCCTTAATTCTTCAACAAGCTGAGAATGTTCAAGGATATAAGGATGTAGGACTCCAGTTTGGATAAAAAGTAAACTGTTGCGAAGTATTTCGATCTCTAAATCGATTACTTTCACTTTATGATTATTTTTTGTATATAATTCCTCATAATAAAGTTGTGAAGTTAATTTCTTTTCCTGCTCATTGGTAGCATTATTGATTCTTTTAAGCTCATTCACAATTTCGTCAATTTTGATTCGGATGGAGCTTTGCTCTGTGGATATAATTTTCGATTGTTTGTTGATCTCGTTCACAGGGTAAGTATTTTTAATTATTCCTTTACTTATGTCGAATTCGTTTGTCTCAATGAAATCAACGGCGGCTTTGAATTGGTCAAAGTCGTTAGAAGTAGACGCCTGGATAATGTATTTCCTTAACAGATATATCTCCCAATACTAGTGATCCTGTGATGAGGATGATCTTTTGCTTTTTTCTTAATATTCCAATTAAACTCTATAGCTTGTTTTCTTATTTTCTTAAGTGAATCAATCCGTTTATCAATCATTGAATCATATGTCTCGTTTTCCTCTTCAGTTTTGACCTGATCGATCGGCAAAGTTTTTCTTCCAAACAATAATTCTTCTGCTGATAAACCAGTTCTTTGACTAACACACTGATTGAAACATAAGCTTGCCATGCCCAAAGCTTCCTGTGGTCCTAAGTCTGTTTTATTGACAACACTACGCAAAAATTCCTTGAGCCTTGCGTGTGATCTTTCTACAGACCCATTTGATTGTGGATGTCTGGAGCTGATTGAGATCATTTTTATTCCAAGTCCTTAACAAAGCTCGGCGACAATTTTTCCTGTCAGGAAATTACTATTGTCCGATAGAATTTCTTTCGGAATACCGAAGTATGAAATCCATTCGTTAATAACAGCGTTAGCAATATGTTTGCTTTCTTCTCTTTTTATGTATATAAACTTCAAATATTTCGATAAATTATCTTGTATCATCAATGCTTTAAAATCTTTACGATCTTTCCATTTGAAAGATACTACATCCATTGATATCCGGTCAAATGGTTGCTCTTTCAATTTTTCAATTGTCATTGGAGTTTTGAGGTTTCGGTGGATGATTTTTTGTCTCTGACATTTATCACATCTTTTGACGACATCTATTTTTGTGGCAAATTTCATACACGTATGATAAAACAGTGTTGCTTCTCCCCAATCTTGTTTTTCTGTGTATCCATTATTGTATGCACTACCTCACTAGCTGTTTCTCCGTTGCCGTGGCTGTAATTTTTTCGTTCATCGTTTGGATCTTTTTTATTGATTTCTTCATTATTACTCTCCTCCCCCTCTATGTCCTGAATATCGTCCTCGATTTCATCTCGTTCAGTCGGATTGTCTAGTTCATCAAGATTTATTTCTTCAATCTTACCACTTTTGAAATGACTGATTATTTTATTTCCGTTTTTGCAAATCAACTCACCATGTTTATTAATTGTATAATCCTTAATTATTTTAGAATGTTTGTATCCCAAAATATCTTCTGATACATCATGATCATGGTCACCATCTATTTCGATATGATTTCCCGTTCCTGTAGGAATCAATCAAAAAAATCATTTTCTTGTGACAAGACTGCTCCTATCCCGTTGTTGCTTGCATCTGTAGTAAGTATGAACCTTTTATTAAAATCAGGATACATTATGGTAACATTCTCCTTTAAAATTTTCTTAATTTTTTCAAACGCAGACTGACACTCTTTGGACCAACTAAATTATGTATCTTTGCGAAGGAGTTTGTTTGAAGGCTTTACAGTTTTCACATAGTATGCACAAATCTACGATAGTAGCCAGTCAAACCCAAGAATGACTTTATCTCCTCTTGGTTTTGAGGCGCTTTTAGTTTGTCAATTGCTTCGAGCTTTTTGGGATCCATGCTGACACCATTGTCAGAAATTATGTGTCCAAGGTATGCTACTTCTTTGCGCAAAAACTCGCATTTATCGGGCTGAACTCTAAGGTTATTCAGCTTCAGGCGTTCAAACACCAATTTTAATTTTTCGTTGTGATCCTCAAGTGATTCACCATAGATGACAACGTCATCTAGGTAAATGAAGCATTTTGTTCCTTGCAATCCGGCAAGCACAGTATTCATCATTCGCTGAAAACATGCCGGGGCATTTTGCAAACCGAATGGCATACGTGTATACTCGTAGTGTCCATAGGGAGTGCTGAAAGCAGTTTTGCATTGATCTTTCCGTTTTACAGGTATTTGGTGAAACCCGCTTGTTAGATCTTTTGTTGAAAAATATTTCGCTTTTCCCAATTGATCCAATATTTCAGAAATATTAGATAATGGATAATTATCCATAACCGTGACTTCATTGAGCTTACGATAGTCTGTAACTATGCGCCATTTTGTTTTACCGCTTGCATCGACCTTCTTCGGTACCACCCAAAGAGGCGAATCGCATGGACTATTGCTTTCCTTAATAGTTCCATTTTCTAGAAGTTTATCAACTTGTGATTTAACTTCCTCTTCATGAATCTTCGGAAATCGATATATGTTTGTATGTATCGGTTTTATACCAGAAAAAGTATCTATAGAATGTTCTGCTGCTTCTCTGAGTTGATTTGGATCGATATCTCTAAATAAACAGTTATATTTTTTTATAATTCCTCAAATGCTATTTCATATGATCATCTCTAATACATACTTCAGTGTTTTCCTTGCAATTCAGAATTCAACTTTAATTCCTAGTCTCCTTCATTTAGTATGACTACGGGAACGTCCCTATTCATATTCACTTCAACCAGTGAATCTGCAATTTTCATTTGACGCTTTTGAATTCCCATAACTAAAAGGTTTTCACGTGGGTTTTCATTGACATGTAAATAGTACATTGTTTCTGTAAGCGGTCTGGCAATGAAGCTTTTCTTTGATAATCGCAATTTATTATCTCGAATTACTAAAGTTTGGTTATTCAAGTTAAGCAAAGTCTTTTGTTCAACTAAAAATGGAGAGCCCAATATTCCGTCGAATTTATCGAAGAGACGATTAGTTGCCACTTGAAATGGTATATCGTATTTTTCTTGACCATAATATAGAGATAGAGATGAAAGGCCAAAGGTATTCCCATCTACGGCGTTTATGCATCGGTACTTTATACCCTTTGACTTATCGACATCTCCTTCAAAGACATATTCCGCGGCAATCAAATTTAATGAACTTCCTGTGTCGACAAGAAATTTCAAATATTGTTTACCTAGCCTAAGAAAAAGAAAACGACTATCTTCTATATCTAATGAGTTTATTCTATTTTCGTTATTTACATTCTTATTTTCATAATTAGTATTTTGCTTGCTAGAACTTTTGGATGAATTCTCGCTTTTTGATGTAGAGGCTCCATTTTTCTGTGATGACTTCATTGAACTTTTATTTCCTGGTTGTCCAGATTTGTTTGTTTGGTTACTTCTGCAATCGCGTTGAATGTGTCCTATTTTACCACACTTGTAACACTTCTTATCTGAGTGCAACTTGTGAACTCTTGGAAGAGTATTCCGATCTGTAAAATCTTTCTTACTAGACACTTTCACTAGTCCAAGTCGCTGCTCTTCCTCCTGAGTGAAACGGCTAGCTTCCTCCAGTGTTTTTGGTTTCTGCGTTATCACAAACAGTGTGAACGCATCCTTCAATCCGTTGATGAAGACGTTCCACACTTGTTCTTCTATGAAAAGGTTTTCTCCGATCGATGACTGATCTGATCGAGCAGTCAGTATCCTCCGATGAAGGCCTAATAGCCTTGGGTGGTATTGAACCACCGTTTCACTGCTCCTTTGTTTAAAGGAAAACAACTCCGTTTTTAGTTGCAGCATTGAGTGCGGTTCGGCATAAATTTGTTTAAGTTTAGCCTTCAAAGCACTCCAACTACCAAATTCTTCGTTTAGAATTATGGTTTGAGTGAACTTGACTGGACCTTTCGCCAATCTCATCACGTCTTCACATGCATACATGAAGTTGACAGCGTCTTCTGCTTTCCCTTCAAACACCGGAATAAAACTTTTCAAGTCGCTAAAACTAACACTGATTTCACTATCAACACTATTTTCATTTTCACTATCACTTTTCACGTTTGATGCCGAAGCAGTTAAAACAGAATTGTTACCCGTAGCCATTACTTCCGTGAAAAATTCTTTACAAATAATAGATCCTTCCAAAGTTTTATCCCAACTTTCTTCGTTGCCTTCGTCTTCCAAAGAGGACTCACTGGTAACACGATCTCTTTTACCAATACGGTACTTAGCTAAGTACTCGCGAAACGTGGCGAAATCGACGTAATCACCACCAAGTTTAACTTTAACACTTTCGCGATTAGGAAGTGTAAGAATTTCCTCGACTTTAAGCATGGATTTCGTTAATCCTAGTTCAACGCGGTATTCACTCATAAACGCGAAGTAATTGGTATTTCCGTTTGAACACTTTGATTTTTCTTTTCTTAAAACAAAATACATTTAATTTTCCTTATAAACTTGGTAAAGGTTTTCGCACTTTATACCAAGGGCGTGTCAAAATCTTATCACGGAGGAACAGTGAAAATTTCGGGTTTGACAACACAATGAAAATTAACTTACATCTAAAATGTGAAAAATTTATTTGTTTCAAATAAGGACTTACAAATGGATGTTCGACATTCCTTTGATTTGGTTCTTCTGCAATTCCGTAGTCAGATTAGTTCCTTATTTTCTGCTTTGATTTCGCTTTTATTTTCCCGCGATGGGTCAACCGCAGGCTAGAGATGCTTCCAATCCTTTTTCCGATTATCCCTCGATGGGCCAACCTATTTAACGCAGGCTAAAGGTGCTTGGCCAACGGTGGTAGTTCTCGTGAAGGGAGAAACTACGTTTCCAATCCCCTTTAATTATCCCTCGATGGGCAAACCTACTTCACGCAGGCTAAAAGATGTTTGGCCAACGTTGGAAGTTCTCGTCAAGAGAGAAACTTCTTTAATTTTTAAACTTTTTTTATTTTTCCCACGTTGTCCCGCGTTGAGAAGAAAATACCTCCTTATCCAAATCACTTGTTTTTTTATTCGGTTTTTCACAAAAACCCAATCAGATACTTTGCAAGTTAAGATAGTCAATTAACTTTC
The DNA here is from genome assembly GCA_963969285.1 of Odontomyia ornata. Lineage (NCBI taxonomy): Eukaryota > Metazoa > Arthropoda > Insecta > Diptera > Stratiomyidae > Odontomyia > Odontomyia ornata. The sequence goes on along the minus strand of OZ017742.1, from coordinate 188,290,754 downwards.
ACTGTTTATTTAAAAACTCAATTTATTATGTCCATCCCGCCGCAGCCACCAAATTTTGTTACATGCGAGAGTGTAAGAATAAAAAAAACAAAATCTAAATATTTTACACTTTATTAATATTGGACTATAACAGTTTTAACTTAATTTAATTACAATTATTAGCGCGCACGAGCTTATTTCCACGACAAGATAATTCAGACTAAGCGCGGGTTGTAAAGCAATTAGGATATTTAATACTTCAGACTGCTGACGATGCAGTCTCAAGTCGTTTACTTGTTTGGTGAGAAAATTTTCATTCTCATCAAAATTTGCCCACATTCATGAAAATGCGCAAGAGTAGGGGTAGAATGTATGTTCTGGACCACTTTTTTCATACAAATTTCAAATGTGGTCTAGGGTGTGTGTCTTGAGTGTGTGGGTGCGTGTATTAGGGTGGTATAGGTAGGTGCCTGAGATAAGAAGGGGTGAGTCCGGAATAGGTATGGGTATCTTGGGTAATTGCCAGGGGAGGATGTGTGTCTTGGATGTATGGGTGAGTGTATTAGGATGGTATAGGTAAGTGCTCGAGATAAGATGGTGTGAGTCGGGGTTAGATGTGGATCTCTTGGATGGTTTCAGGGGGGAGGGTGTGGATCTTAGGTATATGGGTATGTGTATCAGATTAGCGTAGATGAGTGCATGGGATGAGTATGTATGAGCCTTAGATAAGTATAGATCCATTTCACGATAAGGTGTGGTTGGTTCCTAGTCTCCCATACAAAGTAAAAAATTTGATTCCTGTCTAGGATAGTCTCATATTTCCAATTAATAAATTAAATACCTGGATTTCTCAGCGTGTTTATATAGGGTCAATATAAATGTTTAAGCCTTTGAAGCTTTTAACGATAGATAATTATACTATCCATATTTTTTATTCATCTGGAAGGATTTCCTATCTACTCATTGCTTCTAGTCTTCGAGTAGTTTTGTTCTTCATCTTTGGTAGAAGTGTTTCTCGGGTCTTTAACGCTTCTAGCGGTAGATAGTTTTTTACCCATGACTACTTTAATGTATATGTTAGGAGATCTATGTCTAGAGTTGATAGCTTGAATATTAGGGCTATTAATTCATTAGGGAAGCGCCGTGTGGTTGGATTGCTGCTTGTAGGGCTTGAGATCTTTTAGTGTATCTCACTACTGAGAGGCTTCCCGGGTCGAGTGATTTACTTTATCACATTAGGCGTGCTGAACGTTTTTTATGGTGCGATTGGCTGCGCGGTGGCGGCGGGCGTTTGTATAGACGGATGATTGCGGTATCGATGGATGATGGACGTGCCCACAAGCGCGTACGCTAAGCCATGGGAATTTACTTCATGGGCGCTTGGATGAGGAACGCGTTGCTCAGCGATTGGTGTCTTTGGCTAAGGATAGACGGCTGCGTGTGGAAATGGCCGATTCGCTTGATCATGCTAGCCGTGCCGGAAGTTTTTATGATGCGAGTAGTTGCGTGGTGATGGAGGGCGCTGCTATAGACGGGTGACTTTGCATTATGGACAGGCGACGGGCTTGCCTTTCGATGGGTGCTCTAAGGCATGAGAATTTACTTAGTGGATGCTTGCTTAAGGTACGTTTTGCTCCTCGTTTGATGTCTGTTGTTAAAGATGGATGGTATTGTAGATGTGATGCGCATCGCTTGTTGGAGGAAGTAATCTGAGGTGTATGTTTCCACCGAGGCGGATGTTATGAGCCATAGAAATATGTCTCGTGAGCGTTTGGTTAAGTTTCCGCGTTGCTCATTCAAGGATGCCTGTCTTTAAGTATGGACGGCCTTGTCGGCGATTCGGAATGATTTGCGTCGCTTTTTGGAGGATCGTGATTGGGGTGTAGATTTATTCGGCGGTGAATGCTGTAAGGCATGGAAATGGTCCTCGGGGATGCGTGGCATGTGCAAGTGAGTTTGCTTGCTAAGAGTAGTGTTTCGTTCGCATAGACTTCCCTGTTGGTGGGAGTTTTAAGGCATCGGAATCTACAGCGTGGAAGAGAAGTGGCGTGGCATACACTGCATTGCAATATGGTTTTGCTTGATGGAGGCGGATTTTTTGTAGTTTTGGTCGTGGGCAGCGGGTAACTTGATGCGCGGCATTGAGACGTGTTTTCATAAATGTCCATTCAAAGATGCGCCTGTTCTAGTTTGCTGATTATTATTTACATTGATCGTTTTCAGTTTCTTTTTGCTTGGATATGTTGTTTCTTTGTTTTGTGACTCATTGCTATTGTATATTATTGCTTTTATTGGCTTCATTGTAATAGTACTTTAAGAATCGTCTACAATGTATTTTGTTCGGTTAGACTACTATGTTGATTGCTCAAATCTATGGATGCAGGGAAAGAGATCTTAGTGTTTGTTGTGATGCGTTCTTGATATTTAGTATAGCATTAAATTTTAGTTTGCTTGTAGCAGCATTTTGTTTGTCTTCAACATCACTTATTTCTTCAAGCAGTATCTATACTTCAATCTTTGATTTTACTATTATGTAGAAGTATGACATTATGTTCTTTCATTTTTTCTTTACTATAGTATGCTCATTGGTTTTGTTCAAAAATTCTAATAATTTCTTCCAAGACGAGTTATTTTTTGAAATTAATGATCTTGTAGTGCATGAGATGGTGAGAATTTTGTTCGTACATCATATGATTTGTCCCTTTTGATAAGCGCATGGTAAAGATGCGTTATTTTTTTGAGATCACTATGTTGACATGTATGTTTTGGGTATCTGTTCCGAATTTCAGATTATTTATGGATTTTGTCTAGGAAAGATTTTACGATTTATGGCTTCTGGGATGCTACTTTTTTATGGAGTTTATGTACGATGGATGTAGAAATCATCATGGTGGTCCTAATGAGTGGGAATATTTACGCATCTTCATTGATAAATTTTTGGTACGTACTGAAACGAAGAAGCTAATATAGAAAAAAGAGAATGCGGTAGGTCATTGACATTAGGAGTTTGTTGGTATTATGTTATTATTCTTTGCTTATGTCTATAATGCATGAAAAATTATTTTTAGTCCTATATGATGGCATGAATTTTTATATTTACTTTGAACTACGTGTTGTTATTGTGGGTCTGTATTATTTAGTTTAGGTAGTTTCAGGAGTGTCTGTATAATATAGAGTAAAACTATTATTTTATGCTTGTCTCACATTCTTCACAGTATGTACATATGATTTTTCGACATTTTCGGATCTCTTTGGCCATATCTGCATTAGGAACTTGATGATGTTTTGAGTATGAGAATTTTTAATTTGTTATCTCCTTAGGAATGCTTGCATGCATGGATGATGCCATTTAGCTGATACTTTTCGGATGCATATTATCGCTTTTAGTGCCTATATGATTGCATGAGAATTGACAAACCTCATACCTTGTGTGCTTGTATTAAGCGTAAAGTCACTTCAGCTATATTCATATACACTTTCATTATTTGAGCATTGTAAAATACGTATTTCCTACATTTTATATATGCTAGATTTATCATCATAGGGATTGTCGGGTATGCTCATTGACATATTCAAGTATTATTTTCACATAACTAAAATATGCTCTTATTGAGTTTTTTCTTATCAGAATTTTTTTCTGCTGGATGCTTGGTTGATTTTTTATAAGTTTGAAGAAGATCTAATTAGTTTTCAACATATAGGGTATATTTTGGGTTGGCGCACTGCTACTATAGATCACTTAGGCTAACGTTTATGTAAGATAGTTCGGTATAGATAACGATGTGTGGTAGCATATGAGTTTATGGTAGGCTATTTTTAGATCGATCTCATCGCATCTTGTATAGACAAGTAGCATATGTTATGAAGTGTTCTTGATAAGGATGGTCGCGAGTCATTGTAGGATATTAAGAGATGATCATTACTTTCAGGAGGTTTGTCTGCTGGTAATTTGATGAACAGATGTACACTTGAGTTGAATGAACTCATGCGGGTTTTTTTTTGTCCATCGCTAGATATTTTTGAATGGTAGAGTTAAGTGTTTGATATTTGGGAGTATCAGATATGCTAGAAATGTTTAGGTTTTTTTGGTTTGTTGTTTGAGGTATTTGTTTACTTGAGCAGTGTTAGATTAGTTGTTTAAATAAAAAGATTGTGTTTCTTTCTAATAGAAATAATTTATTGAGTAATGCTATTTTTTGTTATATATAAATAAATTTTCATACAATTTACAGGACATCTAATATATGGGTTGATATATTTATGAATTCTATAGCATTTTGAACAATTTACAAGTTAACTTAACCTAAGTTAATTCAGCTGCACTTTTTCTGCGTTAGGACCATACAAATGTATAATAAGTCCTCTCACGTCTTTTTTAATGTTTATTGTACAATTTATAGAGCAATTCAATATCCTCAGCATATATTTGTAGCTTATGTCTCCTTCACTTTAGTGCAAACTGTTGCTGTTTCAATTCCAATATTGTTTTGGTTGTATTTTATGAGAATAGTATGTTCCTTGATGAATTACTGGTGAGGATTTCCCAATACAAAGTGAATATCAATTATAAACTTTTTCATTCTAATAGCGCTCTGATTTTGTTTGGACTGTTTATACTACCCGGTGCTATGAATTATTACTTTGTCTTACGTACGCGAGACTGCAGGAGTATGTACTGTTTTATTAGTGTAAAAATATTTCTTCTCTCTTGATAATATGAATGACAAATGCATGTATCAGTGCCTGATGTCGTATTAGAGTTGGACCATTCACATATTTGATAGTGTATTCCATGTTTGTTAGATACTTTTTCACCCATATTACCATATATAAGCATATAATTCTCGATGCGTATTCGAATATCAAGGTACTCTTCCATGAAGCATAGAATGACCGTAACAGATTTTATTACATTGAAAGTGTATTGACCTCTGTCTAATTAGTTTTCTTGACATTTTTGAATGGATGTACTTAGGACTAGCGGTTTGATGAATTTTGAAAACCTCATAATAATCCATAGAATAATATGTAGTCTAGTGATAGACAAAACGACGTGCTGCCTTCAAGTTAACATACATTCATGTTCTAGTTTCTACAGTAGAGCTAAGAGAATATACTTGGCTACCATGCCTTTCGCAAAAGTATGTTGTTTTTACCAAGCCTTAATATACAATTACACTTGGACATCGTCGGTGTACTACCCAACTGATCCTACTCCTTAACTATTTATATGTTACATCTAATTACATTCCTTCTCACTTAACTTTTTATTAATAACATTCCAAAAACTTATCTAATAACCTCTACTTAATGAACGTCAGAAATTTTTCTGACCCATTTCCTAAATCCAAGTTTAACCTTTTTTCGACAGGTACCCTACTCATTTCCATTGTTTCCCTAATGTCTAACTCGTTAATTTTTCTAGCCTTTTTTACAATTTTTAAGTTCTCGATACCTATTTTGCGTAGATAGTACGGTACGGGCGCTAAATATCATGACTACGATGGCTAGCACCGCTGAATCAGAAACTGTCAGGTATGAAGATGCAATCTTTAGTGCTTCTGTTCTCTGTACATGTGCCAATCATTTTCAGTACAGCTCCTTGCTAAGAGCTTTGCCCCATATTTCTGCTCCGTACTGTAGGACTGACTAACGGAAGCAGCGTTATCAGCCGTTGCCATGATATGCTCAGAGGGAACTCCATCACCGAGGCGATTAGCAACCCCAGGTACTTCACGAATCATTTTAGTTCAACCTGTACTTCCGCAAAACCGATCGTCCCTACTGTGGGGATTATCTTCTTTATCAGGATGAACACATTGGTTTTCTCTAGTGCTAGACTGACCTCGCGAGCAGTCTAAGTTGCGTCGGCTTGATGCTGCGTCCAGCAACTAGCGCTGGAACATTATCCTCATAGCTCTAGCCTCTGTAGCCAAACGCACGATATTTTCCACGGGTTTGCGCTAAATATGGATCCTTGAGCCACACGCGATTTAGGCGTACCCCCCCCCCCCCCTCGCGATTGGAAACCTTTTATCTGAAAAAATCAAGAGTAGGCCTTTATGAGCACTACAACAACAAATACGTCAGAAGTCGAAATTCACTCAACTTTGTTAGTTATAGTATGGTTTATCAATTTTACACTTTCTCGAATCTAATCGTAAGGGCATTGTCAAAATCAATAAATAAATATAAGTTTACAAGTTTATTCACAACTGGAAATTTTAGAAAGATCGGATTGTATTTAACAGAGTTATAGGGGTTTAAATTTTCCTGTATTACAACAGCAACTATACATGGCTATGGGGCGATATGCACTTCCAATCAACTAAGACACTACACGTTTGTTGGATTTGCATGAAAGTTTCAGGAATTATATTCGTGGTGAATATCTTGAAGAATTCGTTCAACGGGTGACATCCATAATCGTAAAAGAAAATAGCGGCCATTTCAAATGAGAATATTGCATAAAATTGTTATTTTTTGCGAAGTTCAACATTTAAGGTACATGCGATTCACACTTGATTGAATCTTTTTATGAATAGCTGATAATAAGCAGTCAAAAATAATCGGTGAAAAAATTATGAAGGTAGATCTAATAACTTTATGGTGGAAGTTTGTTCAACTTTGCTAATACTAGTAGAATCTGTAAATTAAACATTTTCGCCAGTAAGACTGTACTCGAATTAGTATGATTTAATTGGATGAACGTAGAGAGTTAGGGGTCCTTTAAAAGGTTCTTATACTCTGTGAGTTTTAGCAGAATGTATAGAATTATTGCCGTTTGCATTTTTCCCCATTACAACGATCAAATACGGTTACTAATACTTTCAATTTATTTATCTTCCCTAAAAATTTAAATAAAAGGAGAACTTGCGTAAACCTGAATCGTAGGAAAAGCTTTAATTATTTTATTTTTTTATAAATGAAAAGTCGAATGGCACACCTTCGCCGATTACTTTTAGCTTGTTATGATTGACTGATTGAGAGGCAGGACACGATTTCATAAGGGTTTTCGAACAAACTGCAAAAGCTTTAAAGACTCAATATAATTGGACGAATCCAAAGCTATTTGGGCTTACCATTAACCCATGAACTATAGTTCTGCTGTGGTTTAATTTCAGAAGATATCTACTAAACGTTAATATAGGAAAACTAAACGTTCAACTTCAATAGAATTTGAGTAATATGTGATCTTAATTTAAACATTTACTCTCCTTGTACAGCGCAATAAACTGCATATCGAGTTTATTCATGAATTACAAAAAAAAGTTCATAATATATGTATGTACATATATCAGAATATAACCCTTTTGGTGGCTCTATACTCCTCTCAACTCATTTTACTAGTTATGTAAATAAGAATTTAAATTGTTTTTTTTTTAAATGTCCTTAAGGTGAAACTTATTCTATGAATAGAAAAATGTATGCGAAAATTAAAACGTGATGTGATTTCTATTTCTAGAATTGATTTTACTTCAAGGTCATTTCATGGAAGCAATTCATTCTAAATTTCAAGTATTGAATTTAAAAATAAAATCATTTGCTATGCTAACTTGATTCATGTCCACCTAGTTAAAATTTTTTGATTGCGTAACGTGTTAAGGGAAATGATGAATGAATACCATATACATACATATATGCATGTTCAAGAATTTATGAGAGAAGGCAGGGGTATGGTCCTACCATAAGGGACTCGTGTGTAATGCTTTGTATGTAAACATATATATCTGCCATTCATGAGTAAACTCAATATGCAGTTATTGGAATGTACGGTAATGTTTTAATTTACAAACTGAAACACAAGTTACTTACATTTTACTTGAATAAGACAAATTAATGCTTAATACCATTCATTCGTCATCAAGTTCTACGCGTAGTCAAGTTTTCATTTTGATTTCTGCTTTGTTTCATTATGCGATTTTGCTATCAGCTAGGGAATTCACATGTATATTTTATTATTTCATCCAAAGTTTACATATTGTCACACAAAAATGTATTTATAACAGTTGCAAAGCCTACTGAAATATTAAAATACCCGCATATGTTCGTTGGCTTGAGCAATTTAAAACTAACTTACATGTTAAAGAAGAGAGCAACCAAAAACATATAATAAAGTGACATCAATGGTCATCAAACATACAAAAATGTAATTGTTAGATTCCAACAGCATAACATTAAGTGACATGATTTTAATTTATTTTATGAAAACTGAAATCTTTTAGAATGAAAGAACACCAATTATCAAATGGACTTTAAGGTACGCAATAAATCCAAAATATTTATGGAAACGGTGACATATCTGTTTTTTGCCTGCTGCTTACGTGATGCTTCAAAAAATGGTACTTCATATATTGAAATAGCCGGTTTCGACTGTAAGGACTTGGTCCACCACGATTATCTCTATGGGGAGCACGGAACGATATGTGGGAAATATTAGATTTTATTCAAAGGTACTGCATAATCTTCCCGGGATGTATGCCAAATGCGCATATATCATAAAAGTGAATAGTTCATTTATGAAATTCGAAAACAAAGCTTAATTCGTGAATAGTGGTCCAGACCACATGCAAAACCTCACAAAACACGCTCGTTGGAGGCACCGTTGCGATGTATTCCGAACATTCGATTTTCTTTCAAATCGTTGTGTGGTAGCTTCAATGGGTTCGACAAGAAATATATAAATTTCCAGGAGAGTAAATTTCTCAGAGCAGAGATATCGCCAAATGTTCCCGCAGCGCCGGTTTCGCCTGTGAGGACTTGGTCCACCACGATTATCTCTATGGGGAACAAAGAACGATGAGTGGGAAACATAAGATTTTATTCAAAGGTACTGGATAATCTTCCCGGGATGTATGCCAACTGCGCATATATCATAAAAGTGAATAATTCATTTATGAAACTTGAAAACAAAGCTTAATTCGTGAACAGTGGTCCAGACCAAATGCAAAATCTCACAAAACACGTTCGTTGGAGGCCCCGTTACGATGTGTTCCGAACATTCGATTTTCTTTAAAATCGTTGTGTGGTAGCTTCAATGGGTTCTTCAAGAAATATATAAATTTCCAGGAGAGGAAATTTCTCAGAGCAGAGATATCGCCAAATGTTCCCACAGCGCCGGTTTCGCCTGTAAGGACTTGGTCCACCACGATTATCTCTATGGGGAGCAAGGAACGATGATTGGGAAATATTAGATTTTATTCAAAGGTACTGGATAATCTTCCCGGGATGTATGCCAACTGCGCATATATCATAAAAGTGAATAATTCATTTATGAAATTCGAAAACAAAGCTTAATTCGTGAATAGTCGTCCAGACCACATGCAAAATCTCACAAAACACGTTCGTTGGAGGCACCGTTGCGGTGTGTTCCGAACATTCGATTTTCTTTAAAATCGTTGTGTGGTAGCTTCAATGGGTTCTACAAGAAATTTATAAATTTCCAGGAGAGTAAATTTCTCAGAGCAGAGATATCGCCAAATGTTCCCACAGCGCCGTTTTCGCCTGTAAGGACTTGGTCCACCACGATTATCTCTATGGGGAGCACGGAACGATATGTGGGAAATATTAGATTTTATTCAAAGGTACTGGATAATCTTCCCGGGATGTATGCCAACTGCGCATATATCATGAAAGTGAATAATTCATTTATGAAACTCGAAAACAAAGCTTAATTCGTGAATAGTGGTCCAGACCAAATGCAAAATCTCACAAAACACGTTCGTTGGAGGCCCCGTTACGATGTGTTCCGAATATTCGATTTTCTTTAAAATGGTTGTGTAGTAGTTCCAATGTGTTCTACAAGAAATATATAAATTTCCAGGAGAGTAAATTTCTCAGAGCAGAGATATCGCCAAATGTTCCCACAGCGCCGGTTTCTCCTGTAAGGACTTAGTCCACCACGATTATCTCTATGGGGAGCAAGGAACGATGATTGGAAACATATGATTTTATTCAAAGATGCTGCATAATCTTCCCGGGATGTATGCCAAATGTGCATATATCATAAAAGTGAATAATTCATTTATGAAATTCGAAAACAGAGCTTAATTCGTGAATAGTGGTCCAGACCTCATGCAAAATCTCACAAAACACGTTCGTTGGAGGCACCGTTGCGATGTGTTCTGAACATTCGATTTTCTTTAAAATCGTTGTGTGGTAGCTTCAATGGGTTCTACAAGAAATATATAAATTTCCAGGAGAGTAAATTTCTCAGAGCAGAGATATCGCCAAATGTTCCCACAGCGCCGGTTTCTCCTGTAAGGACTCAGTCCACCACGATTATCTCTATGGGGAGCAAGGAACGATGATTGGGAAACATATGATTTTATTCAAAGATGCTGCATAATCTTCCCGGGATGTATGCCAAATGCGCATATATCATTAAAAGTGAATAATTCATTTATGAAATTCGAAAAGAGAGCTTAATTCGTGAATAGTGGTCCGTTGTAGGCACCGTTACGATGTGTTCCGAACATTCGATTTTCTTTAAAATCGTTGTGTGGTCGCTTCAATGGGCTCTACAAGAAATATATAAATTTCCAGGAGACTAAATATCTCAGAGCAGAGATATCGCCAAATGTTCCCACAGCGCCGGTTTCGCCTGTAAGGACTTGGTCCACCACGATTATCTCTATGGGGAGCAAGGAACGATGATTGGGAAACATATGATTTTATTCAAAGATGCTGCATAATCTTCCCGGGATGGATGCCAAATGCGCGTATATCATAAAAGTGAATAATTCATTTATGAAATTCGAAAACAAAGCTTAATTCGTGAATAGTGGTCCAGACCATATGCAAAATCTCACAAACCACGTTCGTTGGAGGCCCCGTTACGATGTGTTCCGAACATTCGATTTTCTTTAAAATCGTTGTGTAGTAAGTCCAATAGGTTCTACAAGAAATATATAAATTTCCAGGAGAGTAAATTTCTCAGAGTAGAGATATCGCCAAATGTTCCCACAGCGCCGGTTTCTCCTGTAAGGACTAAGTCCACCACGATTATCTCTATGGGGAGCAAGGAACGATGATTGGGAAACATATGATTTTATTCAAAGATGCTGCATAATCTTCCCGGGATGTATGCCAAATGCGCATATATCATAAAAGTGAATAATTCATTTATGAAATTCGAAAACAGAGCTTAATTCGTGAATAGTGGTCCAGACCACATGCGAAATCTCACAAACACGTTCGTTGGCGGCACCGTTGCGATGGATTCCGAACATTCGATTTTCTTTAAAATCGTTGTCTGGTAGCTCCAATGGGTTCTACAAGAAATATATAAATTTCCAGGAGAGTAAATTTCTCAGAGCAGAGATATCGCCAAATGTTCCCACAGCGCCGGTTTCGCCTGTAAGGACTTGGTCCACTACGATTATCTCTATGGGGAGCAAGGAACGATATATGGGAAACATAAGATTTTATGCGAAGGTGCTGCATGATCTTTCCGGTTGATATACACAGAGTTAAAATTTCATAAAAGAGAAAAATGCATATATCAGATTCGGTGTCTATGATGAGTATGTCATATTAGCATATCTAATGAATTTTTTCGGTTTGTAAAGCATGTGTAGCTGCAGTTATGCATTTTGTAGCCGAAACTTATAGGCTTTAATAATTTCTTATATTTTCCAGCTGTGCTTCTGCCACTAAATTCTTATTTTAGACGTTCAATTTGCCTTTTCGCCCGCGGATCTAAGAAAATGTTTGGAAACGCTGAAATCACCAAAAATTTTTTTTGGCGTTCATGTTAATATTTAAGCTTATCTTGATACAATAGACGTAAGAAAAATTAATTTCTTAACTTCAGATCAAATTTAGAGGTGATGAAAAAGGAAAGAAAATCGTTTCGTTCCAACGTTGCGAATTTCATTCACATATACTCGTATTAGATTTCACCGTTTTATACGGCATAAATTTGAATTATTCATTTCACACCTCCGTAGTCAGTTTATTGAATGCATCATTGGTGTATCTGTGTGCATGGTTGGGATTGTGAATGTTTTTTTCGTTGATTGTGGGAATGAATATGACATGAGAGTTAGAGGTAACTAAATATTAAAATTATGTCCATTGACATTATTTTCCTTTCGGTTGAAGAATCGTTTCTTCCCTCACCTCGCTCAGTGGCCTGGTAGAGTGGACAGGGACGTAGTCAAAATGATTTGCATGAAAGCATTACAAAACACAGATTGTTTCCAATAACTGTATTCAATATATATGATTGCATTGATCAAATTATCCTATATCCTGCGAGCTAGGGCGATCATTGTTCTTTTGACTTTTGGTTAGGCTATTGACGACAGCCAGTAAACTATTCGATTCTATTTAAATTCACCCATGCTAAGCCAAAAATGTTATCTCAGGAATAATTTCCATCACAGATATTTTGATGAGCACTCTTGCTACTACGACTGATTTGCTTAAAAAGGAAACAATAAATCAATAACGAACACAAAATTATAAATACCTGTTGCGAACAACATGCTGTTTTATTATTATAATATTATAATTTTATGACTTTCTATAATAAATTTATGCTTAATAGTTTTAATTTAAATAAAAAAAAAAACAAAAAAAAAACAAATCCCAGCAATCGGTGAAAGTTTTGCTTTTCGAACAATTGCCAAAAATGAAAAAATTTTGGATCTCGACTTCTGAAGCAGAAGATGTTAGCGTTTAAGAGTGTTAAGAAGATTGGATTTTGGTTATTGTCTCAAGTCGAATTCAATTAGTTTTCTCGCTCAGTGTGAAGTTGGAGTGTCGAAGAAAAAACAGTTGGTGTAGGCGACTGGAATGCAATAGATTTTGCAAGTGCAGCGGACAAGGAGTGGGAAATACGTTAATTTGGACGGTATGATTGAGATTTAACAAGCTTTAGACTCGGTATTATTGCATCGGTGACAACGATTTGCGCAAGAGGAGAATTTTCGGACAAGATCTAGCAGAAAATTGCATATGTTCTTTGAGCTGTTGGCTAGTAGGTGCTCTAGGCGGCTGCCACGAGTCGAGTGGAGTGTCGGAGTTGGAAGCAGGGTACGAGCGGCGTGAACGGACTCGCAGGGTTGGAAATAGACGTGGGAATCGGTCCTGAACCAGTGCTGGACAAAGTAGAGCAATAGAATTGATTAGCGATCGCAAGAGCAATGGATCTTCGCCGATGGGTGAGTTGGTAATTGAAAAGTGACATAATAAAAAATGTAGCGGAGATGATGGCAAAGTGAAGAAACAAATTTAGAAGTGTGTAGAGAGGTGAAGCGAGAAGTAATGCGTGCTGGTGTTGCAGGTGCACGGTTGAGGATTCGGTTGGTATGCAAGACTACCGTCATCGGTGAAACGTCAAAATCAAACCGAGCCCGAGACGGCGACCGATATCTATACCGATTCGAAGTTGGAGTGGTCTGGTGGAACATCATTGTTCGCTTGTGCGTGATAAATAGACAATTTGCTGCAAGACAGAAAAGATGGAATAGACGAAATAGTGTAATCTGCGGAATCCGAGCCACAGACTTCAACCCGAACTCGAGCAGTATCGGAAAAATGATGGATTAATGGCCAGTTGCATGGTGCGAGCGAGCTGGTACTTGACACTTGTTTATAAATTTGCGCAAAAGGGACTGTGTAGTGGTGTTTGGTATTTTCTAAACAAGAATCTTTTGTAAATCCAGCCGATTTGCGCGAAAACGCTTAGTTCTAGGAGAGAACAACAAGACTGTCGGGTGGCCTATGTGTTTTCCTTAACCGCAATTACGCCGCATCACAAGAACTGATTAAAAAAAAAACAAAACTGAAAAAGTGCAAAGTGGACCCGTACGAACACAATCATCAATGCTATCACTGGTATAAGGGAACCCCCGAAGGTACCTTTTAATCTCGAATTCTTTGTTTTTATTTAATTGAAAAATAATGAGAATAATAATTACTGATGTTTTTTTTTAGATTAAAATGTAAAAATAATTATTAAAAACCCCGAAAAATCGAAAAACACAACAAACGAATTATTAAGTGCTTCCTTCGAAGCTAAAGTAAAGTGCATAAAGATAGTGACTGTACGAAAGTAAACATTATTTTTTTTTGTGAACTGTGAGCAGATCAAGTACTGGCGGCTATAAATTGGCGCATCTTGCTGTCACCAATTTAGGTGACAAAGGACTGGTGCGGCACAAGGATTTTTAAAAAGGAACGTTGAAGCTATTCGATATTAAGTGTATATTGAATATTGTAGATGAACGTTCGTGTACGAACTATTTAAAATCGAAGTTAGAAGATATTCACGCGGTGACGTCATTCCATTTAATTTCAAAATATGAATATCATTGTAGTTTTTTTTATTTTAAGCGAGTTTAAATTTTTTTTGGATCAATTTAAACTTTATTAATTTTTTTCATTATTCAATTTACTTAATTACTGTAATTTCATTCCAGTCTCTTACCAGTTTTTACTTAATTACTGTAATTTCATTCCAGTCTCTTACCAGTTACGGAGCGCTCAGCAATCAGGAAGGAGTAAGTTTGGTATTTTGTTAAAAATGAAAATTAATTTTTATTTGTGCATGTATATATATACATGTTTTGTTTTTTTGTTGTTGTTATTGAATATATATTTATAATGAATTAATTTAATTTTTATTCATTTCACAGGATGGCCCTCTCTATTCCTTTCCCTTCCCTAATCCTTTTCTTCTACCCATCTGGTATTAAGTAATAAGGTGGCTAGCACGGGCGGTGACCTATCTCCTACGAACCCAGACACGGCTGAGCATTAGCCGGCTCAAAATGCCACCGGGAGAAAGGAACATTGGTCACCGCCACAAATAAATGTCTGCACTTGCGGCAAATATCGCGAGTGCAACAGGTGGCGCCCAAGCTCGGTTTTGATATATTTTAATAATGAAAAGTTTTTTTTTAGTTTTGATTTCTTGTTTTTATGTAATTTTTAGACTCATGGGTCATGCATTTTATTGTGATGGTTTTTTTGTTGAGGTTTTATTTATTTTGTATTCCCATTTTTAACGCGGTGCTCGCCTCAGTTGCAGTGGCGCCCAACGTAGTGGACGTCTATGTTCTATAGTTTTTTCTTTTCGGATTTGATAGCATGCATGCTATCAAGGTGTGGATGGTGAAAGGAAGAATTATTCGTGTTGTTGGTTGTATCTTCTTTCATGAGATAGCTGGCTGTCGTGCTAGCTCTTGGAATCAACCAACGCTCTTGATTTTGTTTGTTCATCATCCTTGCTCGTTTGGCTTTGGACTTTGAGCGACTCTTTTCCGAGCTATTATGGAGTCTGTTAGGATCCATAATAGTCTCGTAGTTGGCCCTGAGTGGCGACAATTTTGAACGGAGTCCGCCTCAAGGTTTTTTTGTTGGACGAGGCACCAAGATTCTTGCCTCTGCTCTGTGTAAATTTTATCGCACGTTCCCATTTTTAATTACCCTTCTTTTATCCTTTTCCTTTACAAAGAGGATCATCCTGAGAAATGAAGCCTTTATGAATCAATAGTCAATCGATAAATAGTTGCCCCATAGTTACCCCATTAAATTTCTGAATCGTAGTATCTTGGGTACTTTATTGATAATTAATTAACATTTTTATATTGTTGCAATTAAGTTTTTTTATTGATAAGAAAATCATGCATCGACGAAGTGCCAGTTGGGACCCCGCTTTTAATGCATTAAACCGAGAGCTGGATCGGCTCAGTTTATCCAACTCCCTGACAGGAACCCCGATAAACATGACTGCTCCAGCCAATTCACGAGTCCCACCGACACGAGTATCACTTTTTCCAAAAGTCACCCTTCCCGTACACGCCGATGCCTCACGGGTTCATTATATAGGACCGCGTTTCACCTTTCGGGAAACGCGAGGTGACGGGACCACCAATATTCCCCGCATCCCTATTACCAAATGGGGACTATCATTCGATGGGGGCCTTTCTGGAATAACAGCTCAACAGTTTATATTCCGCATTTCAGCATTGGCTGAAGATTATGAATTATCAGATCGAGAGCTCATGCGCGATCTCCATGTGCTCGCTGAAGGAACTGCCCAAAATTGGTGTTGCCAGACACGTGATCTGTACGGAGGTCTTTCTTGGCTTCGATTTAAATCGGAATTCCTGCAGCAGTTTTCGGGACACCTCACCAATGTGGATATTCGCCAACGAATGGATGCTCGCTTACACAAACTTGGGGGGAGGTTCATCGACTTCTCGGAAGCTATTGAAGCCCTGTCCCTGCAGTTGACAATCCCCATCCTTGATCTTGACCTCCAGAGAATAATAATGAAAAATATGAGTCCCCGTTTACAGGAACATTTGGCTGGGCAGACCTTCCCCACTACACGGGATCTTGTTCGATGCTGCTGTCAGATGGAAGCTGCGTGGAAAGATCTGGATGCTCGGCGAAGCCTATTTGAAAGGTGTACCTCAGCACGAGTCCACGCTTTTGAAGATGGTACGTTAGGACGATTGGGGGACGAGGAGGCATATCTTCCCGGTTCGTATAGAGACTTGGCGTCTGAAAGGCTCGACGTTGATTATGGGACCAACCCATCAACTCCAACCCTTACTTGGGCGAACGCACCAGTGGTATCTCAAGTTCAAGCGCTAGCTACGAGAATGATCCCTACTTCAAACCAGAACCAGCGCAGTATTTATAGGGTATGCTGGAATTGTAAGGACTTGGCCACAGTTTTTTGATTGTGCTATGCCAGTCAAACATGTGTTTTGTTTTGGATGCGGGCAGGAGGGAGTTGTGGAGCCTAACTGCAATGCTTGCTGCACCAAGAGTTTGCCCAAGTGAAATCCGGGTCCTCTTCTTAGGACGGCTTCAATCCAGTCCCCTCGTCCATCAACGTTGATCCCGAGCTGCGACGTTTCCTATGAATATCCACCAAACCTTGCTACGACCACATCGCTACATCTTCCCCGAACCAGCGTGATTTGTTAGTTCCTACCTATAGTAGTGAAACGGCGGGCGATGATCGAGAACCACCCGTGTATCTTAGAGCGAGACCTTTGCGAGACCGCTTCTGAAGATCCTGGAGGTATTTCTTCACCAGACGTCTCTTGAAGCGAGCCTGCATGAAGTCTGTT
Organism: Odontomyia ornata; assembly: GCA_963969285.1. NCBI lineage: Eukaryota > Metazoa > Arthropoda > Insecta > Diptera > Stratiomyidae > Odontomyia > Odontomyia ornata. Next base: position 188,273,676 of record OZ017742.1, on the reverse strand, counting down.
GTTGCAACTCCTGGCGACAATAGGCCCTACGCCGATATTTCTATCAAGGGTCACAAATTAACGGGCTTACTCGACAGTGGAGCCAGTGCGAGTATCCCCAGAGCTGGAGCCTTGGACCTGCTTTCAGGCTTGGGCTTGCACATGCATGCCATGCATGCCCATGTCCAGACTGCATCAGGTCATAAGGACCCCGTTCTGGGATATATCGTCACATTGGTGCGATCTAACAACATCACAAAATTGATGAGATTCCTGACTGTCCCTTCCTTGATGCACTCCGTGTACTTGGGAATTGATTTTCGGGATCTCTTCAAAATCGCACCAATCCAGGTCAACACTGTCGACGTGGCCGTGGAGCCTCGGAACCCTGAATTCCATCTATTGTCCCCACCCGACCAGCAACGACTCGACTTCATCAGGCAACAGTTTCCTTCGTGTAGCGAGAGAGGCTTGGGTAGAACCGGTCTCTTGTCTCATCACATAGACACTGGTTCTGTTCGACCCATCAAACAGCGGCATTACGCTGTTTCTCACGTTATACAGAAACTGTTGTATGATGAACTTGATCGTATGTTGCCGTTGGGGGTAAGCGGTAAGTCAGAGCTCGTGGAGTTCTCCCGTGACCCTTGTTAGAAAACCCGGTAAGGTACGTTTGTTTTTAGACGCTAGATGCCTCAATGACGTCACTGTTAAGGACGCCTATCCGTTGCCGCTGATAGAAGGTCTGTTGGCCCGATTGCAGAGCACCAGGTTCATTACTAGTTTGAACCTGAAGGATGTCTTTTGGAAAATCCCGTTGGATGAGGCGAGTAAGGAAAAAGCGGCCTTTACTGTTCCCGGCAGGCCCTTGTACCATTTCAAGGTCATGCCGTTCGGTTTATGCAATGCTCCCCAAACGATGTGTCGATTGATGCATAAAGTCATACCACATCAACTGCAAGACAAGATATTTGTTTACCTAGATGACTTACTTGTGACGAGTTCGACATTTGATGAGCATTTGGAACTCCTGAGCACAGTGGCCAAACTGCTCAGGGGTGCCAACTTGACCATCAATGTCGAAAAGAGCAAGTTCGTCAAGAAGGAGATCAAATATCTTGGCTTTGTGGTGAGTGATGGTATTCTGCGCACCGAGCCGGCGAAGGTTTCGGGTATAATTCTATACCCTGAACCCCGAACGGCCAAAGATTTGAGAAGGTTCATGGGAATGGCGGGATGGTATCGGCGGTTTGTTCCGAACTTTGCTGCCGTTATGGCACCACAAACGGATTTGCTAAAGGGCAAACGTGCCTTTAAATGGTCTGCTTCCTCCAACAGTGCCTTCGATAAAGTGAAGCAGTTGTTGGTTTCCGCTCCAGTGTTGACCAACCCTGACTTTTTTTTTTTTTTGTGGTAGGGAGGTGAAGGCATTTATGCCCGCCGAGTCTGGCAGTGTGGGACTCCCATGGAGGATACCTTTGGACTACCCACTGAAAACCTCCCCTGTCAATCTGAGAACCTAGCCTGGAACCGTTTGACACATTACTTCGGGCCAGGTCTCGTTTTGTTACGCCGTGGGGCGCCTTCAAGCTGGGGAGCCCCTTTCCTAGCAGGAGGGGAGAGGGGAAGAGGAATTGCCAGAAGAGCGATCCCCCAGCCCCAGTGCCTCCGGCTGCTGTGAGTCCCTTTTATATTTTAGGACTGCCCGAGCATAATGTGCCACCTGGTTCCATTTGTCAACCGATTCGAGCATCACCGCAACTATATTATCCGGGGTGAGCTCTCCCGTCTCCCTGTAGAGTTCCCTTTGCAGCCTGGCCCATTTGGTACACGCAAAAAATGTGTGACAGGCATTGTCCTCCTCTCCTGGGCAAAACCGACAATCGGGAGACCGTGACTTGCCGATCTTGTGCAGGTAAGACTGAAAACACCCGTGCCCACTCAAAAGCTGGGTCAGATAGAAGTCAGTCTCACCATGCCTTCGATTTAGCCACGGTCTCACTTCCGGGATGAGGCGCGCAGTTCACCTTCCCTTCGTGCAATTCCTCCAAGACTGCTGCCAATCGTTGAGCGAGCATTGTCTCTCCTCGCGGACAACCATCTCCCTCGCATCCTCGTTTCGGCGCAGGTAAATAGCGCGGCGCTCTCTAGCAAGGAGGGCGACAGGTATCACGCCTGCAATCACTCTCACCGCCGAGTCGGAGACTGTTGGATACGAAGATGCAATTCTCAGTGCTCCTCTTCTCTGTACCTGTGCCAATCGTTTTCGATATACCTCCTTGCTGAGAGCGTCGCCCCATACCTCTGCTCCGTACAGTAGCACTGACCCTACAGTACTCATCAAGAGGCGTCTTCTTGATGGGCTGGGTCCCCCTACGTTGGCCATAAGTCGACTCAGGCCGATATTCCCGAAGCAGCCTTCTCAGCCGTTGCCCTGATTTGCTCAGAGCCCCAGGTACTTCACCGCTGGCTTCGATTCGATCTGTATATCTCCGATACTGATCATCCTTACTCTAGGGATTCTCTTTTTTGTCAAGATGACCACTTCGGTTTTCTCCAGCGCTAAACTGAGCCCGCGAGCAGTCATCCAGTCCCTCACTCGGCGCATTAGCATACCTAGCCTGAGTTGCGCTTGTTCAACGGTGCGTCCGGCGACCAGAGCCGCAACATCATCCGCATAGCCGACCAAGCGCGACTCATCTGGCATCTCAAGTCTCAGTAGCCCGTCGTAAGACACTATCCACAGGTCCGGACCAAGCATAGATCCCTGGGCAACACCCGATGTAATTTCCATCCTTCGTTGGCCCTGTGTCATGTCGTAGAGCAGGCTTCAGTCTTTTAGGTAGTTCCTCAAAAGCCGCATTAGATATTCTGGAACTTGAAAAGAGTTTTCCAGCGTGTCCAGAATATCCAGCCATCTAGCGGAGTTGAAGGCATTCCTGACGTCGAGTGTCACCAACAGGACGATCCGTCGCTTGGTGCGACTATATGTCTCTGCCTTTTGGACCGCGTTCACCACCTCTGCAATCGCATCAATGGCAGAACGTCCTGCTCTAAAGCCGTACTGCCGAGGAGGTAGGTCCCCAGCAGCACGAATCGCGTCAGTGAGTCTTCCCTTGATGAGTTTCTCTAGCACCTTCCCAGCCGTGTCTAGCATGCATAACAGGCGGTATGCAGACGGCGATTCGGGACTTCCCTTCCCCTTGCTGACCAGCACGAGCCTCGCCACCTTCCATCGTACCGGGAAAACCCCGTCCCGTAGGCAAGCGTTGAATGTGCTGAGCAGCAAGTCAGGACAATGGTGATAGACGAGCTGCAAAACCCCAGCTGAAACACCATCTAGACCTGGAGCCTTCCTCGCTTTCAGGGAGAGGACTGCCTCCTCCAGTTCCAGCTGTGTGAAGAGTGGGCACTCGACTGCTGTTTCACTATGGACAGCGTCAACACGGACGGGATGGGCGGGGAAGAGTCCCCGCACTATCGCGTCCATCTTTTCCGCGTCATGTATACAAGGCTTCCGTAGGGCACCAAGTTTCCCCATGACCAGCTTGTAGCCAAGGCCCCACGGATCCCTATTTACATCGTCAACGAGGTCTTGCCAGCATCGGGCCTTGCTCTTGTTAATAAGCTTGCGAAGATATTTCCTGCCG